>CM042441.1:9597231-9962231 GCA_023631565.1 Gymnocephalus cernua
GTAACATGAAGCCACCAGAGGAGGAGCCCTCAGACCACTAATGGTTTCAACACCAGCTCACTGTTACAGTAAAGAGAGAAACAGTCTTAGGTTCTTAATTAAATGTAATATTAACAGTACAATCAATCAATTTAAATACTCTGACATAACAATCAGTGATACATAATTGAATGGATATATAACTGATAGGTTTGGTATATTTTAGCATGCATGTGTTCAAACGTATTTCATCTATTCTAGGGATCTTCTATATATAGTGTTTCAGGTGACTGTGTCTCACAGAAAGAAATAGTTCGGAATGTGTAAATCTATTACAAGCATCGGCCATAGAAGGAGTAGTTTGAAGGTAACTTTGTGTCACAAGAACAGATAGTCTGAACTGTGTGAGGACACATAAAAGTATAAAAAGGATCCATTTTCATGTTCATGTTGGGCACCCTTGAGCATACATTGCTGTATGCTCACTGTTGTTTCACTGTCACAAGAGTTTGTTCACTGTTTGAATAAAGCTGCACTTAATGTAAATCACCGGACTCATCATCTGTTGAAGTCTCCACACATCACTTCTGAGTTATCAACAATAACAGTAAGCTTTTAAGTGATGGAATAAATTCAGCGATTTAACTACATGTAAATGAATTGTTTCTTTTATATCATATCATTATTTACTTTTCATTAACAGTCAAACAGTCTGTAGCTTTGATACTGCTGCTGGCTGCTGGATCCTGTGAGGAGCTTTCAGTGGATTCACTCTAATATACACATTAGAAACACTGAATAGTCAGATGAATGATGGAGATAATGTTGATTTGTGTTTCCACAGGTGTGAACAGTATTGATCTCATCCAGACAGACTCAATGGTTGTGCAGCCTGGACAGTCTCTGACCATCAGCTGTCAGGCCTCTGGTTATTCTTTGACTGATGACAGCTATGCAACAGGTTGGATCAGACAGAGTGAAGGAAAACCAATGGACTGGATTTCCCATCAGTGGGGTGGAGGAGACTTTTACCAAAATAATGCTCTGAAGAACAAGTTCAGCTACAGCAGAGACACAGCAGAGACACTTCTGCTCTAACAGTGACTCTAAAAGGACAGAATGTGCAGCCTGAGGACACAGCTGTGTATTACTGTGTACGTCGGCCCACAGTGATACAAACCACCAACAGACCTGCACAAATACCCAGCAACCAGCAAGACTCAACCACACACACATGTTCTAAATGTGAACATTAATAAAGACAGCACTCTCTAATGAGTTAATAAATGTAATGTTTGTGGAATTCAATGAATGGTATTAATTATGTTGTAAAGCCTATAAAAGGCTTTACAACTTTGTTTCCTGTTTTCATGTAACATCTGATAACTAACTACATATAAACAGTAGCTACATCTCTTCACAAATACACAAAGTCATATTCATAAGTACAAAGCATGTATGTTATAATGACAAAGGGAGATGATATCAAAGCAATTTTCAGAAATGCTTGTAGATGTTGGTGATCAGACTAAACCTTTTGTTTATTTATATTATTGTGAATGATCTAATGTGCTGCCCATTACGCTGACAGCACTCTCTAATGAGTTAATGAAATGAATGTTTATGGAATTCAATGAATGGTATTAATCGTGCTGTAAAGCCTATAAGAGAAACACATTTTTCCTTTTTTCATGATACATCTGATGACTAAATACATTTAAATATTAGTACACAAAGTAATTTTCATAAGTACCAACCATGCATGTTATAATGACATGGTGAGATGATAATAAATCAATTTTGCTTGTATATGTTGTTGATCAGACTAAAACTTTTGTTTATTTATATTATTGTGAATACTCTCATTGTTAAGTCTTCGGAAAATGGTTTGTAGTTTGATGATTTCATTTCCAACACAAAAATATACAAAACAAAAGGAGTCCTGGAAAAGCAGGCAAAAAATGAAATCCAGAATAAAGTCCAAGTCAAAATAGACAGTACAACAACCAGGTACACTGAGGCAACCGGGAAGACACTCACACACACAATCCAAAAACAAAAAAACAATACAATGATCTGACAGGGGACAGGTGACACAAGGGCTGGGAAACAGGTTAAAGACATCAGACAATCACAAGGGCGGGAAAACCAAAAGACAGGAAGTAAAACAAGACAAGGAAAGACAGAAAAACAGACTACCACAAAAAACAGGAAAAAGAACAAAATACAAAACCATAACACTCATGTGCTGCCCATTACGCTCAAAGTGACTAATGAGAAACAGAGCCTTACTTAAGATTTAAGATTTTCACTGATATGTATTTAACATAGCTTTTATATGGTGTCATCATCTTATTTCAATTGATGTTTTTAATTGCCTTGACAGGTGTTGATGGTCAGACTCTGACAGAATCTGAACCAGCAATTAAAAGACCTGGAGAATCCCACAGATTGACCTGTACAACATCTGGATTCACACTCAGCAGCTACTATATGAGCTGGGTCAGACAGGCTCCTGGAAAAGGACTGGAGTGGATTGCTTTTATAGGCACATCTAGTTCTCCTATCTATTACTCCCAGTCAGTCCAGGGGAGATTCACCATCTCCAGAGATGACTCCAGCAGTAAACTATCTGCAGATGAACAGTCTGAAGACCGAGGACACAGCAGTGTATTACTGTGCACGAGAGACACAGTGAGAGACGATAATATGAGAGTCATACAAAAACTACTTCCTTTTTTTTTCATCACCACAGATGTCAGTATTACTTTGTTGCCGTACTGCTGATAAGTTCTCTGTATTAGTGTGGTGAAACTGTGTCCACATGTCTTCACAAGTACCTGCATGAAGATCATACAAAAATCAACATGTTGGTAACATTTAAAAATAAAAAGCTTCCACATAATTTTCAAAATCTACACGTTTTTTTAATGAAAATTATTTTCCTATCCAGAACCAAATCCACACAAAATCCTGAAATTAACAATTTGTACAGCCATAAAAGGAAGCAAATATATTTAACAAATTAAAACATTGTTGCCACTTTTGCAGGTCCTACACCATCAGCTTTAGGACCAGCAGGATGCTTAACAGCTTCTTCCCACAAGCAGTACAAATAATCAATGGACTGTGCCCCCCCCTCTCACACATTCACTCACCACATCCAGCCCTCCCCCCAACACCTTGACAGCTATCACCTGTCAAGTTGATGGCACCGACATTCACGTTATGATGCTTCATATTTAATGGACTGATTGTTCTGTCTGATTGTTGGATTTCAGCTCTATTTTAGATATTATTGTTTTTTTACTCGTAAGTATTTATTCCTGATTTTATTTATTGCACTGTGACTGGTAAGAAACAACTTCTCGTTTCTTCTGCAAGTAGGCCTACTCAGTAAAATGACAGATACCGTGATACTTGATACTTTTTCTTTGTTTTAAATATCCTCTGACTTGATAGATTGTTTTAATTTGTCTGTTTATAGATCTTAGCAAAACTCTTCCCATTATGAAAGAAGCTGTATCTGCAGATGAACAGTCTGAAGACTGAAGATTCTGCTGTTTATTATTGTTCTCGATGGCCACAGTGACACAGGAAGGAGGAACGCTGTACACAAACTCAACAAGCCCAAAGTTTGCTTTCTGCTTTTCACATTCACAAAAACTGACAGTTAAATAACAGTTCAAAATCATGAACACATTCAGAGAAACAAAGTCTCAATAAAACTGCTTCATTCAGACAAGTTTTATTGCAGCTCTGGTGTTCTCTCATATTCAGTTGAGCCTGGGAACATGAACTATTCTGTTAATCTTAATGCAAATGTAAATGTGTTCATCTAACTCTTATGACGTGTTTGAAGTTTCGTAAAAAATAAAATGAAGTAACCTTTAAGTTATTGTTTTAAAATCATGAATATTTCACGTGTCCAAACACAATTTAAAGCTTTACTAGTGACAGGACAGTCCATCCTTCTTTTATAGCCTGTCAGTGTCCTTCTCTATGCAAAGTGAACTTCCTCACAATCTGCTATAAAGACTTGATATCATGCTGTCAGTTGCAGCAGAAGAAGAGAAGCTCCCATCAGATCACCTTCGATAGCAACCATGTTCTCTGTAGCTCTGCTGCTGCTGCTGGCTGCTGGATCCTGTGAGTCTCACTGAGGCAGAGACACTGACAGTATGATCACAGCACACTGTTCACTTTTATTACACTGATTCAATACTCAACATGTTTTCCTCCACAGGTGTGAAGTGTGAACAGTTGACCCAGCCAGCCTCTGTGACTGTGCAGCCAGGTCAACGTCTGACCATCACCTGTCAGGTCTCTTATTCTCTAGGTAGCTATGCTACAGCTTGGATCAGACAGCCTGCAGGGAAAGGACTGGAGTGGATTGGATATGGCTGTGTTGGATGCACCACATACTACAAAGATTCACTGAAGAACAAGTTCAGTATTAACTTTGACTCTTCCAGCAACACAGTGACTCTAAATGGACAGAATGTGCAGCCTGAAGACACTGCTGTGTATTACTGTGCCAGAGAGTCACAGTAACACAAACCATCAGTAGACCTGAACAAAAATCCCTCAGAGCCTGAACACTTGTAACATGAAGCCACCAGAGGAGCCCTCAGACCACTAATGGTTTCAACACCAGCTCACTGTTACAGGAAAGAGAGAAACAGACATTTAGCAATGAAAACATACAAGTATTATTACTTTGTTTAGTATAATATGTACAATAATATTAAATAAGTGGAGGCATTTTCCAAAAAGTTTATTCTCTATCTGATTAACAATATTTGTGTGAATGACAACAGCATTATTTTGGCTCATAACTGTGATTTTAAAAGTTCTTAATCTCACAATCTTGTTCACATCTTGCTTTGACTAAATAAATGTATATTTTTTATAAATAGATGTTTATTAATTGAATCCACATACTGAAAATGATATGACTCTTGAAGACTAATGCACACATTAGAAACAGTGAATAGTCAGATGAATGATGGATATAATGTTGATTTGTGTTTCCACAGGTATTGAACAGTATTTTAAATCTAAAGAATAGAATCCAAGAAAATAAACATTTTGATTTCCACTTAAACAGTAAATATAAAAGAAATATTTCTCAGTTCAATATACTGTCAGAAAAATACATCTTTTCTGTCCCTGTAGTATCAAACTACTGTATTTCATAGCAGAAATAGTTGACAGGTATTTGTGTTGTTTTTTTCCCTACTCTTGTAGAAAGCTACTGATGTTAAAGTGCATCTGCTTTCCATGTTCCCTATTTAAACCTGAAGAGGGAGGTCCATGCAAACTCTTCCTTCCTTATAATCACACCATCAACAGCTCTTAGAACATTTATGACACAACAACTGGGACACTTTAGAAAACTTAGAACGATTCAGATCAGAAAACACTGGATTAAAATGTTTACTACAGAATGGAAAATATGATTTCATTGAGTTTATTCTTTATAGTTACTTTTCATGGTAAGAGTAATTTCTGCTTTAACACACTGAAGACACTCTAGTGTAAATATGTCACCTCTCTGATGGATAATGATCAAAACCTATTTATCTTTTTTATCTATTTGGAGTGAGATCAAACTGGACCAGTCTTCCTCTGAGGTGAAAAGACCTGGAGAGACAGTGAAGATGTCATGTAGCATATCTGGCTTTGACATGACAGACTTTATTATATACTATTTATTATATACTTTATTAACTGGATAGGACCCAGCAGCACTCAGTACCTCGAGGTCCAGAGCCTGGAGGATGTCAATTTCCCTTCTGGTATTTGGCCCATACCGTGAGTTAATGATCATTGTAGAACATTGTAGTTTATTTCCCATTGTTTTCTATCAGTCCAGAAATCAGTTTCATATTTCACAGTTTCCTCTGCTGTTGTAGAGATACTCTACTTATGGAAATGTATCTGTGACATGTTCCCATTTTAAACCTGCAGAGGGAGGTCTATGCAAACTCTTCTTCTCTTATAAACTCACAACTTGTGCCAGAACACTGGGATGTTTTGATATATTTCTGAAACACTCAGATCAGAGCACTGAACAGAATGGAAAATACCATTATCTGGAGTTTATTAATTGTAGTTATTCATGGTGAGAAAAAATAATTCTGCTTTACTTGTTTAGTAAATGTCCAACCTGTGATTTACAAGTTTGTTGGATGATTATCACAATTTATTTCCTTACAGGAGTTTGGAGTGAGATCAAACTGGACCAGTCTTCCTCTGAGGTGAAAAGACCTGGAGAGACAGTGAAGATGTCATGTATCATATCTGGTTATAGCATGACAAGCAACTATATTAGCTGGATACAACAGAGACCAGGGGCAGCTCTGGAGTGGATTGGGAGGATGAACACAGGTTCAAACTCTGCTATCTATGGCAGCTCCTTTCAAAGCCGTTTCATCATGACTGAAGATGTTCCCAGCAGCACTCAGTACCTCGAGGTCCAGAGCCTGACAGCAGCAGATTCTGCTGTTTACTTCTGTGCTCGACAGACACAGTGACTGAAGACAGTGGAGCAGCTGCACAAAAACCTCCACAGACAACATACAGTAATGTGATCTTACTGTAATCACATCTGAGTTTTCTCACTGCCTGAAAAGTATTTTGATATATCCACATAACATTTCTATATATTTTTAACTCACAAGTACATATTTATTTTTAATAATGATGTTACATCCTCTACAGTAATAGTTCTTTCAATTGTCAAATCATTATCTAAATTGCCAAAGTCTTATTCATAAGTACTAACCATGAATGGTGTAATAGTTTGACACAGGGAGATCAATACAAAGCAGTTGTCATAAATGATACTAGATGTTGGTGATCAGAATGAAACCGATTATTTATATTATTGTGACTGCTCTCATGTGCTGCCCATTCTGCTCACAGAGACCAATGAGAAACAGAGCCTTGATACCAAGATTAAACATAATTTAACAAATTTGAATAAACCTTGAATAAAACAGATGTAATTTGTGTATTATTAGAATACATGTGGCTATAATGTTAATACTGATAAACATGTTTAACAAATTAAAACTGCACATTCATTTCCCAGTTTCATTAAATATCTCCAGTCCAGATGTTTCCTCCCTGTGAGGAGGAGTCAATGCAAAACTCAGATATCTTCCACCTCTACTTATCTGAGTGCAGAGAGGAGGACAGAGAACAGTGGACACACAGTTTAACATGATGGACTATAGGACAGGACTGCTGCTTTTAACTCTCTGCTGGGCAGGTGAAGATTTTCACTGATATTTATTTGACATACGTAGCTTTTATTTATGTCATCAGCTTATTTAACTTGATGTTTTCTTATCATCTTGACAGGTGTTGATGGTCAGACTCTGACAGAATCTGAACCAGCGATTAAAAGGCCTGGAGAATCCCACAGATTGACCTGTACAGCATCTGGATTCACATTCAGCAGCTACGAAATGAGCTGGGTCAGACAGGCTCCTGGGAAAGGACTGGAATGGATCGCTTACATCAGCAGTAGCGGTGGCAGCATCTACTACTCTCAGTCAGTCAAAGGCCGGTTTACCGTCTCCAGAGAAAACAGCAGACAGCAGCTGTATCTGCAGATGAACAGTCTGAAGACTGAAGATTCTGCTGTTTATTATTGTGCTCGAGAGCCACAGTGACACAGGAAGGAGCAACGCTGTACAAAAACTCAACTTGTCAAAACAAGTCAAATCTTTTCTTTCTTCTTTTCTCATTCACATAATAAGCTCCAGTCCAACATCATCAACACATTCAGAGAAACAACCTAGGGGAATCTGCAATAAAACATGTCTGAATGGAGCAGTTTCCATTCAGACATGTTTTATTGCAGATCCCCCATATATAGTTGAAGCAGACAATAACTATTCTGTGAATCTGTTGATTCTGTTGTAAATATAAATCTGAAAAAACAAACAAATGGAATTGAAATGTGTTTTAAGTTTGTAATAATAACAACATTTTCTTTCATGTGCAAAAAAAAAAAAAATTCTCTGTAGCTCCGCTGCTGCTGCTGGATCCTGTGAGTCTCACTGAGGCAGAGACACTGACAGTATGATCACAGCACACTGTTCACTGTTATTACACTGATTCAATACTCAACATGTTTTCCTCCACAGGTGTGAAGTGTGAACAGTTGACCCAGCCAGCCTCTGTGACTGTGCAGCCAGGTCAACGTCTGACCATCACCTGTCAGGTCTCTTATTCTCTCAGCAGCTACAGCACAGCTTGGATCAGACAGCCTGCAGGGAAAGGACTGGAGTGGATTGGAATGAAAGATACTGGAGCTTCATACTACAAAGATTCACTGAAGAACAAGTTCAGTATCAGCTTGGACTCTTCCAGCAACACAGTGACTCTAAATGGACAGAATGTGCAGCCTGAAGACACTGCTGTGTATTACTGTGCCAGAGGGCCACCGTAACACAAACCATCAGTAGACCTGAACAAAAACCCCTCAGAGCCTGAACACTTGTAACATGAAGCCACCAGAGGAGGAGCCCTCAGACCAATAATGGTTTCAACACGAGATCACTGTTACAGTAAAGAGAGAAATAGATATTTAGCAATGAAAAAGTAAAAGTAATATAACTTGGTTTAGTCCATCCATCCATCCATCGTCGTCCGCTTATCCGTGGTCGGGTCGCGGGGGGAGCAGCTCCAGCAGGGGACCCCAAACTTCCCTTTCCCGAGCCACATTAACCAGCTCTGACTGGGGGATCCCGAGGCGTTCCCAGGCCAGGTTGGAGATGTAATCCCTCCACCTAGTCCTGGGTCTTCCCCGAGGCCTCCTCCCAGCTGGACGTGCCTGGAACACCTCCCTAGGGAGGCGCCCAGGGGGCATCCTTACCAGATGCCCGAACCACCTCAACTGGCTCCTTTCGACGTGAAGGAGCAGCGGCTCTACTCCGAGCTCCTCACGGATGACTGAGCTTCTCACCCTATCTCTAAGGGAGACGCCAGCCACCCTCCTGAGGAAACCCATTTCGGCCGCTTGTACCCTGGATCTCGTTCTTTCGGTCATGACCCAACCTTCATGACCATAGGTGAGGGTAGGAACGAAAACTGACCGGTAGATCGAGAGCTTTGCCTTCCGGCTCAGCTCTCTTTTCGTCACAACGGTGCGATAAACTGAATGTAATACCGCCCACGCTGCGCCGATTCTCCGACCAATCTCCCGCTCCATTGTCCCCTCACTCGCGAACAAGACCCCAAGGTACTTAAACTCCTTCACTTGGGGTAAGGACTCATTCCCTACCTGGAGAAGGCACTCCATCGGTTTCCTGCTGAGAACCATGGCCTCAGATTTAGAGGTGCTGATCCTCATCCCAGCCGCTTCACACTCGGCTGCAAACCGATCCAGTGAGTGCTGAAGGTCACAGGCCGATGATGCCATCAGGACCACATCATCTGCAAAGAGCAGCGATGAGATCCCGAGCCCACCGAACTGCAACCCCTCCCTACCACGACTACGCCTCGATATCCTGTCCATAAATACTACAAACAGGATTGGTGACAAAGCGCAGCCCTGGCGGAGGCCAACCCTCACCTGGAACGTGTCCGACTTACTGCCGAGAACCCGGACACAGCTCTCGCTTTGGTCATACAGAGATTGGATGGCCCTGAGAAGGGACCCCCTCACCCCATACTCCCGCAGCACCTCCCACAAAGTCTCCCGGGGGACCCGGTCATATGCCTTCTCCAGATCCACAAAACACATGCAGACTGGATGGGCATACTCCCAGGCTCCCTCCAGGATCCTTGCTAGAGTAAAGAGCTGATCCGTTGTTCCACGACCCGGACGGAATCCGCATTGTTCCTCTTCAACCTGAGGTTCGACTATCGGCCGAACCCTCCTTTCCAGCACCTTGGAGTAGACTTTACCAGGGAGGCTGAGAAGTGTGATACCCCTGTAATTGGTACACACCCTCTGGTCCCCCTTTTTGAAGAGGGGAACCACCACCCCGGTCTGCCACTCCTTTGGCACTGTCCCAGACTTCCACGCAATGTTGAGTAGGCGTGTCAACCAAGACAGCCCCTCCACACCCAGAGCTTTCAACATTTCTGGACGGATCTCATCAATCCCTGGGGCTTTGCCACTGTGGAGTTGTTTGACTACCTCAGTGACCTCCACCAGGGAAATTGACGACAATCCCCCGTCATCCTCCAGCTCTGCCTCTAACAAAGAGCGCGCATCAGCTGGATTTAGGAGTTCCTCAAAGTGCTCCTTCCACCGCCCTATTACCTCCTCAGTTGAGGTCAACAACGTCCCATCCTTACTGTACACAGCTTGGATGGTTCCCCGCTTCCCCCTTCTGAGGTGGCGGACGGTTTTCCAGAAGCGCCTTGGTGCCGACCGAAAGTCCTTCTCCATGTCTTCTCCGAACTTCTCCCACACCCGCTGCTTTGCCTCTTTCACGGCAGAGGCTGCAGTCCTTCGGGCCCGTCGGTACCTTGCAACTGCCTCCGGAGTCCTCTGGGATAACATATCCCGGAAAGACTCCTTCTTCAGTCGGACGGCTTCCCTGACCACCGGTGTCCACCACGGTGTTCGAGGGTTACCGCCCCTTGAGGCACCTAAGACCCTAAGACCACAGCTCCCTGCCGCAGCTTCAGCAATGGAAACTTTGAACATTGTCCACTCAGGTTCAATGCCCCCAGCCTCCACAGGGATGCACGAAAAGCTCCGCCGGAGGTGTGAGTTGAAGGTCTGTTGGACAGGAGCTTCCTCCAGACGTTCCCAATTTACCCGCACCACCCGTTTGGGCTTACCAGGTCTGTCCAGAGTCTTCCCCCACCCCCTGACCCAACTCACCACCAGATGGTGATCAGTTGACAACTCCGCCCCTCTCTTCACCCGAGTGTCCAAAACATACGGCCTCAAATCAGATGAAACAATTATAAAATCGATCATTGACCTTCGGCCTAGGGTGCTCTGGTACCAAGTACACTTATGAGCATCCCTATGTTCGAACATGGTGTTTGTTATAGACAATCCATGACTAGCACAGAAGTCCAATAACAGACAACCACTCTGGTTTAGATCAGGGAGGCCGTTCCTCCCAATCACGCCTCTCCATGTGTCTCCGTCATTGCCCACATGTGCGTTGAAGTCCCCCAGCAGAACTATGGAGTCCCCCTCCGGAGCCCCATACAGGACTCCATTCAAGGTCTCCAAGACGGCCGAATACTCTGAACTCTTGTTTGGTGCATATGCACAAACAACAGTCAGAGTTTTCCCCCCAACAACCCGCAGGCGTAGGGAGGCGACCCTCTCGTCCACCGGGGTAAACTCCAACGTTGCGGCGCTCAGCCGGGGACTTGTGAGTATCCCCACACCCGCCTGGCGCCTCACACCCTGGGCAACTCCGGAGAAGAAAAGAGTCCAACCCCTCTCCAGGAGTACGGTTCCAGAACCGAGACTATGCGTAGAGGTAAGCCCCACCAGATCCAACTGGTAGCGCTCCACCTCACGCACAAGTTCCGGCTCCTTCCCCCACAGCGAGGTGACATTCCATGTCCCCAGAGCCAGCCTCTGCTGCCCGGGTCTGGTCCGTCGAGGCCCCTGACCTTCACCGCCACCCGTGTGGCAGCGCACCCGACCCCAGCGGTTCCTCCCACAGGTGGTGGGCCCATGGGCTGGAGAGATAGGTGCCACGTAGCTTTTTCGGGCTGTGCCCGGCCGGGCTCCGTGGCAAACCCGGCCACCAGACGCTCGCTGACGAGCCCTCCCTCTGGGCCTGGCTCCAGACGGGGGCCCCGGGCTTCCTCCGGGCAGGGTCTCTCTATCCCTTCCTCGTTTTTTCATAGGGTCTTTTGAACCATTCTTCGTCTGGCCCCTCACCTGAGACCACTTTGCCATGGGAGACCCTACCAGGAGCACAAAGCTCCAGACAACACAGCCCTCAGGTTCATAGGGACACCCAAACCTCTCCACCACGATAAGGTGATGGTTCCCGGAGAGGATAATATGTAAAATAATATTAAATAAGTGAAGGCATTTTTCAAAAAGTGTCTTCTCAGTCTGATTAACAATTTTCATGTGAATGACAGATAGCATTATTTCGGCTCATAACTGTGATTTTAAAAGCTGTTAATCTCAAAATCATGTTCACATCTTGCTTTGACTAAATAAATGTATATTTTTTTATGAATATGTTTATTCATGAAATCCACATAATGAAAATGGTATGTCTCTTGAAGACTAATACACACATTAGAAACACTGAATAGTCAGATGAATGATGGTGATAATGTTGATTTGTGTTTCCACAGGTGTGAACAGTATTGATCTCATCCAGACAGACTCAATGGTTGTGCAGCCTGGACAGTCTCTGACCATCAGCTGTCAGGCCTCTGGTTATTCTTTGACTGATGGCAGCTATGCAACAGGTTGGATCAGACAGAGTGAAGGAAAACCAATGGACTGGATTTCCCATCAGTGGGGTGGAGGAGAGTTTTACCAAAATAATGCTCTGAAGAACAAGTTCAGCTACAGCAGAGACACTTCTGCTCTAACAGTGACTCTAAAAGGACAGAATGTGCAGCCTGAGGACACAGCTGTGTATTACTGTGTACGTCGGCCCACAGTGATACAAACCACCAACAGACCTGCACAAATACCCAGCAACCAGCAAGACTCAACCACACACACATGTTCTAAATGTGAACATTAATAAAGACAGCACTCTCTAATGAGTTAATAAATGTAATGTTTGTGGAATTCAATGAATGGTATTAATTATGTTGTAAAGCCTATAAAAGGCTTTACAACTTTGTTTCCTGTTTTCATGTAACATCTGATAACTAACTACATTTAAACAGTAGCTACATCTCTTCACAAATACACAAAGTCATATTCATAAGTACAAAGCATGTATGTTATAATGACAAAGGGAGATGATATCAAAGCAATTTTCAGAAAAGCTTGTAGATGTTGGTGATCAGACTAAACCTTTTGTTTATTTATATTATTGTGAATGATCTCATGTGCTGCCCATTACGCTCAAAGTGACATATGAGAAACAGAGCCTTAATACCAAGATGAATCTTGATTTAACACATTTTAATAACCCTTGTTTTTTAATATGTCAGATGTAATTTGTCTATTATTAGAATGAATATGGATAATATTTTACACAAATTAAAACATGTCAGACAAACATTAAAACAGCTGACTTGGAGGGTTGAACTGCACATTCATTTCCTAGTTTCATTAAATATCTCCAATCCAGATGTTTCCTCCCTGTGAGGAGGAGTTAATGCAAAACTCAGATATCTTCCACCTCTACTTATCTGATAGTAGTCTGGTATCTGGTAGTAGTGGCAAATACTACTCTCAGTCAGTTCAAGGCCGGTTTACCGTCTCCAGAGACAACAGCAGAGAGCAGCTGTATCTGCAGATGAACAGTCTGAAGACTGAAGATTCTGCTTTTTATTATTGTGCTTGAGACCCACAGTGACTGGAGTTGGTTGAGCAGCTGTACAAAATCTTACAGTACTCATTCTTTCAGGCTGGCTGGCCCTGCAATATACACAAACATGAAAACACATTAAAAACACAATGAAGATCACTCATTGATACAAAGTCCAAAGACAGCCCAACAATCTGGTTGCTGAAATTAAACTTCTACAAATACTTTACATTTCTACAAAGTAACACACTAACACTTTGCTGGAATCTATGAGAATGAAAAATAATGTCACTGTTTCTTTTATAAAATCACTAGAGGACAGTCAGTGTCTAGTTTCTCTCCTCTGTTACTAAAAGGAGAAACTCAGATCTGCTGTTCTCATTGATCTTAACTGACTGATACTCAAATTCTAAAATTATTTGTATTACTTTGTAATAAAATCAATAGGTAAATAAGAATATGTCACTCTTTCCATCACGTAGGCCTACTGTAGTTGAATTAAAATTAGTTCTAAGAGAAAACAGCTGAAAGTGGAAATGAGTGATGACAGTATTTAAACGTACAATATGTAACTTTCTGCCGCTAGGGGTCTCTCAACCAAAACAATGGATTGTAAACACAGACTTTTGATGACATTGGTAAGTTGCGTGGAATTATGGGAGTTGTACTTTTTAATGTTAAACACCTCGCTGATTAGAATGCATCTGTTCACGTACAAGTTTATCCATTCAAATGTATTCACTTTACGTTTAGTAACGTTTATTCATGTCATTCTAATAACATAGCTGCATTTCCCCCAACATAATTACGTTTTTCTTGATCCGATCTGTATTGGTAGCTGATCAGTTAGCTAGCTAGCTAGTGAGCCAGCAAGCTAACGTTAGCCAGCAGCTAAAACACAGTGACTATCACAATATATTTCACATGTCACTGTCATCTGTTGGATGGTTTCAACACCGGGGTGGGACAGGGTTTGTTGTAACGCTAGCTAGCTACTCAATGAGCCTGAGAGACAGGTGTGGGTGGGGATTGTCAGGGGAATCTCCCGGGATGGCGAGCCGAGGACGGCCGATGTGCAGCAGCTGAGCTGCTCCAAGCTGCCCGGAACGATCTCCCCCTTTACTTTTCTTTAATCTTAACTATTCGTTTTGGTGCTTGTCGGATTAATTTAGCTAACTGTAAAGACAGAGGGGTGAGAAATTCGGCAGGGAGGAGATTTTCGGCACGAACACCGGTAGCTAGCGCTAACGGAGACGCAGCTAACACTAGCTATGGATGGCCACTGTTGCGACTCAGATCTGGGTCTGGGTCTGATATGGTCTGTTTCCCGACGCTTCATTAAACTGCCGTTAGCGTCGTAAGCACCCGGCACCGGAGTTAGGTGCTATATAGTACTTATACTGTATGGATTGCTGTAATGGTGGCTGTCTGTTGGCTGGCTATGGGCTAACTGTAACTGGCTATTGCTACATGTCCGGCTGCGAAATTACGAATCCCACTATGGCAACGCCAAGACCCGCCCTTCAATCACTACTATTGGCCAGGCGGCCAAGGTAACCTGACCCCATTTGTTCAGGTCCTATCCCCTGACCAATCCGCTATCCTAACCTTAACCACTCAAGGTGAAATGCCTAACCCCAACCAATCGAGCTGCTTCGGAGGGTGGGACTTGGCGTTGCCATAGTGGGATTCGTTATTTTGCGTCCCGGCTGTGTTGTCAGCTCTTATCCTAGGCAGACAGACCGGGTGCTAGCTGGCTAAATTAGCATTAGATTAGTCGTCTTATCTATACAGCTAACGTTAACATTACTGGTAAACTCATTCGTGGGTTAGCCCAGCGCTGCCTTTATCCGTTGTGAAAACAATCATGCTACTAATAACTTTATGAGCATGTTGAACGATGTGGTAACCCTATGTTATCCACCAAGCATTAGCTAGCTAGCATTAAGTTAGCTACTTGTCAACCAACACATTGTAGTAAAGTTAAACTGGATCGATATTGATATGTATCAATAAATAAGATATCTGCTGTATTACTGTGTTGCAAAGTGGCATATCACAAAATTATGCTGAGTGGCAGAAAAAGCAGTATTATGGTTAGGAGTATTTTTTTCTGTGACGTATGATTTACAATTACGCTCAAACGTATCATCTGTGTGCTTGTGTTTTGAACATAGACCTATATATAATATGGACCCAGCTACTCCGCTGTTTTTGACAGAGACAAGTGAAGCCTATTACCAGCACTTTTCCGGTGATAGCCGAGCGTTACTGCGCAGCTGCAAACTGAGCTTCCCGCCATAGATGTGATGTGACCAACGTGTCGGCAAGTTGTAAGTCTTCTGGTAGCTGTGCCAAGAGGAATCTGAATCATTCCGAATCTTGCAGAGACAGAGAGCGTAGGTATATGTAAGGAGATAACATAGGCACAGGCTAATTATTGATAACTAAAATGCTTGTTAATATTAGCAATCAAACTAATTTTTTAGTTTTAGTTATCAAATGCTATCTATGATTGTTTGATTGCTTACGTTAGCTCATAACACCATTCAAATAACAGCCGTTGTTGTGTTTGATTGCTAACTTGTAGCCAGCAATGAACAAACTTGATCATGTAGCTCCATTTTCACTTACTTTTTTATTTTTTATTAACTGACGTGAGGGATCATGCCGTGAACATGTGATGCTTTACGCTAAATAATACATTACTGCCATTTCCATCTTCCATATCTTCGATTATTGCTGTTCCCATCTTCCGTTATTGTCGTTATGCCGTAAATTGTTTAAATCTGAGCATGCGCAACTCGACGCGACTCAGATCGCGTTGAGACTCACATCGCGCAGTGACAGACGCCACTGACAGGCGCCTAGGAAGGAAAGGAAACGTGCCATGTCTGAAAATAAAATAACAGATTTCTCTGGGTTTGAAGTTTGGTGGAAACATTTGTGAGAGTGTAACTACACAACTCAAAGAAATATATAGGTATGGTCGTTTTTAGACAGTTTAATGCAGACATGTTACATATTGTACCTTTAACGTTATTGTTTAGAGTGAATTTACTTTTATTTTATAATAGAGGTGGTACGGTTCATGAAAAACATCCGAACCGTATGGTCTGCTTGTCTCAGTTCGGGGCACGTGTGTGCCGTACAGTTCGACGCATGCGCAATGTAGCCTCGTGCCCGTCTATGCGTATGACAGTGTGTTTCCCATCGACAGTATATAAAAGGTGTTTCCCCTCTGCGCGAAAGATGAGGTGTGGACAAGTTACCAACAAAACGTACGACGAAAGACCGTGCAAACATTTCCGACCGTTCTGCCAACCTGTATTCATTTTAACATCAATTTACGCTGTAACGTTTTTTTTCACTGCTGTTTCATTCCTGTCGGCTGTGCAGCGGGCGGGGCTGCTCAGTTCCCCCCGCGACTGAAGCGCCCACACACACAAACACACACAGTGGATGCATGCAGGAAAAAACGGAGATGAGACGTAGCCTACAGGATGACCTAAATTGAGGACAGCTACGCTCATTATTGTAAGTGCAATGAGTTAAAGTCCAATAAGTACTTTATCAAACCGTATAATGTGTCCCATGCCAGGATAGGAAATTATAAACACAGTAGGCTAAAGATCAACCAGCCACTGACAGACATGTTCAAATTTGATTTATTATTTTTTGCCTTAAATCCACCAACCATTTTCATATTTTATCAACATTTGCAGCATCCTCAGCCTTTTTGGTGGGGTTACTGGGAAAACTCGGCCCAGAGAAACTTAAACAAATTTCCTTTTTATTTTTTAAAGAACTATTAAAAAAAAAATAGCAGCTTTTTTAACTCAGGGTTGTCACTAGGATTGAAAGACAGGGGGGGAGGGGGGGGCGGCTTAGCCCTGAGGCTTGCAAAATCTTACTTACAAACTCTAATGTTAGCTTTTAGATGCATCAAAACTGCATGGGGGGATTTACTTAGGCCAGACTGTGCTCCTGCTGAGTTCTTCTTTAGGAACTTAACCGCTGTGTGGTAAAGTAATGCCATACCTAATTCCTCTCTCTAGTAGATACATTGCAGGTCAAAATAAGACTATGTAATTACTAGGGGTGTAACGATACACGTATTCGTATTAAACCGTTCGGTAGGAGGCTTTCGGTTAGGCGCATTACAAACCGAACGATTCGTTGGACTAATCCTATTTCATTTAGAAAAAAAAAGAAAATTGTGTGAAATATAATGTTCTCAGTGCCGCCGCACTCAACAAGGCAGCCCAAATGACGAAACAGGCAACATGCTGTCTGCCCTTCCCACTCCTAAAGAAAAACACACTACTCCAGTCAGGCATGATACACTGAACTAGCTCGTTGCAATATGCTTGACAATGATTTAAATAATGTCTGAATTTAATAACCTTTATGAATAAAAAAATTATGAATAAAAGTTGTAGTAGGCTATGTATGTATGCTGATATATAGTCTACATGTAGGCAACATCTACATACTTTTTAAATTTATTACAGCAAAATGGTTAAGTTGGTCAGAATATAGCATATAAATATCATGAAATAATTTAGTTTAGGCTATGCCTTGGTGCTTCTCCCTCTCTCTCCTAAAATATCTTCCAGTATCCATCTGTTCAATGAATTGAAGGATATACTGGTACAATACAGTGACATTATGATATAGGGACTGATAGTGTTTTAATACTGTAGAGATAACAGGTTATATTGATGGTAAAGAATAGAGAGCTTCGGATACCTTACTAGGCGTGCTATTTATTGTATTTCACCTGTTTAGTTACACTAGATAGACTATTGTTTTCTATAGCCAACAAAAATATTGGCTATAGATAAAGATAAAGATCTTTACCTCAAGTAAATGGAGCTGAACTGCTGAAGTGTAGCAAATAAAAGTCTTTAACAACAACTTACAGCGTCACTCTATCACTCACTGTGTGTGCGGTAGCAAGTCCAGACCAAAGATTTGCGATAAATCCTGCAGCTACTTGCAACACACCGGTCTGCAGCATCCTGAAAGCTTCCAGTTTAAACCAATGAGAAGAGACGGTGTATCATCATAGCCAGTGACTCTTTGTACTTCTAACTTTCGACTTCCCGGCTTTTTTGTAGCTGGATATATTATTTGTTTCTGATTATGAATTTGGATAATGTTAATGCTAGTGAGATACTTGCTACAGTTGAATTTCGAGTGGTGAATCGGCGAAAACGTTTTATTTCTCTGATTTACTGCTGTGTTTTAATGCTGCCTGGCGCTCTCTCTCTTCAGTCACTCTCTACCTCACTCGTCCACATACCGTTACGTGTTACCGTGCAAGCGGCCATTCGTAAACCTCTCTCTAAAACACTTTTCGACCAGTTGACAGTTCGTGAAATAAAAATAAAACAGACTGCAGTGCATGACGACACCAACAGATGAATGGTGAAGGAAGATCGATTCAACGTAGGGAGTGATACAGAGTACACGGTAGAAAAAAAAATCTAATTATTATTTTTGTTATTATTATTTTGGGGGGCTTAGGAACATTTTGGGATAGTTTCAGCCCCCCTAAAATAGGCCTAACGACGTCCATGGTTGAACTTATTCTGACTTATTCAATGGAGCTTTAAGAGTTCCTCTCTTTTTGTTTTAAAGAATAGGCATAGGCTACCATTTTTGTAAGAGCTACACTAAAGTTGGCAGTTTGATAAATGCAAGTTATTTATTAGTTATGTAGATGGCAATACACATTCTCCTTTTTTGCCTAATAAATTAAAAGCTTGTTGAAATCATCAATGTCTTCCCTCTTGCTGTATCAAAAGCTTTCCTCTGAGATGGTCCCAATAATGTGCTTAAAGTCAAGTCAAATTCAGTTTGTGCATGATTACATGATATAACTATTTTGTAATACTGTGTCCTAAATCGTGGATAGTTAAGCTATATATAATATGCTGAACTATATTTCTGGAGTGTTAAATATTAAAAGAAAAAATAAGAACCGTACAGAACCGAAAACCGTGACCCTAAATCCGGGATACGAACCGAACCGTGGGTTTTGTGAACCGTACCACCCCCTACTCTTTAGGCTACCCATGAGCATTAATACATACAGGCAGGAAGAAGTACTTTAAACCAGCCTTTATTAATTATTATTGCAGAGATGGGGTTTGGGCCTCGGCCCGTGGGACTGTTTCTGGGGGATGAGTCTGAGGGAAGAACAGGAGACAAGGGTACGGAGAATGCAGAAGACAAAAGGTAGGTAAAATAAAAAGTGGCTGGATCAAACAATCAAATGACTTACACAATGCACCACTAGAGAATCTCATCTTCATTCTCGTCACAGGCCATCTACATTGAGTCCAGATGTTCCCATTAAATTGTAGTTGATCACCAGGTATGTTTTATTAATATAGATTGGATAATCCATGTAGGAGAAACAAAAGGAAATTTTTCTTACCTGAGTGACAGCTTAGTGACAGTTGATTGACAGTTGAGTGGACCTTGAATGAATGACTGGATCTCTGCCCCTTATGGTGACATTTGTTTGCCTCTATAGCAGGGCTCGAGAGTGCGACCATTTTGGTCGCACATGCGCCCAAATTTTGTAAGGGTGCGACTAACATTTTTCCTAGGTTGCACCGGTGCACCTCCGCGCAGCCCCGCCGCACCTCCGCGCAGCCCCGCCCCCATTCACACACACGGCCACCGTGCAACACGAGAGACACGGCATCGGTTTACACTGCGACATTTGTCTACAGTTTTAATTGTTATTAACACAGCTGTATATCGTTAAGCATGAGAGGGAAACCTGTATTTGTAGCAGTGTTTCCGCTGCTAACTGTGTTACTGCGGCCGCCGCACGGCGGAAAACACAGCCGAAGTTATTGAATGCAACTAACTTCAGACGGAGCCTGCAAAATGCAGCGCAGTGACGATACAGACATTTCATATACAAGACGTGTGTAACGCCGCTGACCCGCCAAAGCATTCGACCCGTGCTGGACCCGTTCATAGTGAGTCAGCCGTCACTCTGTGAGTAGCATACGCTTCAATCTCTCTCTCTCTCCTCTCATTTTGATAGGAAAGCTGAAGACATGAAAGGGGAGAGAGAGGGGGGGAATGACATGCAGTAAAGGGCCGCAGGTCGGAGTCGAACCTGGCCCGCTGCGTCGAGGAGTAAACCTCTATATATACCACCTGAGCTATCCGGGCGCCCTCTTTCTCTTTTAATCTGTTATTGTTGTTGATAACAAGTGAAGGAGCTTTCTCAGAGATATATATATTTTAAATGTATCCTAGGCTATTTATTTCAGATAATTTTCATGTACATGTGTTGCAGCTGTATATTTTCAAACTGAGAAGTAAACCAGCTGTCTTTGCATTTTATTTTAATCACAACCTGTTTTCATAAAAGAGCTTGTGAAAAGTGGCTTTGACTTAAAACGGAACATTTAGCCCACTTAGTCCACAGAGATATGATTTTTAGTCCTGGACTAGTGGAAGATCTGATAAAAATCAGTGTGTGTGTGTGTGTGTGTGTGTGTGTGTGTGTGGGGGGGGGGGGGGGGGGGCAGTTTGGAGAATTTTGATTTTTTTTTTTTTTTAAATTTTGATGCTAGGGAGTGTGGCAAGCTGGTACTGTCATTGGTTTAGCCAAGGCTAAAGGGGAAGAAGGCCAAATTACAGGTGTTGTCCATCTGAGGGGCAGAGGACAGCAGGGGGGGGGGGGGGGGGGGCTATAAGACTTTGAGCCATGAAATGTTAGATCTCAGTTCAGGGAAGCACTTTGATCTATTTTGAAATGTTTTACTTAAAGGTATAGTGGTCGCTGACAGGTCAGCGAGCAGACGACCATAGACAGTATATAAAAGTTTCCGACCGCGGCGCTGCCCCCCCGCTCTCGGCGATAGCTTGTTTGTTGGCCTGTAGCATGCTAACGTTAGCTATAGAGATGCTTGTCCTAAATAGATTTCCATTTACCGGTGGCGAGTCTGACATAGTGGAAAAAGTGCAAATCTTCTTTTGGAAAGTCGGCTTGTAGAGCCATGCCGACAGCAACAAAAGTGGAGAGGGCGGTTCTTTTCTAAAATTCAGGAAAATCCTCCATTATACCTTTTGAAATGGTTTAGTTTGGCAGCTCAGTGAAGCACCAAACTTTTTTTGTTAATATTTTTCTATGCAGTATGATTGTGTTTCAACTAAAAAGTATTTACCTACACCTTATTCTTGTTTAAAATCATTTACATAATATAAATGAATGTATATGGAGCGTGATAAAAAGGCAACCTTGAAATTGTGGCGTTAACGGCGGCGCAAGGAAAAATTTGGGTGCACCTAAATTGTGTGCTGGTGCACCTAAATAAAAAAGTTAGGCGCACCAGTGCAACCAAGGCAAAAAGTTAGTGTGGAGCCCTGCTCTATAGTCTTTTACTGTAAGATGTCAACAAGATTCAACAAGGCATTTTCACCTGGCTATATCCAATATTTAGATACGTTGGTATTGGTATTTATGCAAATTAGCGCAGACATTATTATGCACCGTTTGCTGATATTACCAAAACATTTAAAAAAACTTGTAAAACATTTTTGTTTGTCTTAATGTAATTAATCAACTCAGTAATTTATATAAAATTAATTAATACAAATTTTAGCCTATTCACATGAGAAAAACAATGAATAGGCTACTGTATATTTGGGTCTTTTTTCTTTCCCCTAATGGGATTCTTCGGGGCATTTTTTTCCTTACTCAGGACATATTGAGGATACAAAATCAGTTGAGTTTGCTTCTGTTGCAATTTGTTCTAAGTTGACCCCCATTTTGGCATAACATGACTGGAGTATTTGCTCTGTTGCAATTTGTCCTAGGTTCACCCCCATTTTGGCTTAAAATGACTTGAGTATTTGCTCTGTTGCAATTTGTCCTAGGTTCACCCCCATTTTGGCTTAAAATGACTGGACTACATCTGAAACCAACAGACAGCCATCGGTTAGCAAACGAAGCCCTCCGGTTTTAAAGACAAAAACATGGTGTCTGCTGCAGTGCTCTTTCTTTTAACTGTCGGTTCTGTCTGTGGAGAAGCTGCAGCAGAAAGGAAACTAGTATATGTGACTGTGGTGAGTAATATTAATATAACGTTAACGCTATGGAAGCTGTCTTGAACTTTGCAGCAGTTTGCTGCGTTTTGCTTCGGTGGATAGACTCCTTTGGTACTATATTCAAAATTTAGGATACTTTCTGTTTGCTTTGTTTCTCTGTAAACGTGTATTCCTTTGAACACGAATCAAGTCTATCGGAAATAATGTGGGTCTTTTAGTAAATTCGGCATATTCATGGGCGTAAATCTCATCTAACAGTTGGGGGGAACAATAAACATAACATTTCTGAAGAGCAGTTTTTGAAGGGCACACAAATAATACAGCCACAATTATACTTGTAGAGGATAGGTGTACACAGAAAGCCTTAATACTATCATTAGTGTAGCATGGAGACTGTACCATTAACCTTCTTTTCAGTGTTTATCTTGATTCAATGAAAAAGCTGACTAAATTGACCCAAAATATTCTTCTTCAAAACCATTTATTATAGATAATAATATCTCTTCTTCACGTAAATCTCCTCTGGCTTGAGGATGAGTAGGTTCTGTTTCCCCCCCTCTATTCCTCTTTTTACAGGCATGCAATCTGTCATGGATGTGATAATTCTAATAGCATTGAACACACTCGTGTTTTCATGTGTTAAAGCTGTGACATCAAGCCACATGCATGAGGAAGATCAGGTCAGGTCGGCATAGATTTTCTCACATGACAGTTGTTTCGTTGACTGTTGTTGCAACTGGATCTTAATGTTACATGCTCTTATCATTACACTCATTCTTCGAAGCGGTTGGCTAGTTGCCTGTAAGATAAATTAATGGATCTTGGAGCAGATAAGGGCGTTCTAAAGGGATAATCCACCCTTCAAATAGAGTTCACACACTTTTTCAGCTATTTTGGACGGATCAGTCATGCATGCTCTCCACACCAGAGAACCAGAAACCCACCCTTCTCTGAAGTGGCTTGAAGAGTGAAACTGCTCTACTTGAGTAGACAGCTGATGTGGTGGCATCCAGTAATAATACCTAATTGACTGGATACAGATATTACTTTCAACTTACATCAAGATTAGTGTTCACACCATTAGTTCTGTATTCATTATCAAAGGAGCAGTTTCAAGTGAAGGGTCCAGTTCATAGACATATGTCCCTGTACTCACTTATTTAATGTCTTTGACACCCTTTATTATTGTCCTTTCTTCCATCTTTGTTTCTGGACATGCTCATTTTAAGGCCCTTTATGTTTGGATTCTTCAGTTGGCACGTTTTACCTGTTTGTCAGCAGTCTCTGACAAACACTTTGAACGATTGTTACTATCAGCTGACTGGACTTAATGACGGCCAGTGACACAGAAAATTGGGACAAAGCTTTTTGGCTTGATTCTTTTTCAGATGAGCTGCGTGTTTACAAATGTTGCATGTTCGAAATAAGGTGGAATAATAAAAAGTCATTTAAAAAGCAATATCAAATTAGATATCTACTCTCAAGCAGTGGACAATTGGGCCTCTAGGTAGGAAAACGGTAAACATTTTATTTACTGGCAGTCAATAAATCGACTTGATCAAGTGGCTTCTAGCCTGCAATAAAAAAAAACTAACTGTTGGGTAAATACATTCACATTTTTCTAACATTTAATGCCGTCCTGTTGGATTGATTTGCAGCTCTATTTATAGACTTTCAAATACGTCAGTATCAAATTGTACAGTGATTCTGCTGATAGCTAACAGTTATCACCAAATACAGTATGTTCCTTCTTTAGTCACTGTGTAGCAATAATTAGCTTTTTCAAACAGAAAATACTGATAGAAACTGCCACAGTGGAAGTTTTTGCTTGTAGTTACCAAGGGGGTACTCCTGCCTCCTCAGAGCAAAGCCGCAATGGCACCATTTTAATGCTACGAAGCACCATAGACAGTGTATTAAAATGGACACAGCGATCCCGCTGTTTTTGACGAAGACAAGTGAAGCCTCTTACCAGCACTTTTCCGGTGATGGGAAAGGGTTACTGAGCGTTACTGCGCAGCTGCAAACTGAGCTTCCCGCCCTAGATGTGACGTGTCCAACGTCTCTGAACGTTGTAAGCCTTCTGGTAGCTGCGCAAAAGAAATCTCAATCATTCCCAATCTATCAGAGACGGAGAGCGTAGGTATATGTAAGGAGATAACATAGGCACAGGCTAATTATTGCTAACTAAAATGCTAGTTAACATTAGTAATTAAACTAAACAGCTAATGTACGTCGAAACTGCCTGCGAGCTTCTCCTGTACTATACGGTAATTCCTCTACAATGCGACAGTAAGTCGCATTGTGGTTATGACACAATCGTTAGCCTATTTTTATAAAAACGTCTGCTACGGAGCCATAACGTGAGGTACAAGGTAATGTAGCCTTGTGTACATTGTCGTGTTTCTTAAGAAATAAACAACGGACAAATCAAGTCTTTAAACGCTTCAGATGTAAAGTTATTGGCTGTCAAAGTGACGCCAAAATGAATTGCAGTCAATGGGATGCTAACGGGGGTGATGGGAAAGGGCTAGCAAAATGGCGCCATCGCGGCTTCGCTCTGAGGAGAGAAGCCTGGCCCCTTGCGAAGCACTCACCCCCCATTAGCTTCCCGTTGACTGCCATTCATTTTGGCGTCACTTTGACAGCCAATAACTTTACATCTGAAGCATTTAAAGACTTCATTTGTCCATCGTTTATTTCTAAAGAAACACGACAATGTATGAAAGGCTCCATTACCTTGTACCTCACGTTATGGCTCCGTAGCAGACGTTTTTATAAAAATAGGCTAATGATTGTGTCATAACCACGCGACTCACTGTCGCATAGTAGAAGAATTACCGTACAGTACAGGAGAAGCTCGCAGGCAGTTTCGACTTACATTAGCTATTCAAGTTTAATTGCTAATATTAACTAGCATTTTAGTTAGCAATATATCTCCTTACATATAGGCTACCTATGCTCTCCGTCTCTGCAAGATTGGGAATGATTGAGATTTCTCTTGCACAGCTACCAGAAGACTTACAATGTTCAGACACGTTTCTCACGTCACATCTACGTCGGCAAGCTCAGTTTGCAGCTGCGCAGTAACGCTCGAGCCTCACCGGAAAAGTGCTTCTAATATACTTAACTTGTCTCCGTCAAAAACAGCGGAGTCACTCGGTCCATTTCTTTTAAGACTATGGCAGTTACACTGTAAAGGGGAAACGGTGTGTTGTTAGTTGGGTGTTGCCTGACATCTCTTCTCCCCCCATCCCCCCAGTTGTTTCGGCATGGTGACAGGTCTCCAGTCCAAGCCTACCCTACCGACCCACACCAAGAGAGCGACTGGCCACAAGGGTTTGGACAGCTATCACAGGCATGATGAATATTTTCTAGTTGGAGTTATTGCAGTGCATCAGCACCCATGGTGTCTTGCATACTTCTACAGCTGCAAAACCATTCATGCTACATGTGCAATTAATATAGCAATGAATGCATCATTTCATGCAGTATTTCATGTTGATACATTTCCATATTTGATTAGCTATTCTTGAAAAAACATGATTTGTTGTGTACTGTTGCCGTCAATTGTCTTTATATCTCAGCCATTCTATACAGTACAACCTCAATTCAAAAATGCTCAGTGTTTCACAGTAATTAACTGTACATAAGCTTATTATGATAGCACACGTTTGAATTATTATTGGTAATATGCTGCATTAAAGTCTGCAAAATCCCATATAATTACCTGTACAGTTTATCAGTTATGGGCTGTAATGCATTAAAGGCATGTTTTAAAGATCAATTCACTCCCATGGTATCCATAACTCAACCAATACATTTAGGTCAATGAGTTTTCATATAATTATAAAGTAATCCAAAAATCTGACCAATTGATGTCACTGATATTTTGATGTTATTGCCCCACTTTCAACCCACACAGATTCTCTGTTGTTTATAAGTGTAAAAGGTTTGAAAGGTTAACTATATTCAGTGATGTCATCAGTTGTATAATGTCAGTTCCTCTCCATGTTTGTTTCCAGATGGGGATGCAGGAGCAGTATGGTCTGGGCCAGTTTCTGAGGAAACGATACAATGGATTCCTTAAAGAATCCTATGACAGACACGAGGTAACCGCTCCGCTTACAGATCACACACCTCACCACCAGACATACGCTGATTAATGTGAATATCCCATGTTGGTGTTATAAAGGGTTCCCAGTGGTGCTGCAATTCCTGGAGCATGATAGACGTGTTTTCCTGCGTATTTTAGTTCATAACACTTGAACGTGTACATTACCAAAGTCCACTTTTAGCTCTTCTTCTCTTCAAACTCTCCAATACATTTGGACTTATCATACTTAATGCTTGGGGTAGGAAAAAAAAACGAAAATCATATGAGTGGGATTTTTTGAAGAAGGAAAAGAAAATCGCAATACTCAATACTATCGAATCCCAATGAATGAAAATAGCAATACAAATCTAATTGGCACCCATGTATCGTGAAAGAATCAAATTATGTCAAAAGCTTATTGTCGCAGCCCTACGTGATGCACTCTGTTTTAAGGCTTTGATGACTACTTGTAAATCATTTTTGATCCCTCACTGGCAACTCCTTTGTCCTCAGATCTACGTTCGCAGCACAGACCAGGATCGCACCCTGATGAGCGCAGAGGCCAACCTTGCAGGTCTGAACATCAAGTAACTATAGTTACGTATTGTAACTCCACATTCTATGAGTACAGGCAGCCCTCTAAGAGCTATTGCTATTGGGTTAATCCCTTCGCGCATGCACAGTCCTGAAGATTTCTTTCGCGCCCTGTGCCCCGCATGGGCCTCTCTTAAGTCCGCAGATACTGTATATTACAGTGGCGCGACCAGAGATCTGTTCCCAGCATTAGCATTTTTCTTCAGCCAATGTTGGTGAAGCAGGTGGCCCAAATCTTAGAGGGCTGTGCCTATACTCGTAGAATCTGAAATATCGTTCTATTTCGTATAGGCTTTGCCCTCTAAGAGGTTTTGCTATTACGACAGTCAGCCTGCGACACCTTCGACACCTCAGCCTTTGTCTTCCTATTCCCACTGAACAAGGTGTAATGAATCAAAACACATTATTTTGATGAAAAAACCCTGCCATCATCATGAGTAGGCCTACTGATCGTGATGCCCATGTCATGTGGATTGTGAAAATGTTTTATGGTAACATAAAAATTAACATCACAATTAATAGCTGCAAAAAAACCTGCATTCCTCCAAGCAAATTAAGTTCAGGAGGATGGAGACAGCAGCAAAACCAAACCTGACAGCGCATCATCTGCCGTCGAGTGCGGGTAAAACTGCATGAGTCATGGGGGACTCAGTCGCACCAAATGGATGAACGGGCATGGGGACGCCTAGGAAGCCGCTGCACAAACGTCGGCCACCGTCACACCTCTGAGGAGGATGCGTGCGCTGGCAGTGCTCTCATGGAGTGCGCCCGAATGTTCTGAGGGGGGGTTCCACTCCCTCTGCGCTATAGGCCTGGGTGATAGCTTCACACAGTCAATGAGACAGACGCTGCTCCGAAAGAGCCGCCCCCTGTGTGCGTTCTCTGTAGTTGATGAACAGTAAAGTTCCAGCGTCGGGAACCAGGATGCGCTTGTGCGTTCCGGTGCCACCATAATGCCCAATAGGCTCTCCTCCTGGATGCACGCCAGGAGGTGAGGAATCAGAGGGACCGGGGGGAAAAGCGTATAGGAGTTCCCTGGGCCACGGATGGTGAGAAAAGGCGTTGGCCCCGAGAGGTGGTTTGTCCCGTGTGGTCATAGAAAAAACACAGTGTGCACTGTGTATTTTCTCGTGAGGAGAACAGATCCACCTTCGCTCTCCCGAACCTGCTCCATAGCCTCTGCACGAGAGTGGATTCAATTTCCATTCACTGTGAGGGGGACCCCCCTCGACATTAGATCTGCAGCGCGGTTCAAAACCCCCAGATGTACACCACTCTGAGTGACAGCAGGTGTCTGTGTGCCCAGTAGAAGGCTCCTGGCTATCTCCAACAGCCGAGCCGAGCGCACGCCACCCTGACGGTTTATGTATGTCATGTTGTCCGTTCCGACAATTACATGCCTCCCTGCCATCACTTGGGCGAAATGTTGCAACACTATCAGCACCGTGGACAGCTCCAGGCAGCTTATGTGGGGAAGAGGGGAAACGGGCCATCTCCCCACTACCACCTGTGATTCACACATGCCTCCCCAGTCGGCGAGAGACGTGTCTGTGTACACCGTAATGTGTGTGACGTCACTCTCCCCAGGGGAAAAAAACCCTGGATGACAGGGTCCGGGGGTTTCCCCAATATGCTAGGTCCGACTGTAAAGAAGGAGGGATGGTCAGCATACGGCACTCTGGACCAGACCATGTCTGAATCCTTCCCATGTGGGGAAGACCCAGAGGAACCACCACGTGACTCGCAGACATCATGCCTAGGAGGCACATCACAGACAGTGCCGACACTGTCGTGTGAGGCGTGACATGTGACAACAGAGAGGGCAGTCTTGGCGCTGACAGTTTGGCTCTCATAGTGGTTGTCTGTGAGGGGACCAGCAAGCTCTTTTGCCAGTTTATGGCAAAGCTCAGTGTCTGGAGGTGCTGCATAAACTCCATAATGTGTAGCGCAGCCCTCTCCTAGGAAGGAGCCATAATGTTTAAATCGTCCAAATAAAAAAGGTGGCTTGATCCCATTTCTGTGTACTGGCTGTAACACTGTCTCCATGCATTTGGAGAACATGGAAAATAGGCGTCTCTCAGATCCACGGAAGTGAGCCAATGGTGGCGCACACATTCCAACACGTGTCTGATCGTCAGCATGTGGATTGGGCACTATGTAATGTTCATAAATTAATTGAGACAGGTCGAGAAGGGTTTCATTCCACCCGTCTTTTCCCGGTGTGAGAAGTAATGGGAACAGAAACCGCCTACGTCACCACATGTGTGCAAGGCCGTTATTTGAACTCGAGATAGCATGATAGCTGGTAAGAGCCGGGAAAAAGTGTAGCGAGTTGAGGTGTGTAGCGGTGTGTTGTTTGTTTTCATAACAACAGAGAGCGCTGAGCCTTCCCGCGCTAGAGCGTGACCGAGAGAGCAGCACGTGCATGCCTGTGTCGGCTGTTTACACAGCAATGGATATCTCCCCCCCCCTCCCCCCCCCCCTTCGATTCTCACAAGCCTTTCCCAACACTCTCACCATTCCGAGTAATCAGCTGCGAGGTGGAGAAAACCTGAGTAGTCTATAAACACACACTCTGAGTGTGTGTGTGTGTGAGCCTGTCAATTCTAATACAGTGTGACTGGCATACTGTCCATGGGCGTGGCGGTGAGCCTGTCTGCGTGTGTGTGAGGTGAAACGTGAGGTCCAGCGGCCGCAAGATGCCCAGAGGGGGACAAGGCGGAGAGTTAAGGGACAGTTAAGGGACAGTTAAGGGAACTGTGTGGCCCTTAAAAACGCTGTTATGTTTCCAACTCTAGCTGGAGTGAGACACGCGTTCCCGGTGCCCGTCACTGCCACCGACGTTTGTGGAGCGGTGAGGTGGGTGCTGCCTGCCGGGCCTCATGGCCGCGCCGCCGTAGGTGGAGCTGGAGCCGGGGCTTGGAGAGGCGCAGACCTCGGTGCCGCCGTTGTGGCTGAAGCACCGTTCTCTAAGAGTTGTGTTACCGCATCCCCTCCACTACCTACAGCCCGTGGCTGCCCCAGCCTCAGCGGGGAACAGCCAAGCTTAGCGGTCATGGCGAAGACAGCAGAGCTAGCGGTCATGCTAGCAAAAAACAGTATTGTTCAGCACTGCCGCCACCTAGGTGGTACACTGGTACGCGCGGTCAGTGAACTCTCATATGTCTCTTTGTAGCTTTACTTATTTAAAGCTAATGTACTTGCACTTATTACTTGTTGTCTGGAGTTTGTACCTTTACAGTTGAAAGCACTTAATTGTAAGTCGCTTTGGATAAAAGCGTCAGCTAAATGACATGTAATGTAATGTAATGTAATGAAGCGAGCATGGACCTGGTTTTGGGGAGACGGCGCTGTGGGCTTCCGTCGGGATGGAGGCCAGGCTCTTTCGCTCCCGGGTTAGGGGAATGCTACTCGGCATTCACACAGGTCAAGAACAAGAACCTTAGCGGTGGGCAGGGAGCCCGCCCGCTGCGGAGGAGAGAAAGAGGAGAAAGCCGCTGGTGTGGTGCTCCTCTTCTGGGACGGAGACAGTCACAGTCGTAGTCCTCCGCCGCTACGAGCTGCAGTCCTCCCAATGGGGAGGATGGAGAGCCGGCTAGAGAACCATCCTCGGGGGATTGAGTCAGCGGACTTGTGCCCGCCAAAGAGGTCCCCTTTCCAGCCGTCTTGGTGCCACCGCAGGTGGTAACGTTACCTTACTCGACTGTCCGCTCAGCTACCATCGTCTGCTGCTTCAGTTCCTCTGGCAGTAAGCGACCGCAGAACTGCCGGTGGCCGGCGGGGTGCCAGCAGGCCGGCAGCAGGATGTAGCCGGTCGGTGGTCGGTACACGGCAGACACAACTGTTCTTCGAAGTCTTCAAACTGCTTGTCGCTGAAGAAAAAATGGGAGCAGATCTCGTCAGATCTTGGTCGCGCCACTGTAATTGTTGTGTTTTCTGTGAAGTTCTGTCATTTGTGAAGTTTTTGTTATTCTTATTTACATGTTTAATCAAATGTTTACCTTAAAACCAGAGCTACAACTTTCGCTATATTTAGGTAGCCTATAAAATGTTACACAAATTAGGCTATTAATGATATCTGAACAAACCCCTCTGTAAATGCCTTCTGAAGTAGAAAACTTGAAAGTTTGGTGTATCCAAGTGCTGCTGAAGTTGAGTTTTCTGACTCAGAGTATCAGAAAAAAACCCATTTCTAATTACTTACATTAAAACATATATTTTTGCTACAATATGTAATACCCCAGTTTGCTTACATTTTAGATACAGTGTTGTTTTAACGGTGAACTGTTTACTAATGTAAATGTCACAAGTCGATCTGGGTGTCTCCGTGGCTTGCAGTGAGAGACACACACGCCAGACAGCGAATGATATTTTGTAACGATAACGGCTAATGTTTTGCATGCACGTCTGTCGGGACCAGAATTCATATTCAGCAATTCGTTTCTATTGTCAAATTTCACAAGACACGGTCAAATGAATGTGACATAGAGGCAAAGTGAGTTGTTTGTTGTTTGTTGTTGATTTGTTTATTTCCTGGTTATTCGGGGAATAGGTCCTGAAAGGCCACGCCTACACCACATCTGCCTCTGTCACCAGTCAATTCAAAAACCAGTTAAACCGTAACACCGGACATTTTGAAAAACAGAAAAATGGGTTCAAATATCCAATTTTTCATTTCTTTCCGCTTTGACAAATAAAAATGTGGATCTTTACACTGTTTTTCCAATTTTCTGTTTTTATTCAGAGGATCGGAAAATTAGAAAATTACAAAATTGCGTCTGGGCTCCAATTATTCTGCAATGATATTAGGCTCGTTCGAGATGAGCCAGATCTGCGCAGAATCGATCACCGGCGATCGCCGCCCGTTGCATGCCGGTTAGATTTGTGTCCGACTTGATCCCGACTTGCTCTGACGTCATGCATACGTAGCAACGATAATCTCACGAGAGCAAGGCGGCCGCAGGTTTGAGACGCAGGTAGCGCAGTTGCTTTTCACCGACTGCAAGACCCAGGCGGACACAAGGCATGCTGGGAAACGCCGGCCTCTCAGCTGATCTAACAGCTGATTGGTTCAGAATCGACAACATGATGACGTTTTATATAAACTTTTTATTGATTTTGAATCAGAGGGATTTTAACTGCTGTGTGTCTGATTTAAAGGCTTATTCTGTACAAATCACATGCTGTGTGGCTGATAGTTATTTGCAAGTCAGAGAGACTAAATCTGTTCAGATTACAGATCATCTACAGTCTGTTGTTATTAAAATCAGCAACAGATCACATGTAGAGCATTTTGACAGCTACTCTGTCATAATAAAAACAACTGGAGACTGTGTACAAGCTGATATATGGGTCTGATAACATTTTCTTAAATCAGAATCGGACCACAGTGTTTCTGTGACTTCCTGTTCAGCCTGCAGGTTGCTGGATACGGCTGGAAACTGTCCGACTTCACAGCGGATTTTTGTCACCGCCCCCCGCTGCTGCCGCCTGCTCTCGTCTACTTTACAGGCGAGGAGCAGTTCATCTTGAACGAGCCTAATCTCTCCCTCATTCCGCCTAGCTCCGCCCAACCCCGCCCCCCATTCGAGCACATTCAGTAGCCAGACCGAAAGACAGAATGAGAATGGACGATGTGTTGGAAGTCGAATAACGAAAAACATTCAGCGTTCACCGAGAGGTGAAACGCTTGTCAATATCCTGCACAGACTTGAATCAAGATCGCCTAGTGTCTATATTTAAAGTGTCATCCTCCGCCCATACACAGGACCACTCAGAGGCCGAGTGGCAATCGAGTCGGGACTTTTCCCGGTAGTGTCTGTTTTGAGGCCGCGAGGGCCGGTCTGATAACAGTTATAGGCTACATTGCAAGTTCTTAACCACACCATCCGCTGCCCGTCTACTGCCCGCTGGTCAGCCTCTACTCAACGTACGGCGGGCCGTTCATTCATTCACCATCCGAACATTCATCTCCCCTCTTCTCAGCAAGATTCAGAATTATATTCTCGTAATTATCCAGCGTTGACATGACTGCCCCGAGTCGTCTTGAATGCCTGCCTAAACACATCCAGACACACCCACGATAATAGCCAACCAATCGTTGGTAACTATAGGCGGTACGAGGGAGAGAATATCATTGCAGTATTGAATAATTGGAGCCCAGACGCAATTTTGTAATTTTCTAAATTTCTGATCCTCTGAATAAAAACAGAAAATTGGAAAAACTTTTTTTAATTTGTCAAGGTGGAAAAAAATGAAAAACTGGATATTTGAACCCATTTTTCTGTTTTTCCAAATGTCCATTTGTGTTTAGAAAATTGAACTGATAAGCGTTACACGGACCGTATTTACTTACTTTAGCTTTTCAAATATTTGATGAAGTATGAATCGCGGGCCGGTATTTAACGTAAGTAACGTTGCACTTCCTGGTTTACCGCGGGGCATTTTGGGAGCTGTAGTTTCCAGCTGCTAGCAGAAAACACTGCATGCATCTTGACTAGGCTTTTGGTAGGACTAGAATGGTGCATAATGTTTGAAGTGTGAAGCGTGTACATGAAAGTTATGAAATGATGATGATTATTATTATTATTATTATTATTATAGTATATTAATAATAGTATTTTCTATTTGTATTTGATTAATGTTATTCACTGTTGCTTATTATTTTATTGGACTATTGAGATAAAGAACTGGGGAGCTGTGCTGTTTGTAGTATGCATATGAAAATTGAAACGTTGCGTTTCTTATTATTTCAGGTTTATTACCTGGTCACTCTCATTTGAAAATAAACAAACAAATGTGGAATACCGAGTAATATCCTTATCTTTTGTACACTGGGTTGCCCTTTCCGTATGGAGAACACGGAACAGTAATATACAGTAGCTGCGGACGTAAGAGAGGCCCGTGCGGGGTACAGGGCGCGAAAGAAATCTTCCGGACTGCACATGCACGAAAGGATTAACCCAATAGCAATAGCTCGTAGAGGGCAAAGCCTATACGAAATAGAACTCCTCGTCCTCCTACCTCTCCTCCTTCTACCAGCAATACTTCTCTTTCTAGTACATTTCTTTCACACATTAACAGTCTTGTGCGTTCATCCAGGTCTCTACCCGCCCAGTGGTCACCAGGTCTTTAAAGAAAACTTGACGTGGCAGCCAATACCTGTACACACAGTGTCACAAAGTGAAGAGAGGGTATTTATATAATGGAGATAGTTGTTTTAGTGCTTCTCGCTATAAGTGATTGAACGCACATTCTCTTAACTTTCTGTCTTTGTCTGTTTTTATTTTAGCTACTCTCTTTTCCTTTGGGTGACTGTCCTCGCTACAAACAGCTGATGAATGAAACTGAACACACAGAGGAATTTATTAATGTCACCAATACATACCAGGTACAGGAAGGTCGGGGAGGGTGGGGGGGGTTGATGTGACCTCAAAAGGAAAAGAATAAATTCTTCGCTTACATATGTTGGATTTTCTTTAAGCCTGATTCTGATATGTTCTAGTCTGAATATCTCAAATGTTTTCTAAACCATATTATGAAATTGTTTGAGATTTTCAAAGATGATACAAATGTAGGGATGTGGAGCTTACTGCTTTCCTCTCTTCAGGACATTATAGAGCTGGTGAAGAAAAATACCGGACTGAATGAGATTAATGCGGAATCAATCTGGATCGTGTACGACACACTCTTCTGTGAGGTGAGAACACACACACACACACACACACACACACACACACACACACACACACACACACACACACACACACACACACACACACACACACACACACACACACCACCTGCAAAAACAAGAAGTTAAGAGCAGAATTGAAAACAGCAACAAAAAAAATTGTGTTATTATTTCTGTTGACTTTTTGTATATACAATAACATATTTGTGTAATGATTCTCTGTAATGAAGTTCTGTGAGAACTTGGGTTGAAACAATCAGTTTTAAATTGGAGTAAGTATAAACTATAGGTACATAATTACAATAATAAGTCTGGCCATAAATCTATATTATGAGAGATTTCAGCAGGTTTTATTGTTCTAGTTAGAATACGTTTCAGGTAAGATAATGTGGTGCAGCTAGATTTTTCAAGTATGAAGATGTCAAGCAGAAAAAAGGCGATGTCATAGCTAATTGGTTTACCACTTATGTTGCTTTCATTTCTAAATAAGAGCATCCAGTTATCCAAGATATGATTCACAAGCTGTTTGAATTTCAGCAGACCCAAGTTATTTGTAAACTTCTGGCGAGCGAGACTGTAACTGACCGACTCTCACGTTTTGGTTAATTTTGTGACTCAACTGACCTCTTCAGTTTTTAAGGAACATATGGACATTTTGGAATTTTTCAAATTTTCAGGAATAATGTTCACATTATTACAAGTCAAATACACACACAATAGTGTGAGATTTGAAGTTTGAGCTAATTATACACTCAGGGACAGCTGGGTCACTGAGTACAGCCATTACTCTTAGTGTTAGATGAGCAATGTGTGAGAGGGGTGTGCAGGCAGAGGACTGCTGACAAAGTGCTATCAGGAAACAAAAAGCCAGCCTTATTAAAGCTTTCAGACCCTCTTCTAGTCAAATGTCTTTTTCATGGTTTTCATAATTTCCACTGTGTTTTCTGTGTGTGAATTCAGTCCCGTCACAACATGTCTGCTCCTGACTGGGTGACTCCTGATGTCATGGAGAAGCTCAGATTGCTCAACGACTTTAGTATTCAGGTAAGAGTAGCGGCAATATCTATGGTTTCATTTAGGACTTCTGGTGTTTCATGATGCTATTTTGTAGTTAAAAGTAGGGTAATCTAATGATAATGTTTGATGTTAAATTTTCCCAGGTTAAATTTGGGGTCTACAAACAACAAGAGAAGAGCCGGCTGCAGGGAGGTGTGTGTGTGTGTGTGTGTGTGGTTTAGTGAAATTCAAATGTTACTCAAACAGGAAGGAATTGTGTCTTTGTTGTAGACTATTTTCAGCAGCGGATTAGTCCACATTTGGTGCTCTAATCAACTATAGTTCATGATAATTAAGGAACATTATACCCAGTGCAACATTGTGGCTCATTTAGGTGTTTTTAATAGTTTTTGGACAACATTGGAGCTTTATGGCACAGATGAATAAGAAATATCAAGCTTTGGATACAATACTTGTAAGTAGGATACATTCATGAACTGCTGTCTGTCTTTTAGGTATCCTACTAGGTGAAATAGTAAAAAATCTTTCCAAGATGTCCGTCCCAGACCCGAAACAGAGACTGAAAATGATGATGCTGTCAGCGGTAAGAATTTCTTTTTGAGGGTGGATTTTCTTTTAAAACTTTAATGGAGTCAGGTTAGCAGTTTACACTATTTCCATTTCAGTCTTTATGCTAAGCTAAGCTAACCATCTCCTGGCTGTGTAGCTTCACATTTTGCATACAGACCTGAGAGTGGTATTGACCTTTTTTTTATCTAAATCTTGGAGAGAGAAAAAAGAGCAAGTAAACACATTTCCCACTAGGTATTCCTTTAATGTGCGTATGTTTGTCCACAGCATGACACCACTGTAGTCGCTCTTCAGGCCAGCTTGAATGTGTTCAATGGAATAGAGCCGCCATTTGCCTCCTGTCAAATATTTGAGCTGTACAGGAACAACAACGGGTAACACACACACACGCACGCACGCACGCACGCACGCACACACACGCACACACACACACACACACACAGTATACTGCAGACAATCCCCTTAAACTTATATTGTCACACAGATTTCATGTGATACTGATGAGTTGATACCAGAAAGAAAGTAAAAATATACAAAGTGGATTAAGACTTTTACTTTCAAATTCAACACAACCAGACTCAGCTGATATAAAAATACAAGGACCAAAATTGCTTTATGATACTGTAAGGCTCCAAATATTTCAGTATACTGATCAGTTGTTTTATTCCTAATGTCCATTAGGACTTTTTGTGGGTCTCTCTCTGTGTTTACCAGCTCTGTTTCAGTGTCGATGTTCTATCGGAATGACAGCGCAGTGGAGCCGTACCCTCTGCAGTTACCAGGCTGCTCCCTTGACTGCCCCCTAGATGAGTTTGTGAGAATTACAAAGTTATCTATTCCAGAAGACAGGGACAAAGAGTGTCAAGTGCATTCTGAAGGGAGAGATAAAGGTGACCAAACCAACATTCAGCAACGTTTCAGTGTTTGGTACCCCCTGTTTTAGGTTTTCACATAATTTTGATTGTATAATTATGGGAAAGGAAACCTGGATTTGGCTGCAGAGGTAGAAAGGACAGAAAAGTACCTTTTTGTGTAATGTTTCATGTTATACTTTAATAGATTCATATTTATGACAAGTTTAACGAGAAGAATTAGCGTGATCGATAGACAAATTCTTGTTCACTTTTGTCTTTAAAACAGTGTAGTAGGCCTTTATTTCAACATGGTAGTGCTTTCTTGCTTTCTATCGCACAATAGGTTACTTTCTCTTTTTTTTTAATTCATTATTATTTATCTCAAACAATCAACAATGTTGCATAAAAAATGAAAACCACCAAATTAAAACACAATCAGGATAAGTAAGTAAAGGTGGAAGCATACAGCTTATTGGGTCCTGCCCCTACTTCACAATATCATATTATTACAAAACAAATAGATATGCAAATACAGCATACAATCCTTCAGAGGTCTGTTTCAGGTAGGAGGATTAGTGGAAACTCTGAGTTTCTTAAGCCTGAGATGAGGGAAACTCTGGGTTTTCTGTTTCACAAAGAGAGGTAACTTAACCTCAGAGTCAGTTACTATGGTAACTGAGCCTATGAACCTAACCTGGTCGGGAGCAGGTTTTCTTCAAGAAACCTTGAGTTTCTCTCAGACTCCTCTCCATGGATGTATGAGGAGAATTAACGCTCCTCCCTCTGACACAGCGCTCTTCATTTCCTCATTCATTCATTCAGTCTGTATCAGGCGCATTTCAGCGCAGTTTGTTATGTTGACGTGAATAAAAAAAAACATTGTTGGTTTATTAACTGTTAGGCAGACTTTAAAACATTTTTTTTTCTCAAAACAAAATTTCCTTTTATTGACGATCCCGTTGATGAAGACGCTGTATGGCAGGGAGTTAAACATATGTCGGAAGATGATATTGACGCATTTTAATTTCCAGATAACTTCCTATTTGAGCGGTATGGTTTTTCTTCCCAGTCTATCAGTTATGTAGCCTACATAACCTTATCCGTCCTCATATTACTAACGTCACCCATCGTGGACATGCTCTACATCCCAGCAGATTCTTTGTGTTGCATTACAGTTGTCTCTACAATAGGGATGGGCATTCGATTACATTTTTTTTGTCGAACGTCGGGAGAATTAATGATCAATTATCGATTAATCATTAATATTTATTTATATTAAAATTCATTATTTATTTAACTTTTTATAAATTAAAAACGCAATGAAAATACAAAAATACAGCATGTCTTTACCTCGATAAGATCTTAATTACAAGAAGAACAACTTGTGGCAGTTAAACTGGAGGTTTGGCTAAACTTAAAGATATATGCGCTGCGGTGTTTAATTTAGCAGCGGAACCGTTGCTGCGAGCCGGCGTTGTTAAACAGAGACCCTTGTTTGTTCCAAAATAATAAATAAAAATAATCATAGGTAACTAGGAACGTCATTCCGTTCTTCGTTTTGTAGTGAGTTTCTACCAGTCTGGTGATGGTACGTCGTGACGGAATGTGACATGCTGGTTCCAATATCCATCTCAATGAACGTGCAGATCCCTCGGGTAGGTTCCCTCTGCTCGTTGTGCATCGCAGCTCCTCCGTGCTAACGCCGAGTTGATGCTAGGTTGAGACTGAGAGCACGACGCACCGCCACCGACATTAACCAGGGTCGGATGCACTTTGTTTTGGTACATCATTTGAGTCATGGCCGTGTTGTACTTATACACGGCGTCGCAGTGTTTGCAGTGAACTAAGTTGTTTTTTAAATCAAAATGGTCCCACGCCACACTTCGCTGTAACCTCTTCATGTTTACTTTGAATCAAAAAGGAACTCGCAGCTAACTGAGCAGCCTATGGCGCCCCCGGGTGGTAAAATGTTTAATTGCTGCTGACACACTGGAAATCATTACATTGCTGCAATCACACTACACAACGCAACCTGCATTAGTTTAATCGATGACAAATTAACGTGATCGACGAAATTCTTAATGATCAATCGTCGATCGTCGATTAATTATGCCCATCCCTACTCTACAACCTTGGTGATGCGGAGCATTTCAATAAAGCGCCGTCAGAAGAGATCGCTCTGAAACGTTGTATAACTGCTATAAATCATCTTATGCTTTGTGTTTGGGCTTAATTAAATCCTGACAGTCTAAGCTTTCAACCGATGTGCTGCATGACCATATATTTTGAAGATTTAATGCGTCAAATTTATAACAAAGTTTAAGCAGCGTCCACTTTGAGCGTGAGTGTCCCGTATACGGGTCAGTGAAAGTAAGGAGTTTAAACATTTTTAGTGTTCCCTGGACATAAACCAGTAAGAGACATTAAAAAGGAGCTCCACAGGATTGCAGATGAATAATGTAAACCATTTGAAATAAAAGATTATGAATTATAATTCTGTTAGTGATGGTGCTGCAGCCTCAGAATGGGATTAGTAGCCTGGACTTTTTCGCCCGCAGTATTGCACCTAAATGAAATAGATTTTCAGGAATATTAGCTATACTTATGATTAAATATGATACATTATATTGGAATATACGCATTTACTCTCGCATATGTGCGCATGAGTATTTCCGCCGACCCGTTTGTTTGTGGTTGTTGCCATGACGAATCGTAGTATCATGGCTCCATTCATGCTGTCTTTGGTGCACGCGTGTAAACCTGAGTCAACCTACTCCGAGTTGATTGAACCAACTCGAATCAGCTGTTGTGAAACCGAAAACTCAGAGTTTCCCATCTCAGGATAAATCAACTCAGAGATCAGGCTCAGACTCAGAGTTTGTTGAACCTCCTACCTGAAACGGACCCCAGGTCTTACAATAACTTACAAAAATAAAACAATATACAACAATACCTTTACCTTAATGCAACAGGAAGTCCACCATTTTGAATTGAAAGTTCGAAATTAGTGCGATTTTGGCAATTCCCACGTCACAAGTGCACACTCAGTTGTGTCCAATTGGCTCGAAACTTTTCAGAAGTCATAAGAGTCCAACCCTGAGGACATCTACAGGCCGTTATTAACTTAAAGTCATAGCGTCCCCTAGTGGCAACAGGAAGTAGACCCAAAACTATAGGTGCTATACTTCAACGAATTACTCTGAGAGCTTTCATCTAATCAACTTCAAATTCGGTCTGTGTCATCTAAAGACCTCAACAATGAAAATGTATTAAAAGCAAAACTTTTTGTCCAACTGTGTGGGCGTGGTGTGGTGGCCATTTTGAGCATTTATCGATGAATGAAGAAGTTGTTGTAACTTTAGTGTATATTGTCATATCTGCCTGAAATTTCTCACGATTGACAAGGGTCCAGGCCTGAGAACATTTTTATACCAAAATTGACTTTTGGTCATAGCGCCCCCCGCTGGCAACAGGAAATCAGCCTTATATGACAAACATCATCCAATTTACATGAAACTTATGTGTGGTCTACATGTGATACTAACCACGCCCATGCACCCAGGACACGCACCCTTTATGACTTTTGAACCATTTAACATAGTCTTGTGTGAGGTATCATTGAACTCAGCAGAGAGTTCCTTTGTAATTGGTGATGGTTTCACCCGCCCCCTATGCTTTAGCCACGCCCCTTTTTTATGACTAATGACCTGTTTGATGTAGACTATTCTATGAGGTATTGTTGAACTCAGCAAACACTTCATTTTTAATTGGTGATGCTGTGCCCCACCCCATATGCTTAAGCTACACCCCTTTAATGTCAGCTAATGAACTGTATGACGTAGAGTCTTGTGTGAGGTATCACTGAACTCAGCAGAGAGTTCCCTTTTCATTGGTGACGATTTGCAGTGTCTGAGTGCCGCACAAATGCACGGTCGCAAGGAGCGGCATCCAACAGTAACCTTGACACACGCAGAGGAGCGAGTGCCTGTCCAATGCTGCTTGCAGCTTTAGCAGCGATGAACGGCCCTTACCCCGTGGGGTACTCCTTGTGGCGGTGCAAGGGGGCGGGTCAAACCATCACCAATTAAAAAGGAACTCTCTGTGGAGTTCAGTGATACCTCACACAAGACTCTACCTTAAATGGGTCACCAGTTATGAAAGGGGGCATGGTTTAAGCATAGGGGTCGGGCAAAACCATCACAAATGTAGAAGGAACTTTCTGCTGAGTTCAATGACACCTCAGACAAGACTATACATTAAACGGTTCAAATGGTATGAAAGGGGGCATGGCCTGAGTAAGTGGGCATGGTTAAAGTATGATATGTAGACCACACATTATAAGTTTCATGTAAATCGGATGATGTTTGTTATATAAGGCTGATTTTGAGTTGCCAGCAGGGGGCGCTATGACTAAAAGTCAATTTCGGCCTACAGATGACCTTATGCCTAGGCTCTTGTCAATCCTGAGAAGTTTCGGCCAAATTGGACAATGTACAATAACGTTACAACAACTTCTTCGTTCATCGATAAATGCTCAAAATGGCCACCCCACCACGCCCATATCGTTGGACGAAAGGTTTGGGTCTTAAGATGACACAGGTCTTTAGATGACAAAGATCGAATTTGAAGTTGATTGGATGAAATCTCTAGGAGGAGTTTGTTAAAGTATAACACCTTGACTTTTAGGCCTACTTCCTGTTGCCATTATGGGGCGTTATGACTTTGAGCCAAAAACGTTCCGAGCCAATTGGAAAATGTACAATGTACTCAAGTCACTCAAGTACTCAAATGTACAAATGTACTCAAGTTACACCCACTTCCTGTTTCGACCAAATTTGGCAAAGATAGGCCATTAGGGGGGCTATAATCAACGTTTATTTGTTTTGGCCAATAACTCAATGCATTTAAATGGGAAATTTTCATTTGCAATATCTGTGCCACAGTAAATGCTATCAACACGTCGTTAAGCTCTCGTGCAATCGTTACAGTTAATGTCCTCATTATTGGGCCTAACTTTAATACTGTTCATGACAAAACCTTCATGAAGAAAAGTGTGTTTGCCTATTAGACTTTCGTCTTCATATTTGTAAACTTATGTTGTAAACATATAAATACTGAGGTGAACCAGTGCGTAATGCTGCATGAGTCTTGTTTGGATATATATAGTTCTGTTAAATCTTATCATATAGGTCTGGTATATCGAAGCTGTCCCAGAGTGCCATAATGCCTGCTGTTTTGGAAGGTATTATTAATATAGGTAGTAATAGATCAGGTTTCCCTACACTGTGCGAGAACAGGATATTTTGCTTTTTCCTCACCAGTTGTCATGATTTGGCATGATTCAGCGCAACAAAAGAACAACTGCCAGGATCACTAACATACTGATCAGCATTCATGAGGTCCTTTGCATTGACTATTTATGGTTAAAAATGGGCGTGTACAGGGCAGGATAAGAGGCTGATTCACATACGCACACTTGTGTGTAAATGCTTACTTCCTCCATAACCTCCCTAATTTTAGTGCAACAGCGTGCTGCATCTGATGTGATTGTTATTGTTCTTTTGCACATGCGGGTCAGCTCAAAACCGCAAACAGTTCACACTGGAATCTGATATAGGCCACATTTTGAAAGGTAATCTGAACAGTCAAACAAAAAAATCAGAACTGAGCAAAAAATCCGAATTATTAACCATTAAGACTTTCAGTGTGAATGTAGCCATAGTCAACTAAACCACTTTTGGCCCTTTTACTCAATCAATGTTAATGGGATATTCGCAATGTATTGCAGACCTTACGGCTCACACCTCTCGATATTTGGTGATGTTTGCCTCCCCACCGTCCCGCTTTGGGTCATGCTTTGGGTACGGCTTTCGGTCCCGCTTTTGCCTGCTCCCCAGGTCGTCGGGGGCGACTGGCACCGAGTGGCTTGGACCCTGTCATAACTGCTTGCAGTTCTAGTTAATCTTGTTTTTTTATGAAAATGTTCAATAATAATGTCTGTTTCTCATGTGTCTGGTATTTTACATTCAAAATTCTAAAATGAATAATTACAGACTGATGCTTTAAAATGGGTATGTTTATTTCAGCTCCTTCTTCCACACCCACAGAGTCCTCATTGCCTCCAAAGGAAGCTGCTGTCACAATGGAACTGAACCAACCAAGCCCCAAAGAAATGTTTAAAAGCAACCAGGCAAAGTTGAAGTGTATAATTACTGGACAGGACCAGAATGTTGTAAATCAAACTCAAATCACTTGGGAAATCGATCCATCCACTGTGAGCAAAAACATCACAACGGAAAAGTCGGGAGGCAGCAAAGTCAGCACAATGACTCTTACCCGCGCTGAGTGGTACAAAGTCAACAACGTGCGCTGTTCTGCCAAGAAAGACGATATGACACTAGCTTTTCAAGATCTGACTTTCCGCAAAGGAGGTATGTTACTGAATGTCTTTGATGGAGACAGATTGGTAGAACACACACACACACACACACACACACACACACACACGTCATAATCGATGTATAGCAAATGTAAGAGCCTAAATATGAACATCCTTGTTAAACCGAGTATCTCTTTCAGATGGGAGCGAGCCCAAAGTAACAGTCCACATCCTCCCAGAGGAGGACATCACCGATGAGGTCACTCTGGTGTGTCTGGTCTCCAGTCCGGTGCAGCGGGATTACTACATCGCCTGGTTAGAAGATATTGAAAAAAACAGCATCAACTATATTGATGGCAGTAACTCCCCCCCAATGAAGACCCAACAAGGATACTCAGTTGCAAGTATTTACACCACCACCAAAGACAAGTGGAACAAGTTCATGTTCTCCTGCAACGTATGGCCTGGTAGTAGCGAAAAGCCTACTATATCCAGAAATGTGTCTAAGGCCATGAGTAACTCCATTGAATGTAAGAAATAGTAGGTTCAGCTTTAAATGTGGCAGTTTGTGCTAATGTGTTGTTCTGTCTCTGTGTGTACTCTCTGCCGTGGGAACCTGTCTTTGTGATTGTAAAACGGTCAATTTACTATTGTTTGTCATATTGTGTTTCAATCTGTCTACGTCACATTGTCTAACAGCTTGAGAAGTGTGCTGACTGTTGTCACTTTGACTATGTCAAATAAATGTTGCATGGAAACACTTTTGTTACACGTTCATGAATGACTGTAATATTTTAAAACAGTCTATGTACGAGTAGTTTTCAATGATATATCACAGTAGTACTGTTTAATACACTGCTCCAGTGGATTAGGATCCACTTACACTTTACATGTGATCAAAGTGAATAATGCTTGATTTCAGAGCACAATTCAAGAGAGAAAAATATGTCTTATGTGTTATCTTATTAAAAACCTTCTCCTTTGTAATCCTCTTCATATCCTCTCTTCTCTATAGCATGATATTCAGCCTGGTCAAGGTAAACATGCAGGCTTCCTCAGCATTTCAGTTGTCCTAAGGACTAAAGACTGAATGTAATACAGGATTTATATATTACAGTTTGACCAAGTACTTTACAAGATAAAGCCCAGTCATGTAAATAAAAATCAAGCACATAAAGGAAAGAATATTTTTGACCTATTCATCTTTAAACAGTTTTTCTGTGGTTGCGGTAGCTAATTTCCATCATCACAAACAATAATGTACAAGAGCAGAAAATACTCTAAATTGCCCGGATATTATTAGTATAATATGGGATATGCCTGTAATACAAGTGAGTGCACTCATTTGATATAAGAGACGAAAATAAAAAAATAAAATATGTAATTGATTAGGCAATATCTGAAAAGTTAATGGACACCACAGGATTCTTTTTGGCTGGTGAATTGCTCTGACTATAACAACCCTGTAATATTAAAGGTTTATTGTGTTGATTTTAATGGACACAATTACACTGTAAAAACTGCAGTACTTTTAGAGTTTATTGGAGAGAATAGGCATGGCCAATGAGCCGTACCTACGTTTTTGCCGCTGCCCTAGGTCTTCATCTTTCTTTCTTTCATCTTTTGTGCCTTTCATTGTTTTGTGTCGCCGTGCGTGTGGCACTAACGTGCGTTCTTTCATATGGCCGACCCTGTCTTGGCTGTGGCTGTCCCCGTTTGGGTAGATGTACACCTGGGCTGCTGGCGTTGGGTGTCTCAGTAAGCTGCATGCCTCCCTGTTTTGACCCATTTGGCGTTATCAAGATCTGACGTAGTGTTATTTGTTATAGTGTGGGCCGCTGTGCGCGTGCGCGGAGTGCGTGCCTCCGCCGGGGTCCGAGGGCGGCGTGTCCTGTAAATCGGTAAGTTGCTGTGTCGGCCTCCTTGCTTTAAATTTATTGTGGTCCCGTTTTAATGGTGAGTTTCACACCACAGCTGGACCGGGCTGCAGCCTCATACATGCTGCTGTGGGGCTATCGTGGTGCCACAACTAATTAAAGGGCCAGTAGGCCTACTCCCTGGTGCGTTCCTCTCCCACTGATGCAGAAAACTCCTATCACATACTTCTTCCTCCCTGAATGAAAAACACTAATATGACTTTTTGCAATATGTCAAGTCTGTCAACACCATTTATTCACAGGAGAAAGCAGCCCAGTTACTCCTGTTGGGTCTGATGACTTCAGCTGTTCAAGAGATCCAGGTGGACAGGTTAATTCCAGCGCTGCAGTAGCCTAAGGGATGGCTTCCCGACACAACGATGCATAAGGAGCGAGCAGCACAAGCAGCCAGTCACTGCTCCACTCAGGGGCACTGCTAAGGATGGCTTTCTCCTACAGGTGCTGGAGCGGGCGGCACACCCAGTCTTGATGTTTCCCCAGTTACACCTCGGATGACATGCACAATCAAGTGACAGACATTCAGCGATGCTCCTGTTTCCATGAGGAATTATGTTTCAGAAACATTTCTGTTTCAGAAACAAGGAGGGATAAGGAGGGAGCATGCCACAATGTTCAGCAATCTAAGATTTTTGTCCCCATAATTGTCTTTCTTCCCAGACTGGACAATATTGAACAAGGAACTTTCCAAAAATCTCGACTGAAAACTGTATGAACTGACAGGATATATTGGATAATGTGTGTGTAAGTTTTCAGCTCTTTCCTGATTTAATTAAGTGTGTATGCCTTATTGCTTAAAATGTAATGCTAATCTTTGTGAGTGAAGACAGCTAAAGGAAGGACAGTTTTGTGTTTGAGAAATAACATGTTTATGCAAGATGACGAGTCAGATGAGGTCAAAGAGGAAGATGAATGGCTTGTATAAATCAGGATTTATTTCTTATAACCTTGCTGTTTGCTAATAAATGCTTTTTATGTTTATGGAATTACCTTGTTTTCAATAAAAAAAAATTATTCACACCTTTTTAAGGTGTGAAAGGGTGAATTGTTAGGTTTTAAAAAGTTAAAACATTGCTGATGTTATGAAAACAATGTACATTTTGATTGAGGTGTATTCGATGCCCCCCTTGCAGCTGTTTCTAATCAACTTTTGTCTACCTCACATCATTCCCAAGTTTCTAAAGAATTAATTAGGTCACGTCTGTCATTTAGCATACAAGAGGAAGGTCATTGTTCTCACAGAATAGGTAGCTTCTGTCCCAGCCTTATGGGGCCACACCCTGCATAGCCAGACTGATTAGAACAAAGAAGTGTGTATTCCTGTAAGGTGGGGAAAGAGTTGATTTTTAAATATCAAAACCTTTCATCTATTGACCTGAAGTAACCTGGCAACACACAGGTGGGCCATAGGTGGGAGACATCTGACCAATGTGGGATGTCATTTGAGGAACCGTCCTAAAATCTTAGGGATAAATTAGATGTTATGAAAATGATTCAAGGCTGCAAACGGTGACCCCACCAGGGGAAGCACTTTGTAGTCCGCTGCTGGCAGTGTATTCTTTTTGTAATATTGTTGTTATGTTATGACAATAAAAATGTGATCCCAAGGGGAAGCATCTTGCTATCCGCTGCTCGCAGTGTATTGTCTTGTCTTGTTTATGACTGAATTTATGTGACTCCATTCAAGGAGGAACATAGATTCAGGCCAATGTCAGCTGCATTGTAACTGTTGCTTTTGTCATGTCGTTTTCATAATTCTGTTTAATTAAATTATTTTGTTAATCCTCCATTTGCACGCAGGCCTTTCTCCTTCCTCAAAGATCCAAGAACACGTCTTTTAGTTTTCTTCAACACTACCCAGAGGTCCGCGTTGCATGAATACATGTTCCAGCATTGGGTACTGTTGTTTCATTATGATTAGGAACGTATTGATTACTTTTTTTGAAAACTTGTAGTGTCCTTAAAATGTATTATTGAAGTGTAGTATTGATTTTTCATTGACATGTAAATAACACATTGCACTGTTGTAGAAATAGACATTCTGTATGTGGTTTTGCATTTTGACTATAAATCTTCACTTTTCATGTTTGGTCACGGCCTAAGTCACACACTTGACATAGGCCATTATAATAAAGGTGAGGAATCACAAGACCTGTTCAACTGAGGATGTAGGCAATTTTACCAGAGGTTGCCAGCACCATGAGGAGATGATTTAGGCAAAAAAAAACATTTTTGTCAAAAAATGACATAGGCCATTATTTTAGGAAGGTGACGATATGAGCACTACCAGCCGTATGTGATGTGCTTGTGATAAACATGGAAAGCTTTTGAGGAATTTGTTGTCATTAAGAGTCACAACACAGGGATCTATGAACATCTAAAATAATAACGCAGCAAGTCAACATAACGGCTGCTGCCGGCAACATAACGGAAACTTCTGTTAGCAGTTAAGCTCTGAAGGTTTTTCAGTTTCTAAACATATCATCTTTGGAGAGTCACATCTATGGTGCTAAAACAGTATCATAACCATTTGTAACTCGTGAAACACAATGCACAAATAAATGCTGTAAGTATCTGTAAGTACAATTCACAAATAAATGCAGAGAGATCCGTATCTGTAAGTACAATTCACAAATAAATGCAGAGAGATCCGTATCTGTAAGTACAATTCACAAATAAATGCAGAGAGATCCGTGTCTGTAAGTACAATTCACAAATAAATGCAGAGAGATCCGTGTCTGTAAGTACAATTCACAAATAAATGCAGAGAGATCCGTATCTGTAAGTACAATGCACAAATAAATGCAGAGAGATTTGTATGTGTATATCTGATTTGTATCTGTGTCTCTAATTTGTAACTCATATTTCATCATTTGTAAATCAAATGGAATGGAAATATATTAGTAAAACTCCTTCTATACTTGTGGATCTTTTGAGACTGTTTTTCCGCGCCGTTTTGTGGACAAAATCGATCCGTGTCTCCAGTGACGATCCCAGCAGTCTCCAGGAGATGGCGGTGTTAAGTGACGATCCCAGCGGTCTCCAGTAGATGGCAGTAATACAACACGTTGAGATGACAACTACAGTTACTTCATGAAAAACTGTGAAGAAGACTTGTCAAATGTTGGCTCTGTTTCAAACTAGAGACGTTTTGCACAATCGGCTCTGGCTGGCACAGTCTACTTGAAAATCCTCTGGGTAAGTGACATTATTAGGACTTTGTCGTCAGATAAATTACATTTATGTTTCAACATCATTGTTGCAGTGCATTTATTCAATGTGTTTATTTAGAGCGTGCTAACTGCAAACAGCCATGCTACTTAGCGAGCTTGTTAATCAGTGCAGTCTGAGTCTGAAATATTATTAAGCGCTGCTTAAACTATTAGTGGGCTACAGGTTAACTAGGCTACAGGTCTGTTTGGTAACAGAGGTAAGGTCTTTGTGGTTTACCAGTGTCTGCTCGTTTTGTGTATAAAGGAAAGGTGGCCGGGCACGGCGGGTTTAAATGACGTTATGACTTGCGGGTTCCGAGTTTGGTTAGTTAATTATTTTTGCCGTAAATATATCTTGTGACTTTGTGAAATGTTGCTGTAAATTATATAAATAATAATCAGTACATTTCTAGCTTATTAGATTTATTAATTTTGGCTGTTTAGAGCTTTTATTGTATTTTCACCTGAGCCTCCCCTGTATTATACTTGTTTGTTGGTATGTTCCAATTCTAGTGGTGCGCTTCAGATCTTTATAGACTCTGAGATTCAGTTGCTCGAGAGAGCTTGGTGAGGGAGGACGTAAGTCTGTTGATTGCTCTGCATGGTGACTAGTTAAAAACGTCATTGTATAATTTAATCATTTTTTGACTCTTATTCCAATTTATTTTGTTTTTGTGAAAGTATTTTTTTTTTCGTATTTGTTTTGTTAATTATTACACTTTCCGTATGGAGCATTAATTGGGAAATAAAATAAAAATCCCATCTTTTCAACACCATCTCTGACTCATCCTGAGTGTTTACAACCGCTCACGACCATTCATCACATCTACGCTCAACACTCTCTCTGCACCTTTGGGACCACACCTGTGGTAGTGAAACTTTATGGAAACCGTCAGAGCTACAAATACACTTCCTCAAAACAAGAGACCCATCTTTCTGTGAACATTTGCATATCAGCATGTGTCCAGGCGTGAAGCGGCTAACATGCATACAGCAGAGATATCAAATACAACAAATTTCATAAGCTCATCAAACAATATAACATATATAACTCATGCAGAGTACAGAAATACCAGATACAGTACAAATATGTTTGAGTACCTATTTTGTTTAGCACAGTTGTTTTTTCACATAGTTTCATATTGGTGTTCTGGAATGGCTTGCGAGTATTTCTTTATTGAAGAGTTGTTTCTGCTAGCCACCCACAACATTACTGTGCATCACTTCCTGGTTTCCCAAAACTAAAGAGAGTCCCGAGGCCCAAATTATAAAACACGCGTGCATTAATCCTACATCAAAAACAACTAGTGATGTTAACTCTTTATTATGGTGTTGATTTTGACAGCCCTAGTTTAAATACTTGGAGGTTTCAATCACTGATACATTATTGTCTGTACTCCCACAAGACAGACTGAATTAGACTATAAGAAATCATTTAACATTAATTTACCTTATTTAAGTGATTATGTAGAAATGCACCTGAATTTTCTTCAAAAGTTGAATTTTTTGCTCTGAATTTGAGTAGTTTAAAAATCGATGTTTGGTATAATAATATTGTACATGTGTAGTGATCATAATAACATCTGGGTTTTCTAATCAGCCACATATACATGTGTTTATATTTTAGTCAAATTAAATACATTATATACACATTGTCTGCAAATATTAACTGTGTTTACACAATTTGTGTGTGGCTGACCAGCAAAAAATACTATGTTGGATAAAATAGTATTTTTTTCTTATCAAAACATTATGGGCTTTTAGATTTTGTTCTATCTTTTAAAGTGAAACAAGCTGCAGAAGCTTTGGGTGAGTTGATAATATGGGTGTATTCAACATACTCATGTAATGTAATCATACATTATCCAATTATGTCAATGCTGTGGCAACTTTAAATCAATGCTACCACTTCTCATGTTTTGAAGGAAAAGCAAAGTCTTCAGAATGTTTGGAAATAATAACAATGTAAAACTGCAACAAATAGTTACCAGTTTATTGGGCTCATCTCTTTAATATAATGCAATCCAGTATGACCCAATAGAGAAGATCCCATATTTTGTATAATGACTGTTTATAATTTAGTTTATAATGTTCTGGTCTACAAAAAAATGTACCTGAATAATTTGTACCTGTATTGTGCCTTTACAACAAAAGGTACAATTCTGCTCTACCTTGTCAGCATTACCCGATAAAACCAAAGATTAGCTGTTTAGAGCATTCAATCACCCCGTCAGTTGCTGATATATACTGACATGATTTCTGCTTCTCTTACAGAAATGAGATGAGATGTTAATATAAGGCATATTCAATTTAATTGAATCATGTCAGACAAGCATTATTGTTTTGACTTAGAGAAATAAAAAATAAACCATTCACTTTTCATTCATCCATTAACTATACCCTCTTAGTCTTGAGAGTCATTGGCGGCTGGAGCCAATCCCAGGTGACATTGGGGCGAGAGGCGGCGGACATCGTGGACAGGTCGCCAATCAATCACAGGGATCATTTACATTACATTTTCACCAAACAAAATCTGAAAGCCAAGCCTAATCTAGTGGTAAGAATATAGTCTTTAAAGAATTATTGTTGTGTATTAACACAAATCAAAGTCTAGAAAATATGTGGAGACAATATTGACAGTTTAATGCAATACATTTATCTGTACCTAGATATGAAGAAATCAAAAATGGCACGTATATTTCCACTATTTCCACAATAACACTGAACAAACTCTTCTATTGACTCCAGTCAGACCAACATTGATGCTTCACGTTTGATTTTATGCAAACTCAGTGACCTTCCTTGTTTCTCAGCTATAAAAACATCACATCAGGCTGTCAGTGGAGTTCAGAGCATGTCAGTTTTAACATAAACCATGTTCTCTGGAGCTCTGCTGCTGCTGTTGGCAGCTGGATGTGAGTCTCTCTGGATTTGTTAAAGTCAACAGTTCTTCTTTTGCATTATAATTTGATCATTTGTTACAAAACATTTTCTTTTTTTAACAGGTGTGAAGTGTGAACAGTTGACCCAGCCCAACCTAGTCTCACGTCAGTAGTGATAGAATCACGAAAATAAATAAAATAAATAAATCGTATCATGGTTTTTATGTATTTCTTTTACTGTTATTACTTCAGTCTATTTCGGCCATATAAGCTTTAAATGAGATGTTTTTAGATATTGCCATGTGGATATATATGAATATGCTCTGTAATGCAGCCTTGACATAAACCCTCTGATTCACCGTGAGTGTCTGCTTTAAATGATGAAAACACACTTTGAACACAGGCCTTCCAGCCAGGTCTTGTCCATATGAACACCAAGATGTCTTTAGGAGCAGAGCCCATTGATTGGTTCATCATGTATGACCTCTGATACCCTCTGACCCATGTCACCACCAACTGCTCAGTTTGTCAAATGGTTGAAAGAGATTGTTGGCAAGGAAACACAGGTCTCTATTTTAGCAGAATATGCAAAACGTATATGTGTCTGTGTGCAGTAGGCTGAGGTATAAGTGTGCCAAAAATGCCAAAACACATGTTGTATATGCACATATACCCAAACAAAGCTATAAACATCGTACTCTGTGAACAAAAACCTCGGCAACAATCTGCTTATCCTTTTAATTTCCTGAAAATGCCTCCTAAAACTAGTCTCTTCTTAATTTTGAAAAAATCTCTCAGTAAAGGCAAAGGTTATGGTTACAAGCTGTAACCATGGTGATTGATATGAGGCTAATCTTATGAATATAATAATTAATGTTAGGCCTGCCATAAATTTAAATTTCAAAAAAGTAATTTATTTAAAACAACTAATGCTTACACACATAAATATGCTCATGTTTTTTTTCTTCCCTTTAGTCTTTGCTATTAACATTCATCAACTGCAAAATTAGAAAATTGCATTTTTAAATAATGATGCATGGGAAATGAAATAAAAAAGGCTTCTCTTTAGTTAGTTTAAATTAAATAGTTTATCAGCAAGTCAAAACAAATGCAAAGTAGTCAAACCAGCCATTAGACTGTATTTCTAACACTCATCTCTAGGTTGTTTATATAGTATATACAAGGCAAATCAACATGCTTAGCATAAAACACTATTTTTTCATTATTAGTATTTTTATTGTATAAATTCTCATGTACAACGTGCAGCAATCTTTCACAGACTCGGAGCAGTAATTATTACGTCACTTCTGCAGTCTTCATCTGATTTTTACAAATGTTATTACGGTGCATAACTTACAGGAAGAAAACTGTAAGTTCTCTGGTAGATGTTTGCGATTGAACACGAAGTGCAAACAGGGGTTAGGGGTTAGGTGAAGCCGGATAACTGAAAGAAATCCAGGGCATGTTAAACTTGCTTCGTAGTAGGCCTACAGGCCTCTGGACAACGTCTTTCAAAACATGACATGCGCGAAATAGAAAAAAATATGAATGCGTCATTATACCCAGCACTTCTGGAAATGCACTTCCAATTGCATATCTGTCCCCCCACATTTCAAACCAAACTGACGCCCATGTTACTGTGCCAGAGAGCCACAGTAACACAAACCATCAGTAGACCTGAACAAAAACCCTCAGAGCCTGAACACTTGTAACATGAAGCCACCAGAGGAGGAGCCCTCAGACCACTAATGGTTTCAACACCAGCTCACTGTTACAGGAAAGAGAGAAACAGACACAACACAAATGGTTCTTACAGTAATTCAATTTAACACAGTGCAATTAGTCAATTTAAATACTCTCACATTGCAATCAGTGATACATCATTGAATGTATATGCAGTATAACCTTTCAAGTGATAAAATCAATGCAGTGATTTAACTACAGTATGAATGAATCCTAAAAAAGTCAGTTTATCTTCCATAATATCATTATTTACATTTCCTGAACAATCAAACATATGTTTGTCAGAGATTCAGGTTCCAACTTCTCTTTATGTGAGATGAAAAACAACACCTGGACATTTCTTCTTCATTTTAATTCATTTAAATATATACTTTAGTCAGCTGATTTACTATTATCAGTATGTAAATCAGCCTCCTTGTGTGTTGCCTCATAAAGAAGTGAAGTGTGTGTGTGTCAGTGAGAGACAGAAGAGCTCACATCAGTTCAGCTTCAACATCAACATGTTCTCTGTAGCTCTGATACTGCTGCTGGCTGCTGGATCCTGTGAGGAGCTTTCAGTGGATTCACTCTAATACACACATTAGAAACACTGAATAGTCAGATGAATGATGGAGATAATGTTGATTTGTGTTTCCACAGGTGTGAACAGTATTGATCTCATCCAGACAGACTCAATGGTTGTGCAGCCTGGACAGTCTCTGACCATCAGCTGTCAGGTCTCTGGTTATTCTTTGACTGATGGCAGCTATGCAACAGGTTGGATCAGACAGAGTGAAGGAAAACCAATGGACTGGATTTCCCATCAGTGGGGTGGAGGAGACTTTTACCAAAATAATGCTCTGAAGAACAAGTTCAGCTACAGCAGAGACACTTCTGCTCTAACAGTGACTCTAAAAGGACAGAATGTGCAGCCTGAGGACACAGCTGTGTATTACTGTGTACGTTACCCCACAGTGATACAAACCACCAACAGACTTGCACAAATACCCAGCAACCAGCAAGACTCAACACACACACATGTTCTAAATGTCAACATTAATAAAGACAGCATCTTTAATGAGTTAATAAATATAATGTTTGTGGAATTCAATGAATGGTATTAATCATGTCGGCAAGCCTATAAAAGATGAGAAAAAGTTTTTTTTCTGTTTTCATGTAACATCTGATAACTAACTACATTTAAACAGTAGCTACAACTCTTCACAAATACACAGTCATATTCATATGTACAAAGCATGTATGTTATAATGACATAGGGATATGATATCAAATCAATTTTCAGAAATGCTTGTAGATGTTGGTGATCAGACTAAACCTTTTGTTTATTTATATTATTGTGAATGATCTCATGTGCTGCCCATTATGCTCAAAGTGACATATGAGAAACAGAGCCTTAATACCAAGATGAATCTTGATTTAACACATTTTAATAACCCTTTGTTTTTTTAATGTGTCAGATGTTATTTGTGTATTATTAGAATGAATATGGATGTGGTGTTATATTTGGCTAACATTTTACACAAATTAAAACATGTCAGACAAACATTAAAACAGCTGACTTGGAGGGTTGACTCCTGCACATTCATTTCCTAGTTTCATTAAATATCTCCAGTCCAGATGTTTCCTCCCTGTGAGGAGGAGTTAATGCAAAACTCAGATATCTTCCACCTCTACTTATCTGAGTGCAGAGAGGAGGACAGAGAACAGTGGACACACAGTTTAACATGATGGACTATAGGACAGGACTGCTGCTTTTAACTCTCTGCTGGGCAGGTGAAGATTTTCACTGATCCTAATTTCACATTCCCATTTGTATTACTGACACATTTCACATGAAGATTTTCTCTGATCTTTGTACCAAGGTAATGCATGACATGCTTATCGTTTTTGGTTTGACAGGTGTTGATGGTCAGACTCTGACAGAATCTGAACCAGCGATTAAAAGACCTGGAGAATCCCACAGATTGACCTGTACAACATCTGGATTGTCATTTAGTATCTACTACATGGCCTGGATCAGACAGGCTCCTGGAAAAGGACTGGAGTGGGTTGCTACTATCAGTGATGCCAGTAGCAACATGTACTACTCTCAGTCAGTTCAGGGCCGGTTTACCGTCTCCAGAGACAACAGCAGAGAGCAGCTGTATCTGCAGATGAACAGTCTGAAGACTGAAGATTCTGCTGTTTATTATTGTGCTCGACACCCACAGTGACTGGAGTTGGTTGAGCAGCTGTTCAAAATCCTACAGTACTCATTCTTACCACAATTACCTCACAAACAGTTACGCCAAACACTTTCTATAACAATAAACAGCATTTGTGTATTCAAATGGTTTTGCCAATTGTTTAAGCTGAGAGTATTGCACTTCTTTCAGTTAGCAGGAGTTTGGATTTGGGGTTAAAATAACAATATGCACTGAGTACTGCATATTGATAAAAAATAAATGGATGTTCAAACTTTTTTTAAGCTGTAGCCTCACTTAACTTTCCATGTTTTATACTTTCTTTTTAAATGTCATCTTCATTGTGATACTTATTTTTCCTCGGCACTATAGCAATTAGTTTTTTTTAATATATTGTCAGACAGGTTTTAGTTACTAAATGATTCATTTCCTCTGGACGCTCCAAGTTGATCTGTATATCTGGCTTCAAACAGTCATAATTTTAATCCAGAAACCTTTAAAAAGTCTTAAAAAAAAATCCAGGTCTCCAACCAGCTGCTGCAAACTCAAGTATTCATTTAGATTATCTTGCTCTCTTTTTACTGTAACAAAATACAATACAAACACACATATAATTAATGACTTGAACAATTATAATCAGATTTATTTCTTTTACAATTTTATAATTTACAAAAAAACAAACATTTTTAAATTTGACCAATAATTAAAAAGTCAACGTCAAAGTAAAGCCATTGTAGTATGGAAATGACATGAGTCAGTCAGATTCTAGAAAACAAATCTGTTGAATCCTTTGACGGAAAAGAATAATCACATTTGTTAATGTACTCAGCAGATGTTTTATGGAGGTTGAAATGTGTTGAATCACTATTTGTTACTTGTCAGATTAGATGATGTTTTATGTTGTGTTCATGGCCTTGAATTTGACTTTAAAAGCAGATTGTAATGTAGGAGGAGCTAACTATGAACACATTCTCACAGGGATCCAGCTGACATCATATTTAAAGAGGGATTCATGGATTGCTAAACAGAAGAACACTGTGAACATGGCGTACAGAAAGCTAACACTCTTGGTGGTTGCTGTGATTCTTTCGGCTGGTGCTGAAGGTCAGACTATAACAGAGTCTGAACCAGCTGTTAGAAAACTTGGAGAATCCCACAGACTCACCTGCACAACATCTGGATTTAGCTTCAGTAGCTCAGTTTGGAACTGGATCAGACAGGCTCCTGGAAAAGGACTGGAGTGGATTGCTCTCGTACACACATCTAGTTCTCCTATCTATTACTCCCAGTCAGTCCAGGGGAGATTCACCATCTCCAGAGATGACTCCAGCAGTAAAGTCTATCTGCAGATGAACAGTCTGAAGACCGAGGACACAGCAGTGTATTACTGTGCACGAGAGACACAGTGAGAGACAATAATAGGAGAGTCATACAAAAACTACTTCCTCTATTTTCCACCACAACTGAAAACATTAAATGAAGTAGTATTTTTTTTTTTTTTTTTTTTTTTTACATGTAATGCATTAGGCTACTGATCTTTGGTAATGTGTTTTCATTAACCATGATCAAAACTTCTACTAATATAATACACATTTTAAGGACATTAATAGAAATCTTAATTCTTCACTAGCACCCCTCAAATTACAGTTTTTTTTATTTTTATATAAATTAAACTTTGACATAAATTTCAATATAAATGAAACGATTCATAGCAAAAAAGAAATGCATTATTTAAACTGGCTGAATTGTTTATTATAATCCCAGGACTTTGAGTAAGTCATGCCATTACCATCTTTAATAAACTATACTGTAGATAAACAGGTATGTTTTGTTTTGTAATGCATATTCATTTGTAATCAAGGCCTTGACAATTGGTGCAACAAAATTAAAAAGGACATTGAAAAAAATAATGATCTCCAGATATTACTTAAATTCTTAAATAAAAAAGAACAGCATATTTTGCCAAATAAACCATCATAATTTTATTCCAGACTCCAAGCTGAACCACAGGAGCTTATTTTAAGACACTGAGGTGATGTTATTCTGTAAATAATAATAATAATAATACAAATATTCATAATAATAATAATAATAATCATAATAATCCTAATCCTAATCCTAATCCTAATAACACTAATTAAAGCTGCAAGCAGTGATGGAAGAGCCCTTTTTCTTTTTAGCTCCAGACCAACCCATAATCACATGCCATATGTTTGAATCTATGCAAACTCAGAAATCTTCCTGGTGACCCAGTTATAAAGACTTCACATGAGACGGTCAGTGGAGGTTAAAGAGGATCAGAAGCTAACAGCACGTCAGTTTCAACATAAACCATGTTCTCTGTAGCTCTGCTGCTGCTGTTGGCAGCTGGATGTGAGTCTCCCTGGATTTGTAAAAGTCAACAGTTCTTTTGCATTATAACTTGATCATTTGTTACAAAACATTTTCTTTTTTTAACAGGTGTGAAGTGTGAACAGTTGACCCAGCCAGCCTCTGTGACTGTGCAGCCAGGTCAACGTCTGACCATCACCTGTCAGGTCTCTTATTCTCTCAGCAGCTACTACACAGCTTGGATCAGACAGCCTGCAGGGAAAGGACTGGAGTGGATTGGAATGAAATATACTGGAGATTCACACTACAAAGATTCACTGAAGAACAAGTTCAGTATCGACTTAGAGACTTCCAGCAAGACAGTGACTCTAAATGGACAGAATGTGCAGCCTGAAGACACTGCTGTGTATTACTGTGCCAGACACACACACTGGTTAAAGTTACTAGGGAAGCTATACAAAAACCATCAAGAATGTATTTTTACAAAGACCAACAGGAGGCAGTAGGAGACCTTAAATATGATGTACGGTTATTAAAAAAAAGAGGCACACAATAACAGCAGCAGATGATGTGGTTTTTGACTTCCTCTTTTATTTTTTACCGACCAATGTAATGATGAACAACTGACTGATTCTCAGTATTATTGAGACTATTGGTGTCTGAATGTGGTTTCCTCTGTGTTATAAGGTTTGTCGAGAATGAGAACATTTATTTTAAAATATTGTATGAAATAATAATCACATACTGTAATGTAGACTGTTAAACTAGCACTTTTCGTCTTTCAGTAATTATACATTAGAGTGATCAAAATGACACAAGGTTTCCCAAGTATCCTTTATTGGGCCTTTACATGCTCACACTACTTACAATCTGTAAAGCAACAGATTATGTTAAAGCCCCAGTGTGTAAGAATTTCTCCCATTTAGCGGTGAAATTGTATATGACAACCAGCTGAATTTCACTTTGTAGCCCCCCCCCCCCATTCCGAGTGCGTTCTAACTCCTACGGTGGCTGAACCCGAAATTAGCGAGTATATTGAGTGTTCCTTCCAGTGTAATAATAGTTTGACGTTATTTTGGTACCATTTCATTGCTAACATCAGCTATCAGGTTCCCAAACATATGCAAGCCAATGTTAGTAAAGTATCAGTGCTATCGTTATTCTGTATATTGTACCAGATTAACAGTGTAAGGCGATGTTTACAGCGTAGGAGAGAAGCAACAGAGGTTTGTGTTTTTAATATATTTCTTTGAGCAGCATGAACAATGTCAGTGAAACTGAAATGATCTCTTAGTGTCTCCATCGTTTACATGCAGCTGTTCTAGTAGCTAGTCTGTGTTACAGATCCATGACGTGAGTTGTCTGCCAGGGAAATTACGGCACATATGATTACGTTTATGTTACAAGGTAGACAATCCTTTTTCATCATTGACGCGAGGAAAAGTATCCTAGACGTCGTTCTAGCGTTATGCACAACCGTGCTATATTTAGCCAAGCAAGTAGACACTATAAAACTTTTACACAAATAGCCAGAATTACCTGTTGAGAAGAAAGCAGCAACTTCGGCGTCCCTTTTAAAATCCTTGCTCCTCATCAGCTCTTTCCATCTTGGAAAAGCCACAACAATATTAACTTTGGTCGCGTTGCTTTGCCTGTCACGTTGTCATTTTAATTTCCTCGGCGACTCAGTTACATGTCCTCGATAATAGCAACAGGCTTTCAAATCTGCCGGCAGTGAGTCACAAGTAATCTTCTCCCCCCTCCCTCCCTGGCATACATCACAGTCAGTACCACTGAGTGAAAAGCGTGAAATGTGGAGCAGTAAAGCCTGTATGTCTCTTACGGGCTACCATATTTCAAGATGGCGCATGGCTATGGAGCGTCTACCCCAGTTCATGTAAGCGCAAATGTAAAATTTCAAGCCAATAGGAATACTTGGAATTGATGGTTGTGGTCAATATTCATAAAAAAGGACAAGTTTGTGAAGGGCAATACAGATTTTGATAATGAACAACTACAAATGTTACACACTGGGGCTTTAACATATCATATGTGGACACACGTATTTACATAACCATTAATTACTGCATTGGACAAATCAAGTATTTGATAAGCAACACCTTAATTAAGACAATCACAAAATCAACAAACTATCACATTAACAGAATAGTTAATAGAAATTTTGTGATTGTTTGAGAGTCAGATGTGAAGATCATTGTAATTCTAATATGTGTCTGTATTACATTTCCTTTCCTGTAATAAATTATATGGTTACAATAGTCTTGAGATGTCTTACAGGACAGTCCATCCTTCTTTTATAGCCTGTCAGTGTCCTTCTCCATGCAAAGTGAACTTCCTCACAGTCTGCTATAAAGACTTGATATCATGCTGTCAGTTGCAGCAGAAGAAGAGAAGCTCCCATCAGATCACCTTCAATAGCAACCATGTTCTCTGTAGCTCTGCTGCTGCTGCTGGCTGCTGGATCCTGTGAGTCTCACTGAGGCAGAGACACTGACAGTATGATCACAGCACACTGTTCACTGTTATTACACTGATTCAATACTCAACATGTTTTCCTCCACAGGTGTGAAGTGTGAACAGTTGACCCAGCCAGCCTCTGTGACTGTGCAGCCAGGTCAACGTCTGACCATCACCTGTCAGGTCTCTTATTCTCTCAGCAGCTACAGCACAGCTTGGATCAGACAGCCTGCAGGGAAAGGACTGGAGTGGATTGGATATGGCTGTGCTGGATGCACCACATACTACAAAGATTCACTGAAGAACAAGTTCAGTATTAACTTTGACTCTTCCAGCAACACAGTGACTCTAAACGGACAGAATGTGCAGCCTGAAGACACTGCTGTGTATTACTGTGCCAGAGAGCCACAGTAACACAAACCATCAGTAGACCTGAACAAAAACCCCTCAGAGCCTGAACACTTGTAACATGAAGCCACCAGAGGAGGAGCCCTCAGACCACTAATGGTTTCAACACCAGCTCACTGTTACAGGAAAGAGAGAAATAGATATTTAGCAATGAAAACGTAAATGTAGTATAACTACGCTTAGTATAATATGTGCAATAATATTAAATAAGTGAAGGCAATTTCCAAAAAGTGTCTTCTCTTTCTGACTCATATATATTCATACAAATGAATCTTCATCCCACATGAAATGAACTGAAATAACGGAATTTCTTTGTTTTGACTTAATGGATGCATATTTGTATATATTGTCATGAGCACTCTCTCTCCCTGGTAGCAACATTAATTGCATTCAATTCTCTGCCACTCTGCTCACTCTCTCCCTACTCTGCCTAACGAGTTCCACCTGGCTCCGCCCTGCTCTGCTCTTGTTACCTGGCCAGCTGCACTGCATTTCCCACTCACCATCCTCACCTTGCCTCACTCTGTTCTAATTACTCTGCCAGCTGAACTGCATTTCCCCACTAACCTCTCCCAGTATATCAAGCCCTGTTTTTCAGCCAAACCCTGTCAGATCATCTTCAAACCCGGACCTGTAACCTGCCTGTCTGCGCTCTGACTCCTGTTGGTGATACCTATCCTTTCTTGACTGCCTCCTTGTTCTACTGCCCCGTCTATTCCGACCTGCCTTCTGGACCTCGACTACTCTCCGATCTTCAGCCCCTCCGGTAACTCGATTCTGCCTTCTGTCTCTCACCACGATATTTGCCCAGCCCTGATCTGTACTTCTGCCTGCCATTCATATTGCTGTTGTGTGTGTGTTCCCCCAGTTCTCCGACCACCAGATGAGCGAGCCCAGACGCTTCACCACCCTCAGCCCGATACGCCGCTCCATCACTGGGGAACACACACACTAGCACTTGGACTGGACACCCCCGGACATTTGGTGACCCCCGGAGCACAGATACCCACAGGACCCTGAAAAACTCCAGTGTCCCAAGTACCCCTGACACCCCTGGTACTCCTCTTCCCGCCTGTAAACCTCCAATAAAGAACTCTGAATTTGAACTTGCGCTCTTGGGTCCTCTTCTGTTCGTGACAGAATGATCTGACCATCATGGACCCAGCGCACTCCCTGACCACGATGGAAGAAGAGCCAGAGATGACTGCCCTACAGCGACTGGAACGCTCTGAGGGAGACATAAATCGGATGGCTGGCGACATCGCTTCTCTTCTCCAGCTATTCATCCAGCAGCAACAACAGTTCCAACTGCAGCAACAACAGCTAGCCCAAGCCCTGCAACTACTCTCAAACCCGGCTACTCCACCTGCATCCCCCCCTGGTCCTTCTGTTCCTGTACCACCGACACTCCTTCATCCCTCCGCTGGAGGTCCCAATGCTGCAGGCCCGGCAGTGCTGCCACCAGATCCCCACGCTCCTGAACCAAAGATTGGGAACCCGGAACGTTTTGATGGCAACCAGAAGCAAGTAAGACCATTCTTGTGCAGCTGCCGAATCCAGTTTGCACTACAGCCCAGGACTTTCTCTACAGAGGGAGCCAAGGTGGGGTATGTCATCACACATCTCACCGGTCGAGCTCGGTTGTGGGGAACGGCGGAATTCGACCGGCAAACCCCAGCCTGTGCCTCCTTCAGTGCCTTTGAGGAGGAGATGTTAAAGGTCTTTGACCTAGGCTCGCCAACAGCCGAAGCGTCACAAGCTCTGCTCACCATCCGTCAGGGCAATCGGACAGTGGCAGACTTCTCCATTGACTTTCGTACCCTGGCCAGTCAAAGCTCGTTTAACCCAGAGGCACTGGTGCAAGCCTTCCTCCATAGCCTGGCGGACTATATCAAAGACGAGCTTGTTTCCCATGACCCGCCCTCAACGCTTGATGCCGCCATTGACCTTGCCGTCCGCATTGACCGCCGTATACAGACCCGGAGGAGGGAGAAGGGCCGTCTCAGTCAACCTGCCATCCGCACTCGGGTCGATACCGCCTCTGTCCAGCCCCTGCCTGTCAAGTCCCATAGCCAACTCAATCAGCCTGAGCCCATGGAGATCCGGGTGAGCTCAACAGACCTTCAGTCTCCCTCCATCCGAAAAACCCTGCTTCATCTCCGCCTTCAGCTTTCTGACAAGACTCATACATTGGCCGCCCTTGTGGATTCCGGAGCCGAAGCAAACATCATGGACCCTGAGCTTGCACAGCAACTGGGTGTGAACCATCATCAACTGACACAACCCATTCCTGCACGAGCCCTGGATGGGCATCATCTTGGCACTGTCACTCATATCTCCGCCCCTGTGACAATCCTGCTGTCAGGAAACCACCAGGAGTCCATCCAGTTTCACCTCCTACACTCACCTGGCCAACCACTCATTCTTGGATACCCGTGGCTCCGTCAGCACAACCCCCACATCGACTGGGAGACAGGAACAGTCCGTGAGTGGGGAAGGAGTTGTCACCAGACCTGTTTAAAGGGGGCCACCCTGCCCGTTCTCCGGGAAAGATCTAGCGCTACCCCCGACATATCCAATGTTCCGGCCTGTTACCACAGCCTGAAAGAGGTGTTCAACAAATCCAAGGCGACATCTCTACCCCCACACAGACCCTATGACTGCGCAATTGATCTCCTGCCTGGCACAGCACCTCCCAAGGGTCGTCTGTATTCTCTGTCAGCCCCGGAAAGAAAGGCCATGGAGGACTACATTAATGACTCTCTTGCCGCCGGGATAATTAGACCGTCATCTTCCCCCGCAGGAGCGGGATTCTTCTTTGTCGGCAAGAAGGACGGTTCTCTTCGTCCATGCATAGATTACCGGGGTCTGAACGACATCACGGTTAAGAATCGCTACCCACTGCCCTTACTTTCGTCTGCCTTCGAACTGCTGCAGGGAGCCACTGTATTCACAAAGCTGGACCTTCGCAATGCCTACCATCTGGTGCGGATGAGGGAGGGAGACGAATGGAAGACAGCATTCAACACACCAACCGGCCACTATGAATATCTCGTCATGCCCTTCGGCCTCACCAATGCCCCAGCAGTTTTTCAAGCCCTAGTGAATGATATCCTCAGGGACATGCTAAATACGTTCGTATTTGTGTACCTTGACGATATTTTAATATTCTCAAAGACTCTGTCAGAACACACGCACCACGTCCAGTTGGTCCTGCGCCGCCTGCTGGAGAACTCTCTTTTCGTGAAGGCAGAGAAGTGCGAGTTCCATGCCAAGACCGTTTCATTCCTGGGGTATGTGGTGACCGAGGGCAGCATTCAGATGGATCTCACGAAGGTGTCGGCTGTCACTTCCTGGCCAGTTCCTGAGTCTCGGAAAAAGTTGCAACAGTTCCTGGGCTTTGCCAACTTTTATAGGAGATTCATCAGAAACTATAGCACAGTGGCTGCACCCCTCACGGCGCTAACCAGCACTAAACAACCGTACCAATGGACATCAGCTGCTGATAAGGCCTTCAATATCCTCAAGACATGTTTCACTTCTGCTCCCATCCTCCAGATGCCAGATGCAGCAAGGCAGTTTGTGGTGGAGGTAGATGCTTCGGACGTGGGAGTGGGTGCAGTGCTTTCTCAAAGAGCAGCTGAGGATGGCAAGATGCACCCCTGTGCCTTCTACTCCCGTCGGCTAACCCCGGCCGAATGCAACTACGACATTGGGAACCGCGAGCTGTTGGCTGTCAAGCTCGCCCTTGAAGAATGGCGACACTGGTTAGAGGGGTCAAAGGAACCATTCGTAGTGTGGACAGACCACAAGAACCTGGAGTATATCCAAACAGCCAGGAGGCTGAACTCCCGTCAACAGCGGTGGTCTCTGTTCTTTACGCGCTTCAATTTCACGCTCTCCTACCGCCCGGGATCTCGCAACATCAAACCTGATGCTCTTTCCCGGATGTTTCAGAAGGACGAGACCACCGCCATGACAGCCCCCATTCTTCCCAGCCACTTTGTCGTAGCGGCCCTCACCTGGGAGATCGAGAAGCAGGTCATGGAGGCTCTTCGAGACCAGCCAGGCCCAAGCACCAGCGCCCCCAACCGTCTGTTTGTTCCAGCAAATCTCAGGTCACCTGTGATTCAGTGGGGGCACGAATCCCGTCTGGCCTGTCATCCCGGCATCACTCGCACCCTTCATCTGGTCCGCCAGCGGTTCTGGTGGCGGCGGATGAGACGGGATGTCCAAGAATTCATCCGAGCTTGTCCCACTTGTAACCGAAACAAGACCCCCAACCAGCCTCCTGCTGGGTTGCTGCAACCCCTACTCATACCCAAGAGGCCCTGGTCCCACGTTTCACTGGACTTTGTTACGGGCCTTCCGCCCTCTGACGGACACACAGTCATCCTTACCATTGTTGACCGCTTTAGTAAGATGACCCACTTCGTGCCCCTTCCCAAACTACCCTCTGCTAAGGAGACCGCCCAGGTGGTCCTGGAACATGTGTTTCGTATCCATGGCCTACCCCAGGACATAGTGTCAGACCGGGGCACGCAATTCTCAGCAACCTTTTGGAAGGAGTTCTGTCATCTCCTTGGGGCCACCGCCAGCCTATCGTCTGGATTCCACCCGCAGTCAAACGGCCAGACTGAACGCATGAACCAGGAGCTGGAGAAGGCACTGAGGTGTGTGGCTTCCCAAAATCCCCGGGCCTGGGCTCAACACCTGCTCTGGGTGGAATATGCCCATAATTCACTCACCAGTTCCTCCACCGGGCTCTCCCCCTTTCAGTGTGTCTACGGGTATCAACCTCCACTGTTTGCCAGCCAGGAGGCGGATGCCACCTGTCCGTCTGCTCTTGCGTATGCCCGCCGCTGCCGCCGCACTTGGGCCCAGGCTCGCACTGTGCTCCTGAAGTCTGGAACCAGCTACGCCGTCGGTGCCAACCGACGGAGGACCCCAGCACCTACTTACCGGGTTGGTCAGAAGGTCTGGCTGTCTGCCCGGGATCTGCCGCTGCGGGTTGAATCACGAAAGCTGGCCCCTCGCTTCATTGGTCCTTTTCCTGTGCAGAAAGTCATCAGTCCAACGGCGGTTCGACTTCAGTTGCCCGCTTCCATGCGGGTCCATCCCACCTTCCACGTCTCCAAGGTCAAGCCGGTCCATGAAAGTCCCCTGGTCCCTGCAGCTCCGGCGCCACCTCCTCCGCGCCTCGTAGATGGCGGTCCTGTCTTCACCGTCCGGCGGCTGCTCCGCTCTAGGCGAAGGGGTAGGGGTCTCCAGTACCTCGTTGACTGGGAGGGATATGGTCCAGAGGAGAGGACCTGGATCCCGGCCAGGAGCATAGTGGACCGGACCCTTATCACTGACTTCCACCGACTACATCCTGATCAGCCTGCAATCCGTAGGGGCCGTCCAAGAGGGGTCCCTAGCCGTCCTGCCCGCCCTGCTTCCTGTCCTGTGCCTGACCCTGCTCCTGTCTCAGTGCCTGTCCTGTCTCCCGACCGTGACCCTCCAGCTCTTTCTGAGGATGAGGAGATTCACTCGGACCGCTCGGAGGAGTTCTGACCCGCCGCCTGCTCCCCTCCACCCTCCCGGCATGATGTTGTTCTTGGGACTTCTGGAGCCGTCCCTTGGAGGGGGGGTTCTGTCATGAGCACTCTCTCTCCCTGGTAGCAACATTAATTGCATTCAATTCTCTGCCACTCTGCTCACTCTCTCCCTACTCTGCCTAACGAGTTCCACCTGGCTCCGCCCTGCTCTGCTCTTGTTACCTGGCCAGCTGCACTGCATTTCCCACTCACCATCCTCACCTTGCCTCACTCTGTTCTAATTACTCTGCCAGCTGAACTGCATTTCCCCACTAACCTCTCCCAGTATATCAAGCCCTGTTTTTCAGCCAAACCCTGTCAGATCATCTTCAAACCCGGACCTGTAACCTGCCTGTCTGCGCTCTGACTCCTGTTGGTGATACCTATCCTTTCTTGACTGCCTCCTTGTTCTACTGCCCCGTCTATTCCGACCTGCCTTCTGGACCTCGACTACTCTCCGATCTTCAGCCCCTCCGGTAACTCGATTCTGCCTTCTGTCTCTCACCACGATATTTGCCCAGCCCTGATCTGTACTTCTGCCTGCCATTCATATTGCTGTTGTGTGTGTGTTCCCCCAGTTCTCCGACCACCAGATGAGCGAGCCCAGACGCTTCACCACCCTCAGCCCGATACGCCGCTCCATCACTGGGGAACACACACACTAGCACTTGGACTGGACACCCCCGGACATTTGGTGACCCCCGGAGCACAGATACCCACAGGACCCTGAAAAACTCCAGTGTCCCAAGTACCCCTGACACCCCTGGTACTCCTCTTCCCGCCTGTAAACCTCCAATAAAGAACTCTGAATTTGAACTTGCGCTCTTGGGTCCTCTTCTGTTCGTGACATATATTGATGTATATTCATGGAATCCACATATTGAAAATGGTATGACTCTTTAAGACTTTGTCACAAACAGTATAACATAAATAACAACCCTTGTTTTTTTGTCTTTTACTATTTAAATGTAGTTAATCACTTCAGGGGTAGTGTAAAAGTGTCAATGTCTTCACATGATGCAGACTGTGCTCAATACGAATATATAATGTGTTTGTCAGCCTATAGACCTTTTTGACGACAGACATGCTGACATGTTATAGTAGGAAATGCACAGGTGTATTCAAAACCATTAATGATGGCTGCATTCCACTTAGGAGAGGCCCTGGTATTGTGCATGCTGACTCAATGAAATAGCTTACTGGGACACTTGATGGAATTGAACCAATCTTAAAGGTTATCAATTTCAGCTGTGCTTTTCCTACTATGGCAAGTCAAAATGGCTGCTGTGAAAAAGGTCCATTGCACAAAGTATACTGAAGGAATGTCTCATGTACAGTAAACATCAATTTTCCAGTTTCACCAAACAGTAACTGAGATCAAAGTAAGATCCGGTTCCTCCCTGTGAGGAGGAGTCAATGCAAAACTCAGATATCTTCCACCTCTACTTATCTGAGTGCAGAGAGGAGGACAGAGAACAGTGGACACACAGTTTAACATGATGGACTATAGGACAGGACTGCTGCTTTTAACTCTCTGCTGGGCAGGTGAAGATTTATGCTGATCTTGATTAAACATAGTGTTGAATTGTGTAACAACTAAATTCATGTGATGTGTTTTTTTATATCTTGACAGGTGTTGATGGTCAGGCTCTGACAGAATCTGAACCAGCGATTAAAAGACCTGGAGAATCCCACAGATTGACCTGTACAGCATCTGGATTAACAATCAGCGGCTCTTATATGGCCTGGATCAGACAGGCTCCTGGAAAAGGACTGGAGTGGGTTGCGAGTATCTACAGTACTAACATCTTCTACTCTCAGTCAGTTCAAGGCCGGTTTACCATCTCCAGAGACGACAGCAGACAGCAGCTGTATCTGCAGATGAACAGTCTGAAGACTGAAGATTCTGCTGTTTATTATTGTGCTCGACACCCACAGTGACTGGAGTTGGTTGAGCAGCTGTACAAAAATCCTGCAGTATTCTTACTGGGCTGATGAAGCCAAATAATGAAGAGGATATATGAATGTAATATTTATACCATATATTTTATACATTATATTTTTAATGTCACTACTTTTTCTAAGGTTTTCCATCTAAATTTTGCATTAGATATCATTGTTAGATAATAAATTAAGCTTTGTCTCTTCATTATAGGTATAACGTCCTGCTTTCCTCAGAAATATTATTACTCAACATTAAACACACAAAAACACAATAAAGATCACTTGTTGGTAAAAGTCCCAAAACATCACAACAATCTGGTCACTTAAACTAAACTCCTTCAACTCCTGCAGTAAGAAACATTTATTGTCTTTCCTCGTCCTCCCTGGGCTGATAAACTCTGCACTGACTCACATGACTAATGTCCTCAGGTCAAGTCATTCAAAATGAGACAACACAGACATTTTCTGAATTCTGAATAAAAACAACTAAAAATCAAGCTGCATACTTGATATTTGATATATGATTATTGTTTATTACAGAAGAGTAACTTGTAAATGGATGAACTACAATAGTTCTAATCTTTGCATTTTGTCATGTTTCAGTTCTTGAGCAGCTGTTTTCCTCTAAAAGGCTCCAAGTTTCTCTGTCTGTCTGTTTCTTCAAACATCTGCAAACACTGAAGCCATTAAAAGTCTTTTATTAAAATTTGCAAAATATATTACTATTGACATGATTCTGGCTGCTGTCAATGTATTTATGTTTGCAGCAAATACAGTCAGTAACCAAATATATGACAAAATAAATGCAGGTAGCAGCTACTACACAGCTTGGATCAGACAGCATGCAGGGAAAGGACTGGAGTGATTGTACATGGTGGTGCTGCATCCACCAAACTACAAAGATTCACTGAAGAACAAGTTCAGTATCAAATGAAGACTCTCACAGTGACTCATCAGTAGACCTGAACAAAAACCCCTCAGAGCCTGAACACTTGTAACATGAAGCCACCAGAGGAGGAGCCCTCAGACCACTAATGGTTTCAACACCAACTCACTGTTACACTAAAGAGAGAAACAGTCTTTAGAGTTTTTTTTTAATGTTGATTTATCTACAGTACAGTATAAATGCATCCTCAAAAGTCAGTTTCTCTTTCATAACATTGTCATTTCTTTTCATTAACAATCTAAAATGTGTTTGTCAGAGAACCAGTTTCCATAATTCCACCACTACCTCTAGTCTTGTCAAGAGAACCATCTGGAAGGGTTTTAAAACTGAACTTGTCATTTAAAACTCTTTTCTTTCTCCATTTCTGCTCAAGAGTTGTTTCTGCTAGCCACCCACAACATTACTGTGCATCACTTCCTGGTTTCCCAAAACTAAAGAGCGTCTCGAGGCCCAAATCACAAAACATGCGTGCATTAATCCTACATCAACAACAACTAGTGGAGTTAAAAGCGTTAACTCTTTATTATGGCGTTAATTTTGACAGCCCTAGTTTAAATACTTGGAGGTTTCAATCACTGATACATCATCGTCTGTACTCCCACAAGACAGACCGAATTACACTATTAGAAATTGTTTAAAATTAATTTACCTTATTTTTGTGATCATGTTTGAATGCAGTGGAAAAAAATTGAATGTTGCGCTCTGAATTTTACTAGTTTAAAAATTGATGTTTGTTCTAATAATATTGTACATGCTTTATTCACATGAAAAACAGCAATTTGATCAAAAATAAGTTGAGATGATGAAGACATGAGATGTTGTTTACCTATCTCAAGCCGACAAGGTGATTTATCTACTACGTGAACTGAATGCAATTTTTTGAATGAAAATATTATTAATAACTTTTATTTATAAACATAAATATCATTCCATTTTTTGTCCATTGAATTGGACAAAAGTGAGTAAATTAACATATTCAAATGTTACAAAGTGACTTAAAGTAAAAATAAATGAAAATAAAACAAAGTGAAAATGGTAAGAGATACGGTGAGATGATTTGTGAAAACACAAAATACAGTTAGGAGAAAGACAAAAAAGGAGGAGTCAATGCAAAACTCAGATATCTTCCACCTCTACTTATCTGAGTGCAGAGAGGAGGACAGAGAACAGCGGACACACAGTTTAACATGATGGACTATAGGACAGGACTGCTGCTTTTAACTCTCTGCTGGGCAGGTGAAGATTTGCACTGATCTTGATTTGAAGTTGTCTTTAAAACATTACCAAAATAGAAAAGAAACTGATTATTTTCTTTATTTGACAGGTGTTGGTGGTCAGACTCTGACAGAATCTGAACCAGCGATTAAAAGGCCTGGAGAATCCCACAGATTGACCTGTACAACATCTGGATTGTCATTCAGTAGCAGCTGGATGGCCTGGATCAGACAGGCTCCTGGAAAAGGACTGGAATTTGTAGCAACTATCGAATCTGATAGTAACAGAATCTACTACTCTCAGTCAGTTCAAGGCCGGTTTACCATCTCCAGAGACAACAGCAGACAGCAGCTGTATCTGCAGATGAACAGTCTGAAGACTGAAGATTCTGCTGTTTATTATTGTGCTCGACACCCACAGTGACTGGAGTTGGTTGAGCAGCTGTACAAAATCCTACAGTACTCATTCTTTCAAGCTGGTAGTGCACAAGTTTGAAATATATAAAACGTATATATTTAAACATTGTTATATTACATTTTTGTTGTTTTAAGGTTTCATTATCATATATGTTTTTATTATAAATTAATAACCCTCCCTGTATTATACACAAAATTGAAAACATATCAAAAACACAATAAAGATCACTCATTGATACAAGGTCCAAAGACAGCCCAACAATCTGGTTGCTGAAATTAAACTTCTACAAATACTTAACATTTCTACAAAGTAAGACACAATTATGTCTGTAAATGATATGATGTGGAATCTATGAGAATGAAAAATAATGTTACTGTTTCTTTTATAAAATCACTAGAGGACAGTCAGTGTCTAGTTTCTCTCTCCTCTGTTACTAAAAGGAGAAACTCAGATCTGCTGTTCTCATTGATCTTAACTGACTGATACTCAAACTCTGAAATGATTCATATTGCTCTGTAATAAAATCAATAGGTAAATAAGAATATGTCACTCTCTCCATCACATACTGTAATTTTATTAAAATTATTTCTAAGAGAAAACAGCTGAAAGTGGAGATGAGTGATGACATCATTTAGCATTATTGTTTAGGTTGAATTTACTTGTATTGTGTATGGAGATAACTATTTTATATTCAAAAAGATTATTAATGTTTGAAGATAGAATAATAATATAGTCATTAAGGAATTATTGTTGTGTATTAACACAAATGGAAGTCTAGAAAATATGTTGAGACAATATTGACAGTTTAATGCAATAAAGTTGTTATACCTAGATATGAAGATATCAAAAATGGCACGCATATTTTCACTCTGCAGATATAATAACACTGAACAAACTCTTCTATTGACTCCAGTCAGACCAACATTGATGCTTCATGTGTTTGATTTTATGCAAACTCAGTGACCTTCCTTGTTTCTCAGCTATAAAAACGTCACATCAGGCTGTCAGTGGAGTTCACAGCACGTCAGTTTCAACATAAACCATGTTCTCTGGAGCTCTGCTGCTGCTGTTGGCAGCTGGATGTGAGTCTCTCTGGATTTGTTAAAGTCAACAGTTCTTCTTTCAGTATAACTTGATCATTTGTTACAAAACATTTTCTTTTTTAACAGGTGTGAAGTGTGAACAGTTGACCCAGCCAGCCTCTGTGACTGTGCAGCCAGGTCAACGTCTGACCATCACCTGTCAGGTCTCTTATTCTCTCAGCAGCTACTACACAGCTTGGATCAGACAGCCTGCAGGGAAAGGACTGGAGTGGATTGGAATGGCAGCTGGCTCCACCACATACTACAAAGATTCACTGAAGAACAAGTTCAGCATCGACTTGGAGACTTCCAGCAAGACAGTGACTCTAAATGGACAGAATGTGCAGCCTGAAGACACTGCTGTGTATTACTGTGCCAGAAGAGACACAGTGAGAGACGATAATAGGAGAGTCATACAAAAACTACTTCCTCTTTTTTTCCCACCACCACTGACATCCAGTATTACTTTGTTGCCATACTGCTGATAAGTTCTCTGTATTAGTGTGGTGAAACTGTGTCCACATGTCTTCACAAGTACCTGCATGAAGATCATGCAAAAAATGAACATGATGGTAACGTTTAAAAATAAAAAGCTTCCACATTATTTTCAGAATGTACACATTTTCTTATGAATAATTTTCCTGTACAGAACCAAATCCACCCAAAAATCCTGAAATTAACAAATTGCACAGCCATAAATAGGACGCAAAGATATTTAACAAATCAAAACATTTTTGCCACTTTTGCAGGTCCTACACCATCAGCTTTAGGACCAGCAGGATGCTGATTTGTGTTTCCACAGGTGTGAACAGTATTGATCTCATCCAGACAGACTCAATGGTTGTGCAGCCTGGACAGTCTCTGACCATCAGCTGTCAGGTCTCTGGTTATTCTTTGACTGATAACAGCTATGCAACAGGTTGGATCAGACAGAGTGAAGGAAAACCAATGGACTGGATTTCCCATCAGTGGGGTGGAGGTAGCCTTTACCAAAATAATGCTCTGAAGAACAAGTTCAGCTACAGCAGAGACACTTCTGCTCTAACAGTGACTCTAAAAGGACAGAATGTGCAGCCTGAGGACACAGCTGTGTATTACTGTGTACGTCAGCCCACAGTGATACAAACCACCAACAAACCTGCACAAATACCCAGCAACCAGCAAGACTCAACACACACACACACGTTTTAAATGTCAACATTAATAAAGACAGCACTCTTTGCAGCGTTAATAAACATGAATGGCTATGGAGTCAATGGAATAGAAAATAACATCTAAAAACTAATTTTAAACAGCAGCTATAAATATCTTCACAAATAGGATGTCAATTTCCCTTCTGGTATTTGGCCTACTGTACATGAAAAAAAGCTCTAAACTGTTACACCGTGAGTTAATGATCATTGTAGAACATTATAGTTTATTTCTCAATATTTTCTATCAGTCCAGAAATCAGTTTCATATTTCACAGTTTCCTCTGCTGTTGTAGAGATACTCTACTTATGGAAATGTATCTGTGACATGTTCCCATTTTAAACCTGCAGAGGGAGGTCTATGCAAACTCTTCTTCTCTTATAAACACACAACTTGTGCCAGAACACTGGGATGTTTTGATATATTTCTGAAACACTCAGATCAGAGCACTGAACGACAGTGTTACTCACAGAATGGAACATACCATCATCTGGAGTTTATTAATTGTAGTTACTATTCATGGTGAGAAAAACATAATTCTGCTAAATGTCCAACGTGTGATTTACAAGTTTGTTGGATGATTATCACAATTTCTTTCCTTACAGGAGTTTGGAGTGAGATCAAACTGGACCAGTCTTCCTCTGAGGTGAAAAGACCTGGAGAGACAGTGAAGATGTCATGTATCATATCTGGTTATAGCATATTAGCTGGATACACCAGATACCAGGGGAAGCTCTGGAGTGGATTGGGAGGATGGATACAGGTTCACAGGTTCGAACTCTGCTATCTATGGCAGCTCCTTTCAAAGCCGTTTCATCATGACTGAAGATGTTCCCAGCAGCACTCAGTACCTCGAGGTCCAGAGCCTGACAGCAGCAGATTCTGCTGTTTACTTCTGTGCTCGAGAAGACACAGTGACTGAAGACAGTGGAGCAGCTGCACAAAAACCTCCATAACCATAATAACATCTGGCTTTTCTAATCAGCAGCATATACATGTGTTTATATTTTAGACAAATTAAATATATTATATACACATTGTCTGCAAATATTTACTGTGTTTCTTTAGATTTTGTTTTATTTTTAAAAGTGAAACAAGCTGCAGAAGCTTTGGGTGAGTTGATAATATGGCTGTATTCAACATACTGCATAAACATACTATTAGAATAGATTATTAAGAATCAAAGAAAAAATTACTCATTTGATGTAATCATTCATTATCCATTTATTATGAGGCTGCTGCTACTTTAAATCAATGCTACCACTTCTCATGTTTTGAAGAAGGAGCAAAGTCTTCAGTTTATTTGGAAATAATAACACTGCAACAAATAGTTATTGGGCTCATCTCTTTAATATAATGCAATCCAGTATGACCCAATGGAGAAGAGCCAATATGTTTTATAATTACTGCTTATAATGTAGTTTATAATGTTCTGGTCCACAAAAATTGACCTGAATAATGTGTACCTGTATTGTGCCTTTACAACAAAAAGGACAATTCTGCTCTACCTTGTCAGCATTACCCGATAAAAACAAAGATTAGCTGTTTAGAGCATTCAATCACCCCGTAAGTTCCTGATATATACTGACATGATTTCTGCTTCTCTTACAGAAACATGGCTGGGATCTTCATATAAGACATATTCAACTTGATTGAAACATGTCAGGCAAAAAAATATTGCTTTGACTTTACAACCATTCACTTTTCATTCATCCATTAACTATAACCTCTTCAGTCATTGGCGGCTGGAGCCAATCCCAGGTGACATTGTGGTGAGAGGCGGTGTACATCGTGGTCAGGTTGCCAATCAATCACAGGGATCATTTACATTACATTTTCACCAAACAAAAACTGAAAGCCAAGCCTAATCTAGTGGTGTCCTTCCTGTGAGGAGGAGTCAATGCAAAACTCAGATATCTTCCACCTCTACTTATCTGAGTGCAGAGAGGAGGACAGAGAACAGTGGACACACAGTTTAACATGATGGACTATAGGACAGGACTGCTGCTTTTAACTCTCTGCTGGGCAGGTGAAGATTTTCACTGATCTTGATTTAACATAGCTTTTATTTTGTGTCAACAACTTATTTCACTTGATGTTTTTTATCCTCTTGACAGGTGTTGATGGTCAGACTCTGACAGAATCTGAACCAGCGATTAAAAGACCTGGAGAATCTCACAGATTGACCTGTACAACATCTGGATTGGACTTTAGTAGCTCTTGGATGGCCTGGATCAGACAGGCTCCTGGAAAAGGACTAGAGTGGATCGCATATATACACACATCTAGTTCTCCTATCTTTTACTCCCAGTCAGTCCAGGGGAGATTCACCATCTCCAGAGATGACTCCAGCAGTAAAGTCTATCTGCAGATGAACAGTCTGAAGACCGAGGACACAGCAGTGTATTACTGTGCCAGAAGAGACACAGTGAGAGAGGATAATATGAGAGTCATACAAAAACTACTTCCTCCATTTACAATCACCACTGGGATCATATAGTTGACTCAGTATCACTTTTTTGCCATATTGTCGATAAGTTCTATGTATTAATGCGGTGAAACTGTGTCCACTTAATGAGTACCTGCATGAAGATCATGCAAAAATCAACATTTTGGTAACATTTAAAATTAAAAAGCTTCCACGTGAGTTTTTTTCATGAAATGATTTTCTTATTCATACCAAATTTACACCAAATCCTGGAATTAAATCATTTTACAGCCATAAAAGGAAGCCTGCAGATATTTAACAAATCAAAACCTTGTTGCCATTTTTTCTCTGTCATTTTTAAAACATCCTCGGACTTGACAGATTGTTTTAATATGTCTGTCTACAGATCTTATCAAAAACTCTTCCCATTATGAAAGAAGCTGGATCAGAAAAGTCTGAAGACTAAAGTTGCTGTTTATTATTGTGCTCGAGAGCCACAGAGACTGGAGTTGTTTGAGCAGCTGTACAAAATTTGAAGATTAATATTAATATTTACAAGTTGATAGTAAATATTCACATCTTGTGATGCTTCAGAATTTACTCATTTATAAGGTGCAAAATCATGAAATCACATAGAAATGATGGGTGGAATGATTTTTGTCCAAAACTGATATAAATGGAAATACATGAGGATAAAATGCCATTTGTTTTGTTTTCAAATCTAAAAGGTCAAAAAAACATTCTGAGCTTTAGCGACGAAAAATAAATGTTGGTGCTTGAGAGTATCCCAGCATGCATTGGGTGGAAGGACGATAAGCATGGAACAAGCACAGAGCTTCAATAACAAACATTTCTTCGGGTGTCACAAGTGAGTAATCTTTCTCTAATGTTTAAAAGTAGCTACCATTCCTGTTTTAAAGCTCTAGAGGGCAGACAAGGACTGGCTTTAACACTTATCCCAGTGACGTCCATATACAGGAACAACAGACAGGGATGTAAAGCAGTAAATGTTTTATTGAATTGTTTTCAGCCCCTAATGCTCCAGATATTGATGTTCTCCTCCAAACGATAATCTGTTACAAACATTTCTGCTATGAAATGACCATAAACCATCACAATGCTACGTCCATGTGTTCTGGGCACCACTGCTTCAATCAATCAGATGACATAAATTATGCTTAAATTGTTGTGGTAATGTTGATAACCTAGTTACTCATTTTAAAATAACATTTAAAATGGACACTTTCTAGTCAATAAAAATGTATTCTAGTTTCATCAAGAAGATTTTAGATTCCAGTCCAGATGTATCCTCCCTGTGAGGAGGAGTCAATGCAAAACTCAGATATCTTCCACCTCTACTTATCTGAGTGCAGAGAGGAGGACAGAGAACAGTGGACACACAGTTTAACATGATGGACTATAGGACAGGACTGCTGCTTTTAACTCTCTGCTGGGCAGGTGAAGATTTACGCTGATCTTGATTAAACATCGTTTTGATTGTGTAACTCTACATTCATGTGATATTTTTTTATATCTTGACAGGTGTTGATGGTCAGACTCTGACAGAATCTGAACCAGCGATTAAAAGACCTGGAGAATCTCACAGATTGACCTGTACAGCCTCTGGATTCACACTCAGCAGCTATTATATGGCCTGGATCAGACAGGCTCCTGGAAAAGGACTGGAGTGGGTTGCCTGGAATGATAACGGTGGTAGCACCAATTACTACTCTCAGTCAGTTCAGGGCCGGTTTACCGTCTCCAGAGACAACAACATACAGCAGCTGTATCTGCAGATGAACAGTCTGAAGACTGAAGATTCTGCTGTTTATTATTGTGCTCGACACCCACAGTGACTGGAGTTGGTTGAGCAGCTGTACAAAATCCTGCAGTATTCTTACTGGGCTGATGAAGCCAAAATAATTAAGATGATATATGAATAATATCTATACCATATATGTTATACATCATATTTTTAATATTATTGTATTATAAATTTAACATTAGATATCATTTTTAGATAATAATTTAAACTTTGTCCCTTCATTATATAACGTCCTGCTTTCCTGAGAAATATTATTACTCAACATTAAACACAAAAACACAATAAAGATCACTTGTTGGTAAAAGTCCCAAAACATCACAACAATCTGGTTGTTTAAATTAAACTCCTTCAACTCCTGCAGTAAGATTTTATTTCTGACATAACCACACACATATGAAGGTAAAATCTGTTGTTTATTACAGAAGAGTAACTTGTAAACAACATTACTGTGCAGTGTGCATCACTTCCTGGTTTCCCAAAACTAAAGAGCATCCTGAGGCCCAAAAACACAAAACACGCGTGCATTAAAGGGGTGCTAGAATGCAAAACCGATTTTACCTTGTCATAGATGAATAACAACAGTTTGGTGGGTAAATAGGACATACATAAGTCCTCAAAATCCCATTGACACCTCTTTCCTCTGCAAATCTCACTATTTGAAACTGCCTCTGAAAACGGGCGAATCCCAACGAACCACCGAGTTGACGACAACTCGCTAGCTGTTCCTTATTTGGCTCAGGTCGCTGTTTTTGTCACGACGCAAAATTTACATACACCACTGACCTGAGATCAGCTAGTCTTCTTAGGTCGCGCAGATCTCAGAAATGTTATACATTGTTTGTCTGTTATTCCAATACTAAAATCAATTCTGAGACTTTTTGGAGCTTAAATATGGGCCGTTTTACGAAAATTGATGGCTAATTGCAAATTTGGTATGACAATATCGGACTTGAGAGGCTCCACAATTATGGTACACAATCTGCCGTCACAGCCAGCGGCTCCCTGCCGGATATGCTGCCTTCCTGCTCGGCCTGCATACCTTCACAGACCCGCTATGAGCTGGAGCTCTGTAAGGATCGCACACGTGATTCTTTTTTAGAAAGAAGAAAGTTTGGAAGTTTTTCAAGGATAATGAAAATGAACCACAGTCATAAATGCAGTGTTCCAGGCTGTACAACGGAATACTGGCCCGGAGAAAAGTGTTTAGAACGAGTATATCGGACAATGAGCGGGAGTTGTGGATCTACAGTTTTTTACAATCACTTTGCTACTAATTTCAGAACCTTGACGTCATTTTTCAAAACTCTATACATAAAACTCACAACCAATGATCAAAATACACATTTTTCAATTGCTTGGATACAATACACATAAACCAAAGATCATTTTTTTCATTTAACAAAGATCACCTGTTCAATATGACACAACTTAACATCAAAGTACTACTATTTCAAAATGAAATTCACACATTACATTTCAGATGATTGTCTATTCATTTCATTACAATGATCTAACTATCAATCAGTACAACTACTCAAAATGATAAGTAACTGTTGCATTACTCTTAATGCATAGCTGTATGGAAACAGATAAACAATATTCCATGTTTAGATTACAGTTTTTTTTAATCGCTTTGGTACAATTTTCACAAGTAAGGTGTACATTTTCAAAACTCTTAGTACAAATATCCAAACTGATCACACTTGTAACGCAGCTAGTCATTCTTTCAAAACCTGATGTAATGTTTTCAGTCCACATGATCATCGTTTCAAACACAAGATTATTGTAATATGTAATGAGAACATTTGGTTTAATCACCGAAACACAACAGTATGATCTTCTTTCAGTTTAGTACTTTTAACAGTCAGTTCATCCAACAGCAAACAATGCAAGATACATGTTTCAAATCAGCCTTAGAAGTGCTGAAATTAATATGCTATAGTACTATAAAATACATATTACACAGTTACACATTAGGCAATACACTTACATTACTTACATTTACATAATCTATCATTTCCAAAATATCTCTCCTATGTGTAATCAAGTGAAGGATCAATGAAGACATCCTCTACAATCATTTGGGCAAATTAGTTTTTATTTTTCAGATATAATTGTAACATAGGTATATTTTCTATAATGTAACTAAATGAGAACAAAACATAACAATTAGTGCATACATTACATTAATTTGGCTTACTGTAAGCCTGTCTTGAGCATTTGGCCATAGATTCTCGTCCACATCACAATGAATGTTTTCATTGTTCAAGCACCTTGGAAAAAATCAATTAGAAATAACGAGTCTTCATCACGTGTGGTTATTTTATATGTTCTTACAAACACATATTTTATTTCTATAGTTCTCAAAATCCATATCCTGTATTGCTGAAATGGAAATATATAGGTTTACCAAATGGTTAAGTGATTAACCATTAAGATCAGTTGGATTAAGTGTTGGTCAAATGTATTTACACAAATCAGATGAGAAGCATATCAAAAGTATTGTGAGCATTGCATTGTGAAAGACAATTACTTCATATGAAAGATAAGTCTTGATGACACACTGATTAGGTGTGGTGAAAAGGTGAATGTGTAATTTTGTGCGTTGTACTTAGTCAATTGAACATGTGATTACATGTTTGAAAAAAAAAACTTTTTGATGATCTGCTTTGAGTTTTGTACTAACAGTTGTGAGGTTTTACCACATACTTGCGATAATAGTACCAAAGCGAATAAAAAAAACTGTATGAAAGTTTCAAGATAACGAGATTCATTGTCACCAATTAGTGTTGAGCATGGACCAATTAGACTACATTATCTATGGATGTAATATTTCATCATCATTCTTTACTGTAATGTACTACTGTTTATCAGACACTGTTTCTATGGTCCCATGTACTACCTTTGAGACTATTTACAGTATTGACAGTACTGCACTGTATGCTTGCAGGCCCTTGGAATTGCTTGTCCAATTCTGCCAACTCGTTACTGATGATTGAGATATATACTTTATATATATACTATATATATACATATACATATATACTCGTACCACATTGTTCGCCATGCCCGAAGGTTTTTTCCAAGATGTTTGGCTAATTGCGATGTACATGAGAACCTGCGGCCAAATCCACAAGACAGAGTTGATGAATATGTAGAAGTACAGTAATCACTTCTTTGTTTTGCTTTCTACAGTACAAGCAAGTTGAGGAACACTGCATTTGATGTTTTACAGTAGAGTCTTTTCTTTTCTATTTCCTAGCTAATTATTTTGCTTTTGATTCTAATAAACCTATGTTGTGATTGTACTGTATTGTTTTTCATCAATACATTTCAGGTTTTGTTCAATTATTCCACTGTGTCTAGTATTCTCTCTACTACTGCAGTACTTTTACAAGGATGTATTTACATCAAGTACCATAATGAAACATGTATCACCTATTTTGTACTACAATATGTAATGATTGTACGAACGATGACCCAGTGAAACTATGGGTAGCTTGTGTGTGGGTGATCTAAAGTAACGTTTCAATGGTATTTCACAATAAATTTGTTTTTTGAACCAATGATTGTGCAAGTGCAAAATTTATTTAAAGATATGAATGCACAATGCAATGTTTTGAACATTAGACAGTCTGTGTTACAAGTGATGATCGTTTTGAGTTTTGTGTCTAGAGTTTTGAAAAATGACATCAAGGTTCTGAAATTAGTAGTGATCGTAACAAACTGTAACGTAGCGGTGGAGAAGACGTGCCAGCAGGGCTGTCTCTGGTAAATGTCCCCGCGCTGGCAAAGGGTGAGTTGTGATTCTTTCATGGAGGTTTTTTATGTCCCAAGGGTAACGTTACAACAACACTAATGAAGGTGTTGACATTTTGCATTTTGTCCCGGCCGCTGCAGCTGCTGCTCGCGCCTGGGCATGTCTGTACTATGGTAACTGTGTGTGTGTGTGTGTGTGTGTGTGTGTGTGTCTGTGTCTGTGTGTGTGCTGTGCGCAGGGCAGCAGCGTGTCTGTGTCTGTGTGTGCATGTGTCTGCGACCAACGCTGTGTCTGTGTGTGTGTCTGTGTGTGCGCCGGGCAGTGGTGTGTGTGTGTGTGTGTGTGTGTGTGTGTGTGTGTGTGTGTGTGTGTGTGTGTGTGTGTGTGTGTGTGTGTGTGTGTGTGTGTGTGTGTGTCTGAAATGTGAGACCTGCTGTATGTCTCCAATGTTTGTATGAGTGGTTCCTCAACAACCAGTCAGCATGTATTTGGAAGAAAAGCTATCGTTCCAAATAGAGCCATTCCACAGGGATGCATAAGGGCCAAAAAAAGTAGCACCTGGGACATTTTCAGCCCAACCAATGTTACATACCTTATTAGGAGACCTTAAATAACAGTGTGAAATACTCCATATAATCATTCTATCACCCCTTTAATCCTACATCAAAAACAACTAGTGGAGTTAAAAGTGTTTGTGTTAACTCTTTATTATGGCGTTAATTTTGACAGCCCTAGTTTAAATACTTGGAGGTTTCAATCACTGATACATCATTGTCTGGACTCCCACAAGACAGACTGAATTAGACTTTAAGAAATCGTTTACATTAATTTATCTTATTTAAGTGATTATGTAGAAATTTAGCTAGTTTAAAATTCAATGTTTGGTCTAATAATATTGTACATAAGCTTTATTCACATGAAAAAACAGCAATTTGATCAAAAATAACTTTAGGAGACATGAGATGTTGTTTACCTATCTCGAGCTGACAAGGTGATTTACCTACTACATGAACTGAAAGCATTTTTTAGAATGAAAATATTATTAATAACTTTTATTTAGGAGCAAGTAACATTATTCCATTATGTGTGCTTTACATTCGACAAAAGTGAGAGTAAACAACAACAAAATGTTAGAAAGTGACTTAAAGTAAAAATAAATAAAAATAAAGGATTAGGTAACATCAGGTGAAAAATGTGAAACAAAGTAAAAATGGTAAAAGATACGGTGAGATGATTTGTGAAAACACAAAATACAGTTTATACTTTAAAAAAATATCTTACCTTATTTTCAATTTATTGAATTTATTTAAAAGATAGCCCCTTGAGATGTAGAATATAGTTTTAGAGGGGGTCCTATCAATTATCACTTCCTTACAAAACAAAGACAGTAAAACAATCCTTCTCCAGGTATGAATAAAATAAATACTACATACAGATTTCAGCCATGTGACATCTAAAGTGGGAGTGAAAAATAATGTTACATTTTCTTTCATAAAAACCCTAGAAGGCATCAGTCTCAAGTTTCTCTGTCCTCTATATGGAAACACTTAGTTCTGCTAATCTCATTGATTTTGACTGACTGACACTCAAAACTACAATTTTATAATCAGACCCTTTGACAGCTTGCTTCACCCCAACACAAATAGAACATTTAGGTGCTGGATCAGCAGTGACTGATTCTTCATGTATTCATTTAGTCGTATAGTTCTCCATTTCATCATTTCAAATCAATTTCAATATAAACAGTGAGAAGACTGAAGGAGCTGTTTATTCTTGTGTATGTAAGCCATTGGGGTTGGAAGCTGAATGGATACTGTTGTAATACTGCAGCAAGGCAAACTTATTTTCTGGTGTACATGTTCTCTTTGTTCTTGGAATACTTGGAAGTTTATGTCATTTGTGGTAATGTTTCATGAATGTCTGTTATTGTTATGTTATGTATGTGTATGTCCTCTTTTGTTCACGAGCTACCCAGGGATGCACAAAGAATTTCAGCCTTGGCTGACAATGACATGAACAAAACAATGAACAACATCTTTAACGCATCTCAGTCTGTTTCGAAATACCTCTCCCTCTCCCTCTCTCTCTCTCCCTCTCTCTCTCTCCCTCTCTCTCTCTCTCTCTCTCTCTCTCTCTCTCTCTCTCTCTCTCTCAGAGACCAGCACTCCTTTTCTGACAGAAAACTGTATCTCCCACTGCTAAAATGTAAATTCACACACTGGTGCATAATCCCCACCCATTCTGTCAACACAATATATAATCCCCATAACAGCCTCTGCAGTTGCAGACTGAGTCAAGTTCCCACCATGACAGTTGTACAAAGTGTCCTCCTCTTGGCTCTCATTTCAGGTGAGTGAAGTCGGTGTTGAGCGAAGGAGGAGAAAAGGAGCTTTGGATGTCGGCTGGCTCCCTGTAATCTAAACTCTGTCTCTTCCAGCTGCTCAGGGCCAGTCCCTCACCTCCTCAGAGCCAGTGGTGAGCAGAGCTGGACAACCAGTCACTCTGTCCTGTAAGGTGAATGGACTGTCTCTAGCTTGGCTGCACTGGATTCGTCAGAAACCAGGGAAAGGACTGGAATGGATCGGACGCATCGATAGCGGAACTGGTACAATATTTGCCCAAAGTGTCCAAGGCCAGTTTTCCATCACCAAAGACACTTCCCAAAATCTTGTGCACTTAGAGGTTAAGAGTCTGAAACAAGAAGACTCTGCAGTTTATTATTGTGCACGAGAGCCACAGTGACACACAACACTACTAAGCTGTACAAAAACTGAACAACACTGATCTCTGTGTGAGAAGCACTGAAGCATGTCAGGGCTGTGAAAACACATGTTCTACTGAATGATTGACGATTCATAATGAATAAAAACTGTATCTGTCAGCATGTTGTGGCAGTTTATCATGACTCAGAGCCTGCATTTGTAAAAAAGATAACCTTATTGAAATTGGAAAATAAATTCAATATAGTATAATATATATAAGCTCTTTTCTAAAGATATAGCTCTACAATAATGCAAACCAACAGACCTGCACAAATACCCAGCAACCATGTGACTCAACCACACATTTTACATGACATCATTCATTTGTGAGTTTATTTAACATAAACCTTACAGATAATCCTTAATTATTTTGTTGGGTTATATGATAAAACACTACAAAAAGTGCTCATGTCTCTGGATGTGATATTGTATTTAGCATAAAAGGACAAGCAATTACAGTAAAAAAAAAAAAAACATTAAAGAATAATACATTCTACAAATATATATACAGAGGTCACATCTCCAGCCTCAGGATGATGAACACACACACTTCTGTTGGTTGCTCTCTCTCTGCCCTGTGAGTTCTCCTGCTTCTTGCTGTGTTATCTTTTCTCAGACACCAGAAAACTTCCCAGATGATTAATTTCTTACGTGGTTCCTCTCTCCTTTTATTTAATCAGGTTGTACAGGTCAGAGTATGGAGTCCATTCCTTCCAGTTCAGTAATGAAAAAGCCTGGGGAGACTCTCAGTCTCTCCTGCAGGGGATCTGGCTTCACATTTAGCTGCTGCAGCATGCACTGGATCAGACAACCTGCAGGAGAAGGAATGGAATTGATAGGGAGTGGCTACTCTGCTTCAAGTAGAAACACGTATGCCAGCATAGTGCACGGCCGTGTGGAAATCAGTAGAGATGACAGCAACAGCATGGTGTATCTGAGACTGCCCAACTTAAATCGTAACTCTCGCCAAAGGTCTTTTTGTGAATGTATCCGAGTCAAACTTTAGTTTAAAAGCATAATTAGGACGGAATCACCACTTTTAAGATTCACCAGGTTCCGCCATCCATTCCGACATACCCCCACTACGACAATGACGTCTAATTGTCGGAGTTGCAGCACTTCCATTGTTTTCAAACATCCCACCACTCCGACAATTTTTATTTCCATTAGGGTTAGGGTTAGGGTTAGGGTTAGGGATCGGCAGCATGTCGGAATAGCGTCATGTCTGAATAGAAGCATGTTGGACTGGCGGCATGTAGCCAGATTCACTGTATTTCGTTTTTCGGTCAAATGGCCTTTTGAATGGGAGAGCTATGGGTACTAATATGATAGTATCAAAATCACTAGTTTTAAAACACTAAGAAGGCTTGATACAACATGAAACTTTGCTCAAAGTATCACCAGGGGCTCTACACATTAACGCAAGCATTGAGAACATTGTTTGTGTACACAAACTCTTTGACTGGCGAGATGGACGGCGACCGGAAAAACCAACTGCTAAAGTGAGTCGTTCAAAACCTCTTTTTAGTAAACTCTATAGTGATTTTTATGCTATCATAGTAGTGCCCCTGATTCTCCCATTCAAAAGGCCATTTGACTGAAAAATTAGAATACGGTAAATCTTAAAAGTGGCGCTTCCGTCCTAATTATGCTTTTAAACAAAAGTTTGACTCGGGTGCATTCACAAAAAGACCCTAGGTTGCATTTTGGCGAGAGTTACGCTTTAAAGCCAGAGGACTCTGCTGTGTATTGCTGTGCAAAACACACATTGGTTAAAGGAAGCAGAGAGGCTTGACAAAAACCTCACACAATGTATTTCCAAGAAAACCTTCAGGTGGCAGTAGAAGATAAGACGTCAGATGACACTATGGAGAATGTCAGCGTCTCTAAACCAAACACACACGCAAACATACCTGCACATTATAAAAAACAACAGCTTCTGTTGTGGTTTGCGACTTCCTGTTTACATTATAGTAAATCAAACATGTTTTTACAATAATGGTTAATGTTTCAATTTTGGTATCGAGCTGCAAGTGTTGCATGATATATCCAGTAAATGAATGGCCCATGAAATACTGCTGAGCAGAATATCCATTAAATTTCATTATGAACAAAATGTGACAGTTGAATAACTTGTAAATCATCATTTGAATAAAACATCATAATCATCATTGTGCTCGAGAGCCACAGTGACACAGGAAGGAGCAATGCTGTACAAAAACTCAACATGTCAAAACAAGTCAAATCTTTGCTTTCTTCTTTTCTCATTCACAGAGTAAGCTTCAGTTCAACATCAATTATTGCAGATCCCCCATATATAGTTGAAGCAGACAATAACTATTCTGTTACTCTGTTGATTCTGTTGTAAATGTAGTGCCGGAGCACAGCAAACCTTCAGACCTGGCACCTCCTGTTGAGGGTCAGGAGGAACCCTTTAAACCCTTAATATGTAAATGAGTATTGTGTGACCAACTCTGATTCTCCTCGAACAGGAACAATTAACACGAGGCAAATATTGTACAAAAATAGGTTTTGCTTTATTACAAACAAGTTTAAAAATCCCAATTAAAATAGCAGGGGCAGATTAGTAAAATAATAAATTAGATGGCAGATACATTTGGTCTTACTCTCCTCAAAGTAGGAAGGTTGGATCAGCGCCCACACACCACACCGGGAGGCGACTGTGGAAGACAAAGAGGAGACAGAAGGCCCAGCACCGACAAGGACATGCACTACACATTTATTTCTACACAATTTGCTATGGCATATCATGCAAGATTTACTACAAAATATCATGCGAGTCACTACAAAATATCATGCAAGTCACTACAAAACATCATGCAAGTCACAACCAAATATACAGCGTCAAGGCTACATACACAACACAACAGAGTGTCACCCGGTGCAGTCTCACCACAAGGAGGCAGTGTGTCGTCACGGACCCAGCCTTGTACAGGATCAAGCTGTGGATATACAGAGAGAGGAGAGCAACCTGTGTTAAAACTTTCATCAACAATCTCTCAACAGACCACTTGAAATGTATCGACCAAAGCAAATAAACAAAAGAAACAAAATGGTAAAATAGCTGTAGAAAACAGTGACTGGACAGCTCCCCCTTTAATAAAACAAAGAAAACACATTAGTGGCCAGTCACAAAGTTACCATGTCTTGCAAATAGTTATTAGCACATTAATAAAATGAGTAAAATATAAGCCTACTTTGCACACAAACTCCTATAGCACAGTTAATGCGGGAGGAGAGAATTTCCAAAGCAGTATTTTCCGGAGCTCTATCCACAGCAGCTCATTGTAGTCACCTCAGTGGTTAACTGAAACATGAAAAACATGTATATGTACATGAAAAAAAATATATACATATGTACATGAAAAAAAACTTAACTTTAAAGAAACTACAGGTTGAAGAACATCCTATAAAGTAGCACACGGCGTGCGCGGTGGCATAAGCAACACAGAAGGATAACATTTAGCCGAAACATTAATTGCTACCACATACGGCTAAAACAGCTGCTAAGCATTACCGTCAATTTGCTCCTGTTCCCTCTGTGAAGGACGGGAACTTGCGTCACCCTAGTGGGCCCAGAATCATAAATCAACCTTAAGGTGTACTTGTGATTGCTGCCCAAATTACTTTTTTTTTAACTTTATTAAAGCTGTTTTGTGTCCAGAGTTCTTCTTCTCCAAAGCTCAGTGAGCACTTGTTTGCACACGTCATCGCTGTTTATAACAGTCTGTTGTATAATCATACAGCATCTTGTTTTCCACAACTTGAAGCACAATACATATGATTATTTGTAACAGTTCATTGTGTTTCTCTGGTAGAGTCTCATCAATAATACAGTGCATTACAGCTTTATATGAGATATCAACATTTACACCATACACTTTTAACTTGTCCCAGACTTCTTTTGCTCTGTAACAATCAATTAAGAGATGCTGTTGTGTCTCATCTTCGTCGCAGTAAATCATTGGACATGTTTTTGTTGTTACATAGCAACTCCAAGACACAACAGCTCTGACAGCGAGTCTGTTTACAGACATCAGCCATCTCATGTCACGAATGCTCTCAGAAAGGTTTTTATTTAAAAAAATGTGAGATGGAGGAAAGATGTCTGCTAAAAACAGAAGCTTGGATGAGACAAAAGTTTTGATTATGTTGACTCTTGATTTATAATTGGTGTTTTTATTTTCCCATTTTTTTACTTCTTCTTTACATAGTTTACTCTCCCAGTTTTTGTCCCTACAGTTGTGATTACAAATGGTCAAACCCAGGATTTTAATTTCATCCTTTACTTTAATGTTGATGTTACGTTTATTACTTTCAGCTCCGATCCAAACACCCTCTGTTTTATCATGATTTAATTTGGCACCGGAGGCTAGTTCATATAAGTTCAGGTGGTTAGTTAACACATCCATCTCCATCTGTTTTTTTATATCAACTGTGACATTGTCTGTGTAGGCCATGGCAGTAACTTTGGGAGCGAGCCCAACGTGTGTACCAGATATCAACCTCTCTGTTGTGGTTGTGTGTATTCCTGTTGCTGTTTTCGCCTGTTAGGTGCTAAAGCGAGCAGGGGGATAACACGGTGTAGGCAGCACTGATTGGTTTTGTTTTTTCCGCTACTGACAGCACTCCAAATTTACAAACAACAGAGCTACGGGTTGTAATAGACCGGAAATCTCCTTTAACGCCGACAATTATTTTATTGCGCATTAACACAGTTTATTATTTCTTTTATTGTTGTAAAAATCTGCTGCCCACAGGCTTTTATTCAGAAAAAGTCTGTTGTTGACTGTTGCCGTGCTTAAAGGAACCAGAAAAGAATTGGCGGATAAACAAACCTCAAACATGGAAGAAGAAGAACTTGAGATTTACACTAAATATTTTATTTAACTACTGTATGAACAAAATGCTGATGTTAATAGTTTGCAGAACAAATGTTATGGCACTTTAGTTCATATGGCAGAACATTTAAAATAAAATTGTGCTATACACTACCTTTGAATTAATTATTGGATTTTGCGTATAACAATTTGATTAATCGCGATTAAACAGGGGAATCATGCGATTAATCGCGATTAAAACTTTGAATCGTTGCCCAGCCCTAATTTAAATACTTTCAATGTACAATCAATAATACATCATAATATGTAGATACTGTATAATCTTCAAGTGATGGAATAAATTCAGCTCACTTCACAACTTAATTTTAAAAGAATTGAAAGTACAGTAGAAATGAATCCTCAAAAACAGTGCCTCTTCCATATTATTTAATAATTCTATAAATCATAACTGCATCACTAACGGAATAGTCTTTAGGAAACCTAAACGTTACCTATCTAACGTTTTTGTCAGAGATTCAAGTTCCACCTTTTCTTTGTGTGAGATGAAGACCTGAACATTTCATCTTCATTTTGAATTATTCAAATACGTAGTTTAGTCAGCTGATTTACTATCATCAGTATGTAAATCAGCCTCCTTGTGTGTTGCCTCATAAATAAGTGAAGTGTGTGTGTGTCAGTGAGAGACAGAAGAGCTCACATCAGTTCAGCTTCAACATCAACATGTTCTCTGTAGCTCTGATACTGCTGCTGGCTGCTGGATCCTGTGAGGAGCTTTCAGTGGATTCACTCTAATACACACATTAGAAACACTGAATAGTCAGATGAATGATGGAGATAATGTTGATTTGTGTTTCCACAGGTGTGAACAGTATTGATCTCATCCAGACAGACTCAATGGTTGTGCAGCCTGGACAGTCTCTGACCATCAGCTGTCAGGTCTCTGGTTATTCTCTGACTGATAACAGCTATGCAACAGGTTGGATCAGACAGAGTGAAGGAAAACCAATGGACTGGATTTCCCATCAGTGGGGTGGAGGTAGCCTTCGTGAAAATAATGCTCTGAAGAACAAGTTCAGCTACAGCAGAGACACTTCTGCTCTAACAGTGACTCTAAAAGGACAGAATGTGCAGCCTGAGGACACAGCTGTGTATTACTGTGTACGTCAGCCCACAGTGATACAAACCACCAACAGACCTGCACAAATACCCAGCAACCAGCAAGACTCAACCACACACACACGTTTTAAATGTCAACATTAATAAAGACAACACTCTTTGCAGCGTTAATAAACATGAATGGCTATGGAGTCAATGGAATAGAAAATAACATCTAAAAACTAATTTTAAACAGCAGCTATATATATCTTCACAAATATGATGTCAATTTCCCTTCTGGTATTTGGCCTACTGTACATGAAAAAAAGGTCTAAACTGTTACACCGTGAGTTAACGATCATTGTAGAACATTATAGTTTATTTCTCAATATTTTCTATCAGTCCAGAAATCAGTTTCATATTTCACAGTTTCCTCTGCTGTTGTAGAGATACTCTACTTATGGAAATGTATCTGTGACATGTTCCCATTTTAAACCTGCAGAGGGAGGTCTATGCAAACTCTTCCTCTCTTATAAACACACAACTTGTGCCAGAACACTGGGATGTTTTGATATATTTCTGAAACACTCAGATCAGAGCACTGAACGACAGTGTTACTCACAGAATGGAACATACCATTATCTGGAGTTTATTAATTGTAGTTACTATTCATGGTGAGAAAAAAAAAAATCTGCTTTACTTGTTTAGGCAATGTCCAACCTGTGATTTACAAGTTTGTTGGATGATTATCACAATTTCTTTCCTTACAGGAGTTTGGAGTGAGATCAAACTGGACCAGTCTTCCTCTGAGGTGAAAAGACCTGGAGAGACAGTGAAGATGTCATGTATCATATCTGGCTTTGACATGACAAGCTACTATATTAGCTGGATACAACAGAGACCAGGAGACGCTCTGGAGTGGATTGGGAGGATGAATACAGGTTCAAACTCTGCTATCTATGGCAGCTCCTTTCAAAGCCGTTTCATCATGACTGAAGATGTTCCCAGCAGCACTCAGTACCTCGAGGTCCAGAGCCTGACAGCAGCAGATTCTGCTGTTTACTTCTGTGCTCGAGAAGACACAGTGACTGAAGACAGTGGAGCAGCTGCACAAAAACCTCCACAGACAACAAGCAAGTAATGTGATCTATAGCATCTGAGTCCCCCCCACAAAGGACTTTTATATATTTCTATATATTTTACATTTTACTTTAAACTGATGAGTACATATTTATTGAGTTCATGATGTTACATCACTAAAATATTGGATAGAGTGAAATGACAATAAAGTAATTGTCAAAAATGATGAATGAAATTGTTAATGACTGTAAATAATCCATGTGCTGCCTATTGTTCTAAGAGCCTTGATAACAAGATTAATTATGAATTAACACATTTGAAAAACCCTTGTCTCTTAATGTGTCAGATGTAATTTGTATATTATTAGAATAAATTTAGTCATAGTGTTGACACAAACATTTTACACAAATTAAAACATGTCAGACAAAGGTCAAAACAGCTGACTTGGATGGTTGACTCTGACTCAGATTCATTAAATATCTCCAGTCCAGATGTTTCCTCCCTGTGAGGAGGAGTCAATGCAAAACTCAGATATCTTCCACCTCTACTTATCTGAGTGCAGAGAGGAGGACAGAGAACAGTGGACACACAGTTTAACATGATGGACTATAGGACAGGACTGCTGCTTTTAACTCTCTGCTGGGCAGGTGAAGACTTTCACTGATCTTGATTAAGCATCGTTTTGAATTGTGTAAAAACTAAATTCATGTTTTTTTTTTTTTGTTTTTTATATCTTAACAGGTGTTGATGGTCAGACTCTGACAGAATCTGAACCAGCGATGAAAAGACCTGGAGAATCCCACAGATTGACCTGTACAGCATCTGGATTCACATTCAGCAGCTACTATATGGCCTGGATCAGACAGGCTCCTGGAAAAGGACTGGAGTGGGTTGCGAGTATCTACAGTACTAGCATCTTCTACTCTCAGTCAGTTCAGGGCCGGTTTACCATCTCCAGAGACGACAACAGACAGCAGCTGTATCTGCAGATGAACAGTCTGAAGACTGAAGATTCTGCTGTTTATTATTGTGCTCGAGAGAAACAGTGACTGGAGTTGGTTGAGCAGATGTACAAAAATCCTGCAGTATTCTTACTGGGCTGATGAAGTCAAATAATGAAGATGATATATGAATGTAATATTTATATCATATATTTTATATATTATATTTTTATATTAGTTTATTAGTTTTTTCCCTCAAATTATGATTAGATTAATTAATTAGAGATGATATAATTTTTAGATAATAAGATACATATTATTACTCAACATTAAACACACAAAAACACAATAAAGATAACTTGTAAAGTGCCAACAACATCACAATGATCTGCTTACTTAAATTAGACTCCTTGAACTCCTGCAGTAAGAAACATTTCTTGTCAAATATGTTGTTTATTACAGAAGAGTAACTGGTAAATGGATGAACTACAATAGTTTTCATCTTTGTTAAAGCCCCATTGTGTAACATTTGTAGTTGTTTATTATCAAAATCTGTATTGCCCTTCACAAACTTGTCCTTTTTTATGAATATTGACCACCACCATCAATTCCAAGTATTCCTATTGGCTTGAAATTTTACATTTGCGCTTACATGAACTGGGGTAGACGCTCCATAGCCATGTGCCATCTTGAAATACGGTAGCCCGTAACTTACTCGGAGCAGTAGGCTAGTTGGAGCCGGTTACCTCCAGGATCTGTGCTAGGCTAAGCTAACGGTGGAGCCGTCAGTCAGAGTTACAACACACACGGAGATGAGAAGGGTATGTATCGACGTGTCTAACTGTCGGGGTTACGGTGAATAAGCTAATGTCCCAATAAGTCGGCGTGTTTAATTTAATACATTTAATTTATGCCACCATTAATTATATCTTATTTGTCAATGTTAAAGATGGACCAGGTCAGCACTTTATTTGAAGGGCCACAAACATGATGAAGTAATGGATGATACATTTTTATTTAACCATGATTCCAACACTACAGGTTTTCTGAATATAGAATATATGTACACTCTCGCTTCTATTCATTAGCACCTTAGTCATCTGTATATCTGTGTTTATATACTGTCTGTTTATATAAGGTTGTTTATTGTGTAAATACAGTTGTTTCATTAGCCTACTATTATTATTATAACTAATTCTATTCTATGTTTCCATTTCCTATACTTTCTTTTGAGCTGCTGTAGTGCTGGAATTTCCCCAGTGTTGGATTAATAAAGTCTATCTTATCTTATCTTATCTTACACTGCTGTGACTGGTCAGCTCTTTGAAGAAGACATGAACATCATTAATAAATCATAAATCTTGATGATTCAAATACCTTAATTGATGCATTAATTAATGTATTGTTCCTGCATTAAGTCGTGCATGAGATACTATTAATCCTTGTACATTACTGAACTACTACATTAAGTAATTCATGCTTTTTCATGTATGAAGTCATGCATTAATTCACGACAATTCATATACCATAATTATTAAGTGTATCCGTTAGAACAATACAAAATGTGCTCTTATCTCTGAATGTGATATTGTATCTAACAGAAAGAAAAGCACATTATACAAACGATAACAGAGTGGTGGTTTAGGAGCCACTCCCTCCTCATTATGTCCTGATGCAAATCTTCAGTCTGTGCAGTGTATTTCTGTCCTGCTGACTGCTCTTGTACTTTGTGTGGAGCATCAGATGTCACATCTCCAGCCTCAGGATGATCAACACACTCACTCTTCTGCTGGTTGCTCTCTCTCTGCCCTGTGAGTTCTCCTGCTTCTTGCTGTTTTATCTTTTCTCAGACAACATGGACTGATGGTCAGTCAGTCACACCAGAAAACTTCCAAGATGATTAATTTCTTACGTGGTTCCTCTCTCCTTTCATCTCATCAGGTTGTACAGGTCAGAGTATGGAGTCCATTCCTTCCAGTTCAGTAGTGAAAAAGCCTGGGGAGACTCTCAGTCTCTCCTGCAGGGGATCTGGCTTCACATTTAGCTGCTGTGTTATGGTGTGGATCAGACAACCTGCAGGAGAAGGATTGCAATGGATAGGGAGCGGCTTCTCTACTTCAAGTAGTAACACTTATGCCAGCAGTGTGCAGGGCCGTGTAGAAATCAGTAGAGATGACAGCAACAGCATGGTGTATCTGAGACTGTCCAACTTAAAGCCGGAGGACTCTGCTGTGTATTACTGTGCGAGACACACACTGATTAAAGGAAGTAGAGAGGCTTGACAAAAACCTCACACAATTTATTTCCCCAAGTACCTACAGGTGGCAGTAGAAGATAAGACGTCAGATGATACTAAGGAGAATATGAGTCTATGTGTGTCTCTAATCACACACACACAAATTCATGACCACAATGAAAGCAACAGGCTGATGTTGTGGTTTGTGACTTCCTGTTTTTTAGTGGTGTTACATTTGACATTTGCTTTTCCACAAAAAAATGTTAATAATGTTCCGTTTTTTTTATTTTGAACAGCAGGTTTTGAGAATATATTTGGACATTTATGCATGATATATCCAGAATATGGATGGCCATCAAATGCTGCTGAGCAAAGTATATAAATACATCTAATTTGAGTATAAATAAATGTATCTTCATTATTGAGAAAATCATATGTATAATCATATAATGAAAGAGTGATATAAATCATATTTTCCAGAGATGTGTTGAGTTTCTGTTTGAGGAGGAGTCAATGCAAATCTCTGACCTCTTCCATCTCTACATATGTGTTGCAGAGTGAAGGACAGACACTAAATCACTGACATACACACTGTAGACTGGACAGAGACAACTGGCTTTAACAATGATCAGACCTGATTATTTGGTTGTTTTTCTCATCCTGTCATTTAACTGGGCAGGTAAGAACAATAGATGCTTTTCTGACAAACTTCCTGGTACAAAGACAACATGGCTGCATTACAGAAACTAATGAGCTGTTTAAATGTCTGTAGGTACTGAGGGTCAAACACTGACTGAGTCTGAATCAGTGGTTAAAAGACCTGGAGAATCCCACAGACTGACTTGCACATATTCTGGGTTTGGTGGGGATTATGCTAATGCTTGGATCAGACAGGCTGCTGGAAAAGGACTGGAATGGATCGCTTACATCAGCAGTGCTAGTAGCTACATCTACTACTCTCAGTCAGTCAAAGGCCGGTTTACCGTCTCCAGAGACAACAGCAGACAGCAGGTGTATCTGCAGATGAACAGTCTGAAGACTGAAGATTCTGCTGTTTATTATTGTGCTCGAGAGCCACAGTGACACAGGAAGGAGCAATGCTGTACAAAAACTCAACATGTCAAAACAAGTCAAATCTTTGCTTTCAGTTTGCAGTCTCAATAAAACTGTTTAACGTTTTATTGCAGCTCCCCTGTATGTACTTAAAGCAGACATTACATTTTCTGTTGATCTGAGTTTAACAGAATTTCAAGTTTTGTGAAGAATTAATAAACATGAATGTAACTTTGTTTTAACTTTGCTGTGATAATAAATACAATTTATTTCATGTGTCAGAATACATTTCCTTAACATAAATCCAGTCTTTGACTACTTGTGACAGGACAGTCCATCCTTCTTTTATAGCCTGTCAGTGTCCTTCTCTATGCAAAGTGAACTTCCTCACAGTCTGCTATAAAGACTTGATATCATGCTGTCAGTTGCAGCAGAAGAAGAGAAGCTCCCATCAGATCACCTTCAATAGCAACCATGTTCTCTGTAGCTCTGCTGCTGCTGCTGGCTGCTGGATCCTGTGAGTCTCACTGAGGCAGAGACACTGACAGTATGATCACAGCACACTGTTCACTGTTATTACACTGATTCAGTACTCAACATGTTTTCCTCCACAGGTGTGAAGTGTGAACAGCTGACCCAGCCAGCCTCTGTGACCGTGCAGCCAGGTCAACGTCTGACCATCACCTGTCAGGTCTCTTATTCTGTTAGTAGCTACTACACAGCTTGGATCAGACAGCCTGCAGGGAAAGGACTGGAGTGGATTGTAAGTGGACGTGTTGGATACACAACATTCTACAAAGATTCACTGAAGAACAAGTTCAGTATCGACTTAGAGACTTCCAGCAACACAGTGACTCTAAATGGACAGAATGTGCAGCCTGAAGACACTGCTGTGTATTACTGTGCCAGAGAGCCACAGTAACACAAACCATCAGCAGACCTGAACAAAAACCCCTCAGAGCCTGAACACTTGTAACATGAAGCCACCAGAGGAGGAGCCCTCAGACCACTAATGGTTTCAACACCAGCTCACTGTTACAGTGAAGAGAGGAACAGACACAACCTAAATGGTTTTTAATTCAATTCAACAGCCACAGTTTTCATCAATTTAAATTAGGGCTGGGCAAGTTAACGCGTTATTATCGGGTAAACTCATTAATTAATTAACGCTGACAATTATTTTATCGCGCATTAACACAGTTTTTATTCTTTTATTATTGCAAGAATCTGCTGCTCACAGGCTTTTATTTAGAAAAAGTCTGTTGCTGACTGCTGCCGTGCTTACAGGAACCAGAAAAGAAAAGAATTGGCGGATAAACAAACCTCAAACATGGAGAAGGGTACGGAACTTTTTACATGGCCATTTTCTTTTTAAAGTTCTTCCAGACGGCGCAGTCGACAGAACCAAAGTTATTTGTAACCACCAATTTTCTTATCACCGAGTACTTCCAGTCTGAAATATTACCTAAATGCAATACACACAGTTGATACCAGCAAGTCTTTCATCGAAATGTATAGATAAACAAAGGAAAGAGAAGCTAACAAATGCCATAGCAAAGTAGATAGCTACAGACTGCAGGCCGATTAGTGTTATGGAGGACGTCAGTCTGAAAAACATTCTGAGAATCGCAACAAATGACGGCAGGTATGAGATTCCCTGAAGACGCACCATCACAAACAGAATACACGAATTGTATGAAAAGTAGAGGACTGCAAAAGCGACAATGTTACAACGTGCCCCTGCATTTGCTCTCACTGGGGACTACTGGACATCACAGGGTAACCATAATTACCTCGGAGTTACAGTGCATTATATTGATGAACAGTGGGCGCTGCATTCACATGCTCTCACTGTAATGAAAACAGAGGAAACATTTGGTACTGAACATAGACTGGTTATGCTACTCCCTGATTTTTTTTTTATATGTACAAACAGGATAGCATGAATGCCCTGGCAGTGGCAATATGTTTTAATTTTGTATTTGCTTTGATTACATTGTTTAAGTTTAGATTTACATTATATATTTTATTTAACTGCTACTGTATGAACAAAATGCTGATGTTAATAGTTTGCAGAACAAATGTTATGGCACTTTAGTTAATATGGCAGAACATTTAAAATAAAATTGCGCTATACACTACTTTTGAATTAATTATTGGATTTTGCGTATAACAATTTGATTAATCCGATTAAACAGGGGAATCATGCGATTAATCGCGATTAAAACTTTGAATCGTTGCCCAGCCCTAATTTAAATACTTTCAAATTAATTAATCAAAAATACATCATACTATGTAGATACTGTATCTTCAAGTGATGGAATAAATTCAGCTCACTTCACAACTTCATTTTAAAAGAATTGAATCTAAGTACAGTAGAAATGAATCCTCAAAGACAGTGCCTCTTCCATATTATTTAATAATTCTATAAATCATAACTGCACCAGTAACGGAATAGTCTTTAGGAAACATCATTGTGATGTTAATTAGTCAAAATACAAAAAAATATTCTTTTCCTTACCTATCTAACGTTTTTGTCAGAGATTCAAGTTCAATCTTTTCTTTGTGTGAGATGAAGACCTGAACATTTCATCTTTATTTTAAATTATTCAAATATACTTTAGTCAGCTGATTTACTATCATCAGTATGTAAATCAGCCTCCTTGTGTGTTGCCTCATTAAGAAGTGAAGTGTGTGTGTGTCAGTGAGAGACAGAAGAGCTCACATCAGTTCAGCTTCAACATCAACATGTTCTCTGTAGCTCTGATACTGCTGCTGGCTGCTGGATCCTGTGAGGAGCTTTCAGTGGATTCACTCTAATACACACATTAGAAACACTGAATAGTCAGATGAATGATGGAGATAATGTTGATTTGTGTTTCCACAGGTGTGAACAGTATTGATCTCATCCAGACAGACTCAATGGTTGTGCAGCCTGGACAGTCTCTGACCATCAGCTGTCAGGTCTCTGGTTATTCTTTGACTGATAACAGCTATGCAACAGGTTGGATCAGACAGAGTGAAGGAAAACCAATGGACTGGATTTCCCATCAGTGGGGTGGAGGTGGCTTTTACCAAAATAATGCTCTGAAGAACAAGTTCAGCTACAGCAGAGACACTTCTGTTCTAACAGTGACTCTAAAAGGACAGAATGTGCAGCCTGAGGACACAGCTGTGTATTACTGTGTACGTTACCCCACAGTGATACAAACCACCAACAGACCTGCACAAATACCCAGCAACCAGCAAGACTCAAACACACACACTTTGTAAAATTAATGTAAACAAATAAATTATCCAGCAGAGTGTATGTGGCCAGTTACTCCTTGATAGAGAGGTTGTCTATGATTAAATGTATTTGAGAAAAATGTCACTACAAGGATATAATATTTTGTATCTGTGTAATTGTATTTAAATGCTTAGACAAGACAAGAAAAAAAGATTTCCTGTTACATACAAAGAGCTGGATCAGGCAATAACATTTGAAAAAAAGCAAGATAAACATACCCATTCAAATATGCAGTTTAAGTATCCAAAGAACATTTATGTAATTTGGCCATGAAAAATATCATGTCATCTGCTCATAAAAATTTCAAGACTAGAATCCAAGAAAATAAACATTTTGATTTCCACTTAAACAAGTTCAATATACTGTCAGAAAAATACATATTGTCTGTCCCTGTAGCATCACACTACTGTTTTTCATAGCAGAAATATTTGACAGGTATTTTTTATTTTTTTCCCTGCTCTTGTAGAAAGCTACTGATGTTAAAGTGCATCTGCTTTCCATGTTCCCTATTTAAACCTGAAGAGGGAGGTCCATGCAAACTCTTCCTTCCTTATAATCACACCATCAACAGCTCTTAGAACATTTATGACACAACAACTGGGACACTTTAGAAAACTTAGAAATATTCAGATCAGAAAACACTGGATTACAGTGTTTACTACAAAATGGAAAATATGATTTCATTGAGTTTATTCTTCATAGTTACTTTTCATGGTAGGAGTAATTTCTGCTTTAACACACTGAAGACACTTTGGTGTAACTATTTAACCTCTGTGATGGATGATTATCACAATTTCTTTCCTTACAGGAGTTTGGAGTGAGATCAAACTGGACCAGTCTCCCTCTGAGGTGAAAAGACCTGGAGAGACAGTGAAGATGTCATGTATCATATCTGGCTTTGACATGACAAGCACCTATATTCACTGGATACGACAGAGACCAGGAGAAGCTCTGGAGTGGATTGGGAGGATGAACGCAGGTTCAAACTCTGCTATCTATGGCAGCTCCTTTCAAAGCCGTTTCATCATGACTGAAGATGTTCCCAGCAGCACTCAGTACCTCGAGGTCCAGAGCCTGACAGCAGCAGATTCTGCTGTTTACTTCTGTGCTCGAAGAGACACAGTGACTGAAGACAGTGGAGCAGCTGCACAAAAACCTCCACAGACAACAAACAGTAATGTGATCTAAAGCATCTGAGTCCACCCCCCCTTACAAAGTAATTTAATATATCTACATAATATTTCTATATATTTTACATTTTACTTTACTTATAAGTACATATTTATTGAGTTCATGATGTTACATCACTAAAGTATTGGATATAGTTTGCCAAAGCATTATCTACTGTAATACTAAGTTGTCAAAGTGAAGTACAAACCATAATGTTATAATAGTATATAATGGTAAAATGACAATAAAGTAATTGTCAAAAATGATAGTAGATGTTGATCTGAATGAAATTGTATATGATTGTAAATCCTCCATGTGCTGCATACTGTTCTCAAAATGACTAATGAGAAACAGAGCCTTGATAACACATTTGAAAAACCATTGTATCTTAATGTGTCAGATGTCATTTGTATATTATTAGAATAAATGTGGTTGTGGTGTTAATACTGAAACATTTTGCGCAAATTAAAACAAGTCAGACAAAGGTCAAAACAGCTGACTTGGAGGGTTGACTGACTCAGTTTCATTAAATATCTCCAGTCCAGATGTTTCCTTCCTGTGAAAAGAAAAAACTAATTTGTGGCCATGAAATGCTCTAAAAGGCTCCAAATGTATCTGTATGTCTGTTTCTTTTACTATCTGCAAACACTGAAACCATTAAAAGCCTTTGATGAAATATATTACTATTCACATGAGTCTGGCTGCTGTCAATGTATTTATGTTTGCACCAAATACAGTCAGTAACATATGGCAAAATAAATGCAGGTAGCAGCTACTACACAGCTTGGATCAGACAGCATGCAGGGAAAGGACTGGAGTGATTGTACATGGAGGTGCTGCAGTCACCAAACTACAAAGATTCACTGAAGAACAAGTTCAGTATCGACTTAAGACTCTCACAGTGACTCATCAGTAGACCTGAACAAAAACCCCTCAGAGCCTGAACACTTGTAACATGAAGCCACCAGAGGAGGAGCCCTCAGACCACTAATGGTTTCAACACCAGCTCACTGTTACAGGAAAGAGAGAAACAGACACAACACAAATGTTTTTAATTAAATTTAACATTAATAGTACAATCATTCAATTTAAATACTCTGACTTAACAATCAGTGATACAGCATTGTATGCATATATAATCTTTCAAGTGATATAAACAAATCTGTGATTTAACTACAGTATGAATTAATCCTCATAAAGTCAGTTTCTCTTCCATAATGCTGTTATTTACTTTTCATTAACAACTACCACCAACAGACCTGCACAAATACCCAGCAACCAGCAAGACTCAACCACACACGCACGCACGCACGCACACACGCACACACACACACACACACATGGTATGGAAATCAATGAATGGTATAAATCGTGTTGTAAAGCCTTTACAAGATGAGAAAAACATGTTTCCTGTTTTCATGTTACATCTGATAACAACTCTTCACAAATACACAGTCATATTCATAAGTACAAAGCATGTATGTTATGACATGGTGAGATGATATTAAAGCAATTCTCTGAAATGTTGGTGATCAGACTAAACCTTTTGTTTATTTATATTATTGTGAATGATCTAATGTGCTGCCCATTATGCTCAAAGTGACATATGAGAATCAGCCTTGATATCAAGATTAATCATAATTTAACACATTTCAATAACCATTGTTTTTTTTAATGTGTCAGATGTCACTTGTGTATATTAGAATACATGGTTGTGGTGTTAATATTGATAAACATTTTACACAAATTAAAACATGTCAGACAAACATTAAAACAGCTGACTTGGAGGGTTGACTCCTGCATAATAATTTCCCAGTTTCATTAATTATCTCCAGTCCAGATGTTTCCTCCCTGTGAGGAGGAGTCAATGCAAAACTCAGATATCTTCCACCTCTACTTATCTGAGTGCAGAGAGGAGGACAGAGAACAGCGGACACACAGTTTAACATGATGGACTATAGGACAGGACTGCTGCTTTTAACTCTCTGCTGGGCAGGTGAAGATTTTCACTGATCTTGATTTGAATTTGTCTTCAAAAAGTTGCCATCCTACAGGAAGTGATTGTTTTCTTGTTTATCTTGACAGGTGTTGATGGTCAGACTCTGACAGAATCTGAACCAGCGGTTAAAAGACCTGGAGAATCTCACAGATTGACCTGTACAGCATCTGGGATTAATTTAGGCAGCAATCACATGGCCTGGATCAGACAGGCTCCTGGAAAAGGACTGGAGTGGATTGCCTGGAATGATAACGGTGGTAGTAGCAAATACTACTCTCAGTCAGTCCAAGGCCGGTTTACCGTCTCCAGAGACAACAGCAGAGAGCAGCTGTATCTGCAGATGAACAGTCTGAAGACTGAAGATTCTGCTGTTTATTATTGTGCTCGAGAGACACAGTGACTGGAGTTGGTTGAGCAGCTGTACAAAAATCCTACAGTATTCTTACTGGGCTGATGAAGCCAAATAATGAAGAGGATATATGAATGTAATATTTATGTAAAATCATAATCAAAATCATATTTTTTATCCATTATATTTTTAATATTATTTGACATTAGATATCATTTTTAGATAATAAATTACCCTTTGTGTCTTCATAATATAACTTTCTGTTTCCCTGAGAAATATTATTACTCAACATTAAACAAACAAAAACACAATAAAGAGCACTTGTTGGTTAAAGTGCCAAACACATCACAATGATCTGGTCACTTAAATTAAACTCCTTCAACTCCTGCAGTAAGAAACATTTCTTGTCTTTCCTCGTCCTCCCTGGGCTGATAAACTCTGCACTGACTATCATGACTAATAAAGCTCAGTGCAAATTCTTTCAGGGAGACTTCTGATAACTTAAATCCCCTAAACTTGTATTTCAACCAGGAGAGACTTTGTTTGCAGATATGCAAAAGAACAATATTTATTATACAACTGCATGAGAAAATGTATGAGTCTTTTGGAGATTAGACTCCATCGAATTAATATTTGTTAAAGGGGTAGAGAATAGGAAACATATCCCCCGATGGAGTCTAGACACTGGTGGCGGCAGAGAAGAGACCGGGGACCAGACCAACGAGGCAACAGAATGGCCAGCCGGGGGGAAACATGAAGACTGGAGGCGGCAGGAGAGGTGGAGGGTTGAGCGCTTTGCTTGTAACAAAAACTGAAACGCACAGGGAGAACATATTTAAGCAGAGCTGTAATGCTGTGATTGGTCCTTGAATTCCGTGGTCATGTCTGATTGGTTTAAGTGAAAGTATCGCTTCTAAACAGCTGATTTGATTTACGGAGAAAGAGTAATGATTGGGTTAATGACGTCTTCCTGAAAGAATTTGCGCTGTGCTTCATTCCGCTATTTAGATGAGTTCACTTTTTAGTAACCAAAACAGAATTAGGCCACGAAATTCATGATCCAATCACAGCATAACATCCCTGCTTTAAATCTGTTTCTCTCTCTACTGCTGCTAGCTGTCGTTTCAGGCAAAGCGTACAACCCTCCTCCTCCCCTTCCACCGCCAGTCACCATCTCCCATGGCACCCTGGTGATTTTATAACGATGGAGTCTAATCTCCAAAGTCTCTGTACATTTGATATTATACATATGTACAATAAATCTTTGAATCTCTGCAACAAAGTCTCTCCTGGTTGAAATGTCCTCAGGTCAAGTCATTCAAAATGAGACAACACAGACATTTGAGTATGATTGTTGTATGACTGGCTTTTAAGAATTCTGAATAAAAACAAGTAAAAATCATGCTGCATGATATTTGATATATGATTTTATTCCTGACATAACCACACACATATTAAGGTAAAATATGTTGTTTATTACAGAAGAGTAACTGGTAAATGGATGATCTACAGTAGTTTTCATCTTTGTTAAAGGATTTAGTTTTTTGCAATATTTCACGTTTCAGGTCCTGAGCAGCTGTTTTCCTCTAAAAGGCTCCAAGTTTCTCTGTATGTCTGTTTTTTTAAACATCTGCAAACACTGAAACCATTCAAAGTATTTTATTAATAGCTGCACAATATATTACTATTGACACGATTCTGGCTGCTGTCAATGTATTTATGTTTGCAGCAAATACAGTCAGTAACCAAAAGTATCAAAAAATAAATGCAGGTAGCAGCTACTACACAGCTTAGATCAGACAGCATGCAGGGAAAGGACTGGAGTGATTGTACATGGTGGTGCTGCAGCCACCAAACTACAAAGATTCACTGAAGAACAAGTTCGTATCAAATTAAGACTCTCACAGTGACTCATCAGTAGACCTGAACAAAAACCCCTCAGAGCCTGAACACTTGTAACATGAAGCCACCAGAGGAGGAGCCCTCAGACCACTAATGGTTTCAACACCAGCTCACTGTTACACTAAAGAGAGAAACAGTCTTTAGACACCTACAAAGCCTGTCTGGCCCCCTCATACCTCACTGACCTCCTCTCCCCCTACCAACCTTCACGGTCCGTCAGATCCACCTCAGCCAGTCTCCTCTCCATCCACAAGTCCAACCTCCACAGTTTTAGGGACAAAGCCTTCTCCAGGGCAGCTCCCAGGCTCTGGAACTCCCTCCCCCAAGAGATCTGCACCTCTGAGTCCCTCACCATCTTCCAGTCCCGTCTCTGTTTTCTACCTTGCACTGTAAAGCGACTTTGAGTCCTTTCAAAAAGCGCTATAAGAATTCAGTTCATTATTATTATTATTATTAGAATTAGAATTAATTTACCATATATAAGTAATTATAAATAAATACAGCTGAATTTGAATTTTTTGCTCTGAATTTTACTAGTTTAAAAATCAATGTTTGGTCTAATAACATTGTACATCAGCTTTATTCACATGAAAAACAGAAATTTGATCAAAAATAACTTTAGGAGACATGAGATGTTGTTTACCTATCTCAAGGAGACAAGATGATTTACCTACTAAATGAACTGAAAGAAATTTATATGATACATATTACATTATTCCATAATTGGTACATTGGAAAAACCTGAGAGTAAATAAACATATTTAAAAGTTACAAAGTGACTTACTGTAAAAAAAAAGGATTAGTAACATCAGGTTAAAAATGTGAAACGAAGTCTAAATGGTAAGAGATATGGTAAGATGATTTGTGAAAACACAAAATACAGTTAGGAGAAAGACAAAAAAGGAGGAGTCAATGCAAAACTCAGATATCTTCCACCTCTACTTATCTGAGTCTCAAAGAGGAGGACAGAGAACAGTGGACACACAGTTTAACATGATGGACTATAGGACAGGACTGCTGCTTTTAACTCTCTGCTGGGCAGGTGAAGATTTTCACTGATCTTTGTTAAACTTAGTTCTGAATTGTGTAACAACTAAATTCATGTAATATTTTTATATATCTTGACAGGTGTTGATGGTCAGACTCTGACAGAATCTGAACCAGCGATTAAAAGGCCTGGAGAATCCCACAGATTGACCTGTACAACATCTGGATTCACATTTAGTAGCTACTGGATGGCCTGGATCAGACAGGCTCCTGGAAAAGGACTGGAGTGGATCGCTTACATCAGCAGTGGCGGTGGCAGCATCTACTACTCTCAGTCAGTCAAAGGCCGGTTTACCATCTCCAGAGAAAACAGCAGACAGCAGGTGTATCTGCAGATGAACAGTCTGAAGACTGAAGATTCTGCTGTTTATTATTGTGCTCGAGAGCCACAGTGACACAGGAAGGAGGAACGCTGTACAAAAACTCAACATGTCAAAACAAGTCAAATCTTTGCTTTCTTCTTTTCTCATTCACAGAGTAAGCTTCAGTTCAACATCATCACTTTGTCATCCACCACTGTGGAAGACAAAGAGGAGACAGAAGGCCCAGCACCGACAAGGACATGCACTACACATTTATTTCTACACGATTTTCTATGGCATATCATGCAAGATTCACTACAAAATATCATGCGAGTCACTAAAAAATATCATGCAAGTCACTACAAAACATCATGCAAGTCACAACCAAATATACAGCGTCAAGGCTACATACACAACACAACAGAGTGTCACCCGGTGCAGTCTCACCACAAGGAGGCAGTGTGTCGTCACGGACCCAGCCTTGTACAGGATCAAGCTGTGGATATACAGAGAGAGGAGAGCAACCTGTGTTAAAACTTTCATCAACAATCTCTCAACAGACCACTTGAAATGTATCGACCAAAGCAAATAAACAAAAGAAACAAAATGGTAAAATAGCTGTAGAAAACAGTGACTGGACAGGTCCCCCTTTAATAAAACAAAGAAAACACATTAGTGGCCAGTCACAAAGTTACCGTGTCTTGCAAATAGTTATTAGCACATTAATAAAATGAGTAAAATATAAGCCTACTTTGCACACAAACTCCTATAGCACAGTTAATGCGGGAGGAGGGAATTTCCAAAGCAGTATTTTCCGGAGCTCTATCCACAGCAGCTCATTGTAGTCACCTCAGTGGTTAACTGAAACATACAAAGAAACTTAACTTTAAAGAAAGTACAGGTTGAAGAACATCCTATAAGGTAGTGCACGGCGTGCGCGGTGGCATAAGCAACACAGAAGGATAACATTTAGCCGAAACATTAATTGCTACCACATACGGCTAAAACAGCTGCTCGGCTTTACCATCAATTTGCTCTTGTTCCCTCTGTGAAGGACGGGAACTTGCGTCTGGCTATCACCCTAGTGGGACCAGAATCATAAATCAACCTTAAGGTGTACTTGTGATTGCTGCCCAAATTACTTTTTTTTTTTACTTTATTAAAGCTGTTTTGTGTCCAGAGTTCTTCTTCTCCTAAGCTCAGTGAGCACTTGTTTGCACACGTCATCGCTGTTTATAACAGTCTGTTGTATAATCATACAGCATCTTGTTTTCCACAACTTGAAGCACAATACATATGATTATTTTTAACAGTTCATTGTGTTTCTCTGGTAGAGTCTCATCAATAATACAGTGCATTACAGCTTTATATGAGATATCAACATTTACACCATACACTTTTAACTTGTCCCAGACTTCTTTTGCTCTGTAACAATCAATTAAGAGATGCTGCTGTGTCTCATCTTCGTCGCAGTAAATCATTGGACATGTTTTTGTTGTTACATAGCAACTCCAAGACACAACAGCTCTGACAGCGAGTCTGTTTACAGACATCAGCCATCTCATGTCACGAATGCTCTCAGAAAGGTTTTTATTTTAAAAAAATGTCAGGAAATGGATTCCTTCGTTGTGTGTTAGGTGTTTATAGTTTATAACCCACCATATTTATAATCATTATTTTTTTTTTTTTTTAAATAATTTTACTCGGGAGGCCATTCCAGTCTATTTGGAGTTTTTCATATTCATACATAAAATCACCATAAATCAGGTTATATTCTTGTCTGGCTCTCCCTCTCCTTTTCCTCCACTTGGAGCGCTCACCGACCCAGAGAGCATTCCTTGACATGGCTACTGACACATTTTTAACAAAAGCGATATAGAATTTTTTACCCATATCTACTGCCCCTAACCACCTTTGAGATTTCTCTTTTTGTTACTTCCCCAGTTGTACCCCAAACCGTTTACACACTGTTAATTTTATTTCCCACATCAATATGAATCTATTTGTCTGACATTTTTGACTTGTGTTAGACAATTTGTGATTAAAAACAAATGGAATTCAAGTTTGTTTGAAGTTTGTAATAATAACTACATTTTCTTTCACGTGTCAAAGATATACGTCATAATCCAATTTAAAGCTTTACTTTTGACAGGACAGTCCATCCTTCTTTTATAGCCTGTCAGTGTCCTTCTCTATGCAAAGTGAACTTCCTCACAGTCTGTTATAAAGACTTGATATCATGCTGTCAGTTGCAGCAGAAGAAGAGAAGCTCCCATCAGATCACCTTCAATAGCAACCATGTTCTCTGTAGCTCTGCTGCTGCTGCTGGCTGCTGGATCCTGTGAGTCTCACTGAGGCAGAGACACTGACAGTATGATCACAGCACACTGTTCACTGTTATTACACTGATTCAATACTCAACATGTTTTCCTCCAGAGGTGTGAAGTGTGAACAGTTGACCCAGCCAGCCTCTGTGACTGTGCAGCCAGGTCAACGTCTGACCATCACCTGTCAGGTCTCTTATTCTCTCAGCAGCTACTACACAGCTTGGATCAGACAGCCTGCAGGGAAAGGACTGGAGTGGATTGGAATGAAACACACCGGAGCTTCATACTACAAAGATTCACTGAAGAACAAGTTCAGTATCGACTTAGAGACTTCCAGCAACACAGTGACTCTAAATGGACAGAATGTGCAGCCTGAAGACACTGCTGTGTATTACTGTGCCAGAGAGCCACAGTAACACAAACCATCAGCAGACCTGAACAAAAACCCCTCAGAGCCTGAACACTTGTAACATGAAGCCACCAGAGGAGGAGCCCTCAGACCACTAATGTTTTCAACACCAGCTCACTGTTACAGTAAAGAGAGAAACAGTCTTAGGTTCTTAATCAAATGAAGTGTGTGTGTGTCAGTGAGAGACAGAAGAGCTCACATCAGTTCAGCTTCAACATCAACATGTTCTCTGTAGCTCTGATACTGCTTGTTATGACTGTGGTCATAGTTTTCTTTCGTCTGCTGTGTGTGCGTGGTGCCCTGTGTTTTTTCTGTTCAATTCTGTATGCAATTAGGTGTGTGCCATAGCCCTACGACAATTGGTGGAGAGGTTTCAGGCCCGAACCTGATTGGCTGCAGCTGGGGGAAAACCATCTGATATAAGAAGCCAAGATGGCAGCCGTGGACGGGCAACAGGCATTTCCTCATCCTCGTCGTCTCTTGTTTAGATTAGGTATTGTTTCGTTTGAGTAGTAAGGGTGGACCTCCAGTTGTAGAGATCTTGTTTTCTCCTGTTTATTTAGTTAGGGAGGTAAGTCTTTTATTATTCTTTTTGCTCTTTTGTTTGTTAGGTCAGTTTCTTACCTCTTTAGACAGTTTCGTTTGTTATTTTTTGGTAGCAGGCCACCCTGAAGCAACGTATAATTTATCAATATCATTTATGTTATGTAAAATAAATGAGTTTTCTGACGTTTACACAAAGTTGTGTTTGTGGCTACTTGGGAAACGGGGAAGATGGGGGCCTTTCATGTTGCGTCCTAGGCACCCCTAGACTGGGGCGTAACACTGCTGCTGGCTGCTGGATCCTGTGAGGAGCTCTCAGTGGATTCACACTAATACACTATCTACAGTATCGTATAAATTAATCCTGAAAATTTAAATTTCTCTTTCATAACATCATTATTTCTTTGCATTAACAATCTAAAATGTGTTTGTCAGAGAACCAGTTTCCACAATTCCACCACTACCTCTAGTCTTGTCAAGAGAACCATCTGGAAGGTCTTTGAAACTGAACTTGCCATTCAAAACTCTTTTCTTTCTCCATTTCTGCTCAAGAGTTGTTTCTGCTAGCCACCCACAACATTAATGTGCATCACTTCCTGGTTTCCCAAAACTAAAGAGCGTCTCAAGGCCTACATCACAAAACGTGCGTGCATTAATCCTACATCAAAAACAACTAGTGGAGTTAAAAGTGTTAACTCTTTATTATGGCGTTAATTTTGACAGCCCCAGTTTAAATACTTGGAGGTTTCAATCACTGATACATCATTGTCTGCACTCCCACAAGACAGACTGAATTACACTATTAGAAATAATTTAACATTAATTATGTAGAAATGCAGCTGAATTTTCTTCAAAGATTGAATGTTGTGCTCTGAATTTTACTAGTTTAAAAATCAATGTTTGGTCTAATAATATTTTACATGAGCTTTACTCACATGAAAAACAGCAATTTGATCAAAAAAAACGTTAGGAGACATGAGAGACAATGTGATTTACCTACTACATACATTTTTTGAATGAAAATATTATTAATGACTTTTATTCATCAACAGTAACATTATTCCATTATTTGTACTTTGCATTGGAAAAAAGTAAGAAAATGTGCAAAATGTGCAAACTAATATGGACCCTTCCTGGTCAGTAAACATTCATGCTATTTTCACCAAAGATGTTAGATCAAGTCCAGTCCAGATGTTTCCTCCCTGTGAGGAGGAGTCGATGCAAAACTCAAATATTTTCCACCTCTACTTATCTGAGTGCAGAGAGGAGGACAGAGAACAGTGGACACACAGTTTAACATGATGGACTATAGGACAGGACTGCTGCTTTTAACTCTCTGCTGGGCAGGTGAAGATTTTCACTGATCTTAATTTAACATATTTGTTAACATATTGTAACATTATTTGTGTCATCATCTTATTTCACTTGATGTTTTTTATCGTCTTGACAGGTGTTGATGGTCAGACTCTGACAGAATCTGAACCAGCGATTAAAAGACCTGGAGAATCTCACAGATTGACCTGTACAGCCTCTGGATTTACATTCAGCAGCTACCCTATGAACTGGATCAGACAGGCTCCTGGAAAAGGACTGGAGTGGATCGCTTTTGTACACACAGGCAGTTCTCATTTCTATTACTCCCAGTCAGTCCAGGGGAGATTCACCATCTCCAGAGATGACTCCAGCAGTAAAGTCTATCTGCAGATGAACAGTCTGAAGACCGAGGACACAGCAGTGTATTACTGTGCCAGAAGAGACACAGTGAGAGATAATAATATAACAGTCATACAAAAACTACTTCCTCTATTTACAATCACCACTGGGATCATATAGTTGACTCAGTATTATTTTTGTTTGTGCCATACTGCTGCTAAGTACACAAGTATCACAATTAAATGCATGAAAATCATGTAAAAATCAACATTTTGGTAACATTAAAATGACAGAACCAATTTTACACCATATTTAGCAAGGAAGCATCAACAAACCAAAACCTTGTTGCCATTTTTTCTCTTTCAGTTTCAAAATAACTCTGACTTGAAAGATTGTTTTTGTCTGTTCATAGATCTTAGCAAAATATTTTCCTGTTATGAGAGAAGTTGTATCTACAGATGAACATTCTGAAGACTGAAGTTGTTGTTTATTATTGTGCCCGATGGCCCCACAGAGTTGTTTGAGCAGTTGTACAAAATACATAAAGATAAAATGGCATTTGTTTTGTTTTCAATTAAAAATATGAAGCTAATAAAAAACATTCTGAGCTGTAATGACGAAAAATAAAGTACATTTTAATCCTCTAAACATCAGTTACAACAATGCATCTTCTGCTTTTCATTCACTGTCATTTTGGTGCTTGAGTGTATCCCAGCATGCAATGGGTGGAAGGAAGGGAAACAGGGAAAAAGCACAGGGCTTTAATAAAAAACTAATCTTATTGGGTATCACAAGTGACATATCTTCTTGAATGTAAAGAGTAGCTACCATTCCTGTTTTAAAGCTCTTTAACACTTATCCCAGTGACATCCATATATGGGAACAAAGGCAGGGAAGTAAAGCATTGATTGTTTTTATTTAATTGTTTTCAGACCCTAATGCTCCAGATATTGATATTCTCCTCCGATTGATAATCTGTTACCAACTTTTCTGCCATGAAATGACTGTAAACCATCATAATGCCACATCCAGGTGTGCTGGGCACCATTGTAGCTTATTGTTTAAATATAATCAAGCGGATGACATTGTGCTTAAATTACTGTTACTCATTGTTAAACAGCATTTAAAATGTGCAAACTAATATGGACACTTCCTGGTCATTCTAGTTTCACCAAAGGAGATGTTAGATTAAGTCCAGTCCAGATGTTTCCTCCCTGTGAGGAGGAGTCAATGCAAAACTCAGATATCTTCCACCTCTACTTATCTGAGTGCAGAGAGGAGGACAGAGAACAGTGGACACACAGTTTAACATGATGGACTATAGGACAGGACTGCTGCTTTTAACTCTCTGCTGGGCAGGTGCAGATTTTCACCAACTTTTCTTTTGAGGCTAATTTAGTTGTAAATATGTATATATATTTGTATATATCTTGGTATGTTGTTTGGCTCTGTTCTGATCAAACTGCTTTTCTCTCCAGGTGTTTGCCGTCAGACTCTGACTGAGTCTGAACCAGTGGTAAAGCGCTCTGGAGAATCCCACAAACTGACCTGTACATATGCAGGAATATCAGATGATAACGCTGATATCAGCTGGATCAGACAAGCTGGAGGAAAAGGACTGGAGTGGTGGTGTGGTGTATTTTCATATAAAAACTATTACTATCCTCATAATGCTTATCACATTTTATGTAGTCCATTTCATTTCATGCCAAAGCCAGAAGGCTGGATACTATGAGTTGAATTTTGCAATAACGAAGACTGGGCCTCTTGAAAGGAAATGGTTTCCAGATGTTTAGTGATGAGGCCCCTTATAGGAATGCATAGGAATAACATATGAGAGAGAGATGTTTGATCCCTATTGGAGAATATGAAATGTAACGTGTTATCACTTAACGTATGCATTTTGGTTTAGGGTGTTTCCTTTAAGAAGCTGAACAAAGGAAAGGGGCTTCAGACTACGTTTTGGGTTTGCGTTTGTCTCCAAGCTTTGCAAGCTTGTACAGATGCTATATAATAAATCTTATTAATATTTAAATGGCATCTGCGACCATTTTCTTCATTCACACATCTTCATCATTGTCATCATCCACAACGCTACATCTGACACTACACCCACATTTCTGCTCCAAGTGGAGGCACTAAAGCTTATTCAAAGTCAGTCCAGAATCGCTTCACCATATCCAGAGACAACAACGTGGACCAGGTGTATCTGCAGATGAACAGCTAAAGTTAAAGCTTTAGTGCGTAACTTTTTTTATTTTAATGAACGTCCGTTACATTCAAGCCATTGCCAAATGAGTTGTACAAAGCTAATTAAGACTATCAGCTCCACACAACTCTCTCTGTATTTCTCAGTATGTTCAGAATCTGGGCTCGTACGGCGACTTTCGCACGCAGAAAATCGAGAGAAGATAATTACCTCTTCTGAATGTTTTTGTTATGTTTTTTTAATCCTGCGTGTCCTCCTTGGCTACTAGCAACTGTGTGGAGGAGGGGTGGTGGGAGGTGTGCAATCACGGAAGGCTTGTATCATGTGGATGTGCTGTAAGTTTTGTTGTCATTACTTAGAATTCCTCATGGAGGAGACAGAAACTACGCACTATAGCTTTAAACCAGCAAAGAAACACAACAAATATAAAATATTAGGCTACTTATAATTACTAAAGTAACAGTAACAGTAGAAACTTAACATCCTGAGTTATCTCTGCTTACGTAATGTGATCTGTGCAATGCATACTTAAGCTGATTATTACAAACAACTAATGTGATTTAGTAATGAATATGTTTTTTAACAAAAAATGAAAGAATAAGTAGTGACCACTTAAAAGTTTAATTACAGCTAAATCTGGGTTTACAGTGTACTATAATGACTTCTATTGCAGCAGTCTGGATGTGATGAAGGCATGGTAGAGTTTCAGCAGCAGAAAAGGAGAGATAAGCAGAAACACGCTATGTTAAACAGTTGGAGATGTGAATTGGAATTATATATATATATATATATATATATATATATATATATATATATATATATATATATATATATATATATATTTTTATTTTTATTTTTTTATTTAACCTTTATTAACCAGGTAGGCCGTTGAGAACAGGTTCTCATTTGCAACGGCGACCTGGCCAAGAAAAGCGTAAGCGTACAAGACAACATGTAGTTTCACATTCAATATAGTACAAGAACACAGAGTGCAAGGCTACAAAGGTACAGATTAAGTAGGCAGTACAAAGCCGGCGTAAAGTGAGGTATAAATAAGTACGTTGATGGAAATGTGAAGGTGGAAAGGTGATAACATAATATACATGAATAGACAGTCTAGAACATTGCTGAGATGTAGTAAAAAGTCAGAATACAGTTAGTGCAAATTAAATTGTGGTTATAACACAGTATATATAAATAGACAGTCTATATGAATGCTGAGAAGTGAAGTCAATATACAGATAGTGCAAGATATAATCTAGTTAGTGATGTGGGTCAGCAATGACACCGTGCATATGAACAGTCAGTTTGTCTAAATGCAGAATAAAGTAAAGAGTCAATAAACCATTAGTGCAAATATTTGTCTAGGTAGTGGGGTAGAAGCGGAAAACATGAGTCTGTATGAGTAATAAAATGCTGAGATGAAGTAAAGAGTCAATGTACAGTTTGTGTGAAGTGTGGACTAGATAGTGATGCTGATCAGTCATAGTAGAATACATGAATGAACGGAGCTATCTAAATGCTGAAATGTGGTAAAGAGTCAGTATATAATTAGTGCAGGTAGTGGTCTAAATAGTGAGGTAGGTGTAGATATGAGTAGTAGATGTGCTAACAAAATAGTGCGACAACGAGGGAATGCAACAAAGCTGGGGGAAATACAGTTTTGCATGCCAGGGCAGATGCAAAGTGCAAAAGCGCGTAAACAGATATGTACAGATGTGCAATGGGGCATGACAGAGACAGTGATATAGGGTGTGTGAAGACAATGCATGAATGATGGAGAACAGTTAGCATGTGCAATGATGATTATAGAAGTCAGTGTCAAAGATTACTCCAATGGTTTGGTTGATGGTGTCAAAAGCAGCATTGAGGTCAAGAAGGATGAGAATGCTGAGATGACCAGAATCTGAGGAGAGGAGGATGTCATGATAAATAAATACATCCTTTTAAAGATATATTCCTCTTTTCTGGGGACTAATGCTTTGAAAAGATGTACACTGCAAAAAGACAATTTTCTGTTGCATGCAGTGGAATATGAAATTAAAAAGTAACAGAGTTTTTGACACATTGAACAACTAGAGTTTTTTTGTATTTCTTCTGGTTTTTTATTTGGAAGTTCTTTTAAAAACGTATACAATTTTTTTCTTCACTCAATCGAAATAAAATGAATGGGCTTCAGTTTTAGTGACGTCTACATGTATAACTTTAACTTATGGCTTATTGCAGTAGTTCCCAAACATTTTCACATCAAGGACCCCTACACTGACACACATTAGACCACTGACCCCCATTTGATAATATTTTGTTCCCAGATCCCCCATCTGATCTTCTCTTTGATGTTTTACTACAGAAAGCGTTTTAAATAGGGCTGTCATACTGGATTGCATTGCAATGGAGAAGATCCAATATTTTTTCATAATGACTGCTTATAATGTAGTTTATAATGATCTGGTCTACAAAAATTGACCTGAACAATGTGTACCTGTATTGTGCCTGTACAAAAAAAAGTACAATTCTGCTCTACCTTGTCAGCATTACCCGATAAAAACCAAAGATTAGCTGTTCAGAGCATTCAATCACCCCGTCAGTTGCTGATATATATTGACATGATTTCTGCTTCTCTTACAGAAACATGGCTGAGATGTTAATATAAGGCATATTCAATATAATTGAAACATGTCAGACAAAAAAAATATTTGTTGTGACTTTAAAATCATTCACTTTTCATTCATCCATTAACTATAACCTCTTATTCTTGAGAGTCATTGGCGGCTGGAGCCAATCCCAGGTGACATTGTGGCGAGAGGCGGCGTACATCGTGGACAGGTCGCCAATCAATCACAGGGATCATTTACATTACATTTTCACCAAACAAAAACTGAAAGCCAAGCCTAATCTAGTGGTTTCCTCCCTGTGAGGAGGAGTCAATGCAAAACTCAGATATCTTCCACCTCTACTTATCTGAGTGCAGAGAGGAGGACAGAGAACAGTGGACACACAGTTTAACATGATGGACTATAGGACAGGACTGCTGCTTTTAACTCTCTGCTGGGCAGGTGAAGATTTTCACTGATATTTATTTGAAGTTGTCTTTTAAACATTACCAAAATTAAAAGTAACTGATTATTTTCTTTATTTGACAGGTGTCGGTGGTCAGACTCTGACAGAATCTGAACCAGCAGTTAAAAGGCCTGGAGAATCCCACAGATTGACCTGTACAACATCTGGATTGTCATTTAGTGGCAACTGGATGGCCTGGATCAGACAGGCTCCTGGAAAAGGACTGGAGTGGGTTGCTACTATCAGTCATACCAGTAGCAACATCTACTACTCTCAGTCAGTCCAAGGCCGGTTTACCGTCTCCAGAGACAACAACAGAGAGCAGCTGTATCTGCAGATGAACAGTCTGAAGACTGAAGATTCTGCTGTTTATTATTGTGCTCGAGACCCACAGTGACTGGAGTTGGTTGAGCAGCTGTACAAAAACCCTGCAGTACTCATTTTCATGGCTACTGTATATCCTAAGAAATATTAATATTAATTAATCATTTATACTTAAATACTTGTAGGTTATACTCACTGTTATTTTAAGCTGGACAAAATTCTACAAAATTCTACAGGAGTCATTCTTACTGTGTTGGGAATCCTTAGTGTGACTTTTTTATTTATATATACAAATTGTTGTGCACAACACACATTTTTATATATACATGTGTGTACATACTTTAAATTTCTACAAATTAAGACACAATTATGTCTGTAAATGATGTGGAACCTAAAGAGATATTTGAAAGTGAATAATAATGTTGCAGTTTCTTTAAAATAATCACTGGACAGTCAGTGTCTAGTTTCTCTCTCCTCTGTTACTAAAAGGAGAAACTCAGATCTTCTGTTCTCATTGATCTTAACTGAGTTGGTTGAGTTTTCCTCCACAGGTGTGAAGTGTGAACAGTTGACCCAGCCAGCCTCTGTGACTGTGCAGCCAGGTCAACGTCTGACCATCATCTGTCAGGTCTCTTATTCTCTAGGTAGCTACTACACAGCTTGGATCAGACAGCCTGCAGGGAAAGGACTGGAGTGGATTGTAAGTGGACGTGTTAGATCCACCACATACTACAAAGATTCACTGAAGAACAAGTTCAGTATCGACTTAGAGACTTTCAGCAACACAGTGACTCTAAATGGACAGAATGTGCAGCCTGAAGACACTGCTGTGTATTACTGTGCCAGAGAGCCACAGTAACACAAACCATCAGTAGACCTGAACAAAAACCCCTCAGAGCCTGAACACTTGTAACATGAAGCCACCAGAGGAGGAGCCCTCAGACCACTAATGGTTACAACACCAGCTCAAAGTTACACTAAAGAAAGAAACAGACATATTTAGTAATAAAAAAGTTAAGGAGATGCAACAAAGTGCATTGTAATATACAAACATTAGAATATTAAATGTACAGTGAAGCTATTTTCCAAAAAGTGTCTTCTCTGTCTGACTCACAATGTTCATGTGAATTCATGTCGTGAATTATTTCACCTCACAAGTGTGTTTAAAAAAGACTTTCATCTCACAAGAAATGAAATATAAGTAATGGAATTTTGAATTCCATTGTTGCATTGAATGAAAAACATGTATATTCATAGCATCCTTGTACTGAGGGGTTACATTTTTGTCACGAAAACATAACAGAAAATCATCAACAGTATGCATCTGTAATCAATATTTGTTAAGGTTTGGTGTTGTTTTAATTAAAATGTAATTAAAAATACTCTCTTTACGTTGTAAAACTGAATAAACTGCACGAGATCAACGGACCACATCACAGGCTCTGCCCCACGTCTTTGGAACTCTCTTCCATCTCACATCTGTCAACTGGACTCTCTTTAACTGAAATCACTGTGCTTTAATTTAGGTTTTTATTAATGTTTTGTACGGTGTCCTTGGGTGTCTTAAAAGGCACCAACAAATAAAATGTTTTAATATTATTAAACTATTGTCAAAATCTTCACATTGTGCATACTGTGCTTAATAATGAAGTATAACCTACTTAAATTATGTGTTAGTCAGCCTATTGCACACATACTGACACATGGAAGAGGGACTCATGGAGAAAGGACTCATGCACAGTAAACATTCGTTCTCCAGTTTCACAAAGTTAATCACTTCAGTGGTAGTGTAGAAGTGTCAAAGTCTTCACATGATGCAGACGGTGCAAAATACATATATAAAGTGTTTGTCCGCCTATTGCACAAAGTATACTGAAGGAATGTCTCATGTAGTAAACTCTAGTTTCACCAAACAGTAACTGAGATCAAAGCCAGATCCGGTTCCGGACCTAGTTTAACATGATGGACTATAGGACAGGACTGCTGCTTTTAACTCTCTGCTGGGCAGGTGAAGATTTTCACTGATCTTGATTAAACATAGTGTTGAATTGTGTAACAACAAAATTGTTGTGATATCTTTTTTATATCTTGACAGGTGTTGATGGTCAGACTCTGACAGAATCTGAACCAGCGGTTAAAAGACCTGGAGAATCCCACAGATTGACCTGTACAACATCTGGATTAACAATCAGCGGCTACTATATGGCCTGGATCAGACAGGCTCCTGGAAAAGGACTGGAGTGGATTGCGAGTATCTACAGTACTAGCATCTACTACTCTCAGTCAGTTCAGGGCCGGTTTACCATCTCCAGAGACGACAGCAGAGAGCAGCTGTATCTGCAGATGAACAGTCTGAAGACTGAAGATTCTGCTGTTTATTATTGTGCTCGAGACCCACAGTGACTGGAGTTGGTTGAGCAGCTGTACAAAAATCCTGCAGTATTCTTACTGGGCTGATGAAGCCAAAATAATGAAGATGATATATGAATGTAATATTTATATCATATATTTTATACATTATATTTTTAATATTAGTACTTTTACTATTACTAAGTTTTTCCCCCCTTAAATTTTACATTAGATATAATTTTTAGATATTAAATTACCCTTTGTCTCTTCATTATGTAACGTCCTGCTTTCCTGAGAAATATTATTACTCAACACTAAGCACACAAAAACACAATAAAGATCACTTGTTTGTAAAAGTGCCAAAAACATCACAATGATCTGCTCACTTAAATTAAACTCCTTCAACTCCTGCAGTAAGAAACATTTCTTGTCTTTCCTCGTCCTCCCTGAGCTGATAAACTCTGCACTGACTCACAGGACTAATGTCCTCAGGTCAAGTCATTAAAAATGAGACAACACAGACATTTGAGTATGATTGTTGTATGACTGGCTTTCAAGAATTCTGAATAAAAACATGCAAAAATCATGATATTAGATATATGATTTTATTTCTGACATAACCATACATATATGAAGGTAAAATATGTTGTTTATTACAGAAGAGTAACTTGTAAATGGATGAACTACAATAGTTCTAATCTTTGTTAAAGGATTTAGTTTTTTGCATTTTGTCACGTTTCAGTTCCTGAGCAGCTGTTTTCCTCTAAAAGGCTCCAAGTTTCTCTGTATGTCTGTTTCTTCAAACATCTGCAAACACTGAAAACATTAAAAGTCTTTTCTTACAAGTTGCAAAATATATTACTATTCACATTATTCTGGCTGCTGTCAATGCAGCAAATACAGTCAGTAACCAAATATATGAAAAAATAAATGCATGTAGCAGCTACTACACAGCTTGGATCAGACTTTTTTAAAATGGTGATTTAACTACAGTACGGTATAAATTATTCCTCAAAAAGTCAGTTTCTCTTTCATAACATCATTATTTCTTTTCATTAACAATCTAATATGTGTTTGTCAGAGAACCAGTTTCCACAATTCCACCACTACCTCTAGTCTTGTCAAGAGAACCATCTGGAAGGGCTTTGAAACTGAACTTGCCATTCAAAACTCTTTTCTTTCTCCATTTCTGCTCAAGGGTTGTTTCTGCTAGCCACCCACAACATTACTGTGCATCACTTCCTGGTTTCCCAAAACTAAAGAGAGTCCTGAGGCCCAAATCACAAAACATGCGTGCATTAATCCTACATCAAAAACAACTAGTGGAGTTAAAAGCGCTAACTCTTTATTATGGCGTTAATTTTGACAGCCCTAGTTTAAATACTTGGAGGTTTCAATCACTGATACATCATTGTCTGTACTCCCACAAGACAGACTGAATTAGAGTATAAAGTTTAAGTGATTATGTAGAAATGCAGCTGAATTTTCTTCAAAAGTTGAATTTTTCTAGTTTAAAAATCAATGTTTAGTCTAATAGCATTTTACATGAGCTTTATTCACATGAAAACAGCAATTTGTTCAAAAATAAATTTAGGAGACATGTGATGTTGTTTACCTATCTCAAGCAGACAAGGTGGTTTACCTACTACATGAACTGAAAGCAATTTTTTGAATGAAAATATTATTAATAACTTTTATTTATGAACAGTAACATTATTCCATTATTTGTACGTTGCATTGGACAAAAGTGAGAGTAAATAAACACATTCAAAAAGTGACTTAAAGTAAAAATAAATAAAAATAAAAGATTAGGTAACATCAGGTTAAAAATGTGAAACAAATGAAAATGGTAAGAGATACGGTGAGATGATTTGTGAAAACACAAAATACAGTTAGGAGAAAGACAAAAAAGGAGGAGTCAATGCAAAACTCAGATATCTTCCACCTCTACTTATCTGAGTGCAGAGAGGAGGACAGAGAACAGTGGACACACAGTTTAACATGATGGACTATAGGACAGGACTGCTGCTTTTAACTCTCTGCTGGGCAGGTGAAGATTTTCACTGATCTTAATTTAACATAGCTTTTATTTTGTGTCATCAACTTATTTCACTTGATGTTTTATATCATCTTGACAGGTGTTGATGGTCAGACTCTGACATAATCTGAACCAGCGATTAAAAGACCTGGAGAATCCCACAGATTGACCTGTACAACATCTGGATTCACATTTAGTAGAATTTAGTAAAATAAATGAGTTTTCTGACGTTCACACAAAGTTGTGTTTGTGGCTACTTGGGAAACGGGGAAGATGGGGGCCTTTCATGTTGCGTCCTAGGCACCCCTAGACTGGGGCATAACACTGTTGCTGGCTGCTGGATCCTGTGAGGAGCTTTCAGTGGATTCACACTAATACTATCTACAGTATAGTATAAATTAATCCTGAAAATGTCAATTTCTCTTTCATAACATCATTATTTCTTTTCGTTAACAATCTAAAATGTGTTTGTCAGAGAACCAGTTTCCACAATTCCACCACTACCTCTAGTCTTGTCAAGAGAACCATCTGGAAGGGCTTTGAAACTGAACTTGTCATTCAAAACTCTTTTCTTTCTCCATTTCTGCTCAAGGGTTGTTTCTGCCAGCCACCCACAACATTACTGTGCATCACTTCCTGGTTTCCCAAAACTAAAGAGCGTCTCGAGGCCTAAATCACAAAACGTGCGTACGTTAATCCTATATCAACAACAACTAGTGGAGTTAAAAGTGTTAACTCTTTATTATGGCGTTAATTTTGACAGCCCCAGTTTAAATACTTGGAGGTTTCAATCACTGATACATCATTGTACTCCCACAAGACAGACTGAATTACACTATTAGAAATAATTTAACATTAATTATGTAGAAATGCAGCTGAATTTTCTTTAAAGATTGAATTTTGTGCTCTGAATTTTACTAGTTTACTAGTTTGGTCTAATAATGTTGTACATGAGCTTTATTCACATGAAAAACAGCAATTTGATCAAAAAAAAACTTTAGGAGACAGAGACAATGTGATTTACCTACTACATACATTTTTTGAATGAAAATATTATTAATGACTTTCAACAGTAACATTATTCCATTATTTGTACTTTGCATTGGAATAAAGTAAGAAAATGTGCAAAATGTGCAAACTAATATGCAGGGCCGTTTGAAGGAATTTGGGGGCCCCAAGCAAAATGGACATGGAGGCCCTCCCAACCCTCCGCCCCGCACGCACGCACGCACGCACGCAAAGCCTACAGGAACCACAGCATAGCCATAAAGTTCACCCACACTTTATATAAATAAAAAAAGGTTCACAGTGCATAAACTGCTGTTGTATAAACTGCTGTTGCACCTAGAAATTTGACAGGCACTACATGTATATTAAAAATTCTGAAATGTCCATGGGCAAAAGTGACTGGTATTTACACATTACATTACATTTTTTGTGGGAATTCAATAGTGATTTGCACTGTTTTTTTCTAACAATATGACAGCACACACTTATCAGTTTAAACTCTGGGCTGTGCAGGATATCAGCTGTAATTCTAGAGCTTGTGGTGGTACCTTGTGCTATAGAGGAAACATCAGCACTGAGAAGTGATGCATCTGTTGATGTTGAGGATGAAGTTGATGGTGTAGCTGGGAAAATAATTGAAAAAAAAATCTTAAATTACCTGTGAAGTATGTTTTACCATTTCACTGTTAGCACATTGAAAGAGGTCACTATTAACAGCTCAGCTCAGTGAGAGAAATTCACTCTACCTTCATCAGTGGAGGTCTCCTTAGGAAGAGCCTGAGGGCTGAGAAATGTAAGCAAAGCACCTTGAGGGAGAAAGAAAAGATGGTAACACTTTATAATAACAATCATTAATAGATGGTAAATTGATAGTTAATTCATCTTTAGTCAATTGTCATTTAACTGTTAGCAAACAGTCTTTTTACTGTTAACAAACAATGAAATTATAATTAAATGTTTACTAATTATTAGTAGTGCTGTAAATTAACAGTTTATTGTAACACACATTATATCTATCATATAAAATATTAGGTATGATGAGGTAATGATTAAACATTTTTTGTAAACCTTTAAGGAACCATTTTTAAAACATCTATAAACATTACATAGATAGACGACCAGATATTCCTAACACTTTGTTAAGGGTTACTAATGCTTAAAAACATCCCAAGCTAATGTTTGATGCACGGAATGTATTATGTGGTTTTCCTAACCCCCATTTGGTAAATAGATCATCACGGTGGATTAGTTAGTAGGCTATAGCATGCTAACGTTATGCCACTTTCATCAAAAGCTATTACAAAGCTATAGCAATGTCATGTCATTACATACAATTAACAGTGATTCTGGAACAGATCTGCGTCTTCCTTATCCCGTTAAAAACATATGACAGTAGTATGTAACCATATTCCGTCCGAAGTTGCACTAACTGTTATAAGCAGCATTTGCCGTCAGTCAGGTTACAGGTAACGTTAGCTAACATAAACATATTTTTGCTAGCCTACCTGCTGCAAAATTACACCAAGACAAGTAGAGCTATTTCATCCAGTGTAATTTATCACTTACCACTATCTTGTTTTTTCTTATCCTCCTCTTCCTTTCTCTTCTTCCTTTTCTGGCTTCCTGAAGCATAATTCCGCTTCATGATGACTGCCGACCTTGCTGCCGACGGAGGTTTTGTTTTTGCCGGCAGCAGAGATCAGGAGAGGGGCCCCTTGAGGGGGATTCCGATAACAGTGTCATTGCACTTTACTGCATTGACTATCAAAAGGGCGCTCACAGTGTGTCGTTGCATTTTGTTCTTAACCAGTCGTTGTCTTGGGGCCCCAGGCCAGCTCGGGGCCCCAAGCAATTGCTTGGTTTGCTTGCCTTGTCGCGACGGGCCTGCTAATATGGACACTTCCTGGTCAGTAAACATTCACGCTATTTTCACCAAAGATGTTAGATTGAGTCCAGTCCAGATGTTTCCTCAAGGAGGAGTCAATGCAAAACTCAGATATCTTCCACCTCTACTTATCTGAGTGCAGAGAGGAGGACAGAGAACAGTGGACACACAGTTTAACATGATGGACTATAGGACAGGACTGCTGCTTTTAACTCTCTGCTGGGCAGGTGAAGATGTTCACTGATCTTAATTTAACATATTTGTTAACATATTGTAACATTATTTGTGTCATCATCTTATTTCACTTGATGTTTCTTATCCTCTTGACAGGTGTTGATGGTCAGACTCTGACAGAATCTGAACCAGCGATTAAAAGACCTGGAGAATCTCACAGATTGACCTGTACAACATCTGGATTCACATTCAGCAGCTACCATATGAACTGGGTCAGACAGGCTCCTGGAAAAGGACTGGAGTGGATCGCTTTTGTACACACAGGCAGTTCTGCTACCTATTACTCCCAGTCAGTCCAGGGGAGATTCACCATCTCCAGAGATGACTCCAGCAGTAAAGTCTATCTGCAGATGAACAGTCTGAAGACCGAGGACACAGCAGTGTATTACTGTGCACGAGAGACACAGTGAGAGATAATACTATAACAGTCATACAAAAACTACTTCCTCTATTTACAATCACCACTGGGATCATATAGTTGACTCAGTATTATTTTGTTTGTGCCATACTGCTGCTAAGTACACAAGTAAATGCATGAAAATCATGTAAAAATCAACATTTTGGTAACATTAAAATGACAGAACCAATTTTACACCATATTCAGCAAGGAAGCATCAACAAACCAAAACCTTGTTGCCATTTTTTCTCTTTCAGTTTTAAAATAACTCTGACTTGAAAGATTGTTTTTGTCAGTTCATAGATCTTAGCAAAATATTTTCCCGTTATGAGAGAAGTTGTATCTACAGATGACCATTCTGAAGACTGAAGTTGTTGTTTATTATTGTGCCCGATGGCCCCACAGAGTTGTTTGAGCAGTTGTACAAAATACATAAAGATAAATTGGCATTTGTTTTGTTTTCAATTAAAAATATGAAGCTAATAAAAAACATTCTGAGCTGTAATGACGAAAAATAAAGTACATTTTAATCCTCTAAACATCAGTTACAACAATGCATCTTCTGCTTTTCATTCACTGTCATGTTGGTGCTTGAGTGTATCCCAGCATGCACTGGGTGGAAGGAAGGGAAACAGGGAAAAAGCACAGGGCTTTAATAACAAACTGATCTTATTGGGTGTCACAAGTGACATATCTTCTTGAATGTAAAGAGTAGCTACCATTCCTGTTTTAAAGCTCTTTAACACTTATCCCAGTGACATCCATATATGGGAACAAAGGCAGGGAAGTAAAGCATTGATTGTTTTTATTTAATTGTTTTCAGACCCTAATGCTCCTCCGATTGATAATCTGTTACCAACTTTTCTGCCATGAAATGACTGTAAACCATCATAATGCCACGTCCAGGTGTGCTGGGCACCATTGTATCTTATCGTTTAAATATAATCAAGCAGATGACATTGTGCTTAAATTACTGTTACTCATTGTTAAACAGCATTTAAAATGTGCAAACTAATATGGACACGTGCTGGTCATTCTAGTTTCACCAAAGAAGATGTTAGATTAAGTCCAGTCCAGATGTTTCCTCCCTGTGAGGAGGAGTCAATGCAAAACTCAGATATCTTCCACCTCTACTTATCTGAGTGCAGAGAGGAGGACAGAGAACAGTGGACACACAGTTTAACATGATGGACTATAGGACAGGACTGCTGCTTTTAACTCTCTGCTGGACAGGTGAAGACTTTTACCGCCTTTCTTTTGAGGCTAATTTAGTTGTAAATATGTATATATCTTGGTATATATCTTGGTATGTTGTTTGGCTCTGTTCTGATCAAAATGCTTTTATCTCCAGGTGTTTGCAGTCAGACTCTGACTGAGTCTGAACCAGTGGTAAAGCGCTCTGGAGAATCCCACAAACTGACCTGTACATATGCAGGAATACCAGATAATAACCCTGATATCAGCTGGATCAGACAAGCTGAAGGAAAAGGACTGGAGTGGTGGTGATTTTTCATATGAAAACTATTACTATCCTCATAATGTTTATCACATTTTATGTAGTCCATTTCATTTCATGCCAAAGCCAGAAGGCTGGATACTATGAGTTGAATTTTGCAATAACGAAGACTGGGCCTCTTGAAAGGAAATGGTTTCCAGATGTTTAGTGATGAGGCCCCTTATAGGAATGCATAGGAATAACATATGAGAGAGAGATGTTCGATCCCTGATGGAGAATATGAAATGTAACGTGTTATCACTTAACGTATGCATTTTGGTTTAGGGTGTTTCCTTTAAGAAGCTGAACAAAGGAAAGGGGCTTCAGACTACGTTTTGGGTTTGCGTTTGTCTCCAAGCTTTGCAAGCTTGTACAGATGCTATATAATAAATCTTATTAATATTTAAATGGCATCTGCGACCATTTTCTTCATTCACACATCTTCATCATTGTCATCATCCACAACGCTACATCTGACACTACACCCACATTTCTGCTCCAAGTGGAGGCACTAAAGCTTATTCAAAGTCAGTCCAGAATCGCTTCACCAGAGACAACAACGTGGACCAGGTGTATCTGCAGATGAACAGCTAAAGTTAAAGCTTTAGTGCGTAACTTTTTTTATTTTAATGAACGTCCGTTACATTCAAGCCATTGCCAAATGAGTTGTACAAAGCTAATTAAGACTATCAGCTCCACACAACTCTCTCTGTATTTCTCAGTATGTTCAGAATCTGGGCTCGTACGGCGACTTTCGCACGCAGAAAATCGAGAGAAGATAATTACCTCTTCTGAATGTTTTTGTTATGTTTTTTTAATCCTGCGTGTCCTCCTTGGCTACTAGCAACTGTGTGGAGGAGGGGTAGTGGGAGGTGTGCAATCACGGAAGGCTTGTATCATGTGGATGTGCTGTAAGTTTTGTTGTCATTACTTAGAATTCCTCATGGAGGAGACAGAAACTACGCACTATAGCTTTAAACCAGCAAAGAAACACAACAAATATAAAATATTAGGCTACTTATAATTACTAAAGTAACAGTAACAGTAGAAACTTAACATCCTGAGTTATCTCTGCTTACGTAATGTGATCTGTGCAATGCATACTTAAGCTGATTATTAAAAACAACTAATGTGATTTAGTAATGAATATGTTTTTTAACAAAACATGAAAGAATAAGTAGTGACCACTTAAAAGTTTAACTACAGCTAAATCTGGGTTTACAGTGTACTATAATGACTTCTATTGCAGCAGTCTGGATGTGATGAAGGCATGGTAGAGTTTCAGCAGCAGAAAAGGAGAGATGAGCAGAAACACGCTATGTTAAACAGTTGGAGATGTGAATTGGAATTATAAATATTTATATATATATATATATATATATATATATATATATATATATATATATATATATATATATATATATATATATATATATTTATTTATATATATATTTTTTTTTATTTATTTATTTTTTATTTAACCTTTTTTAACCAGGTAGGCCGTTGAGAACAGGTTCTCATTTGCAACGGCGACCTGGCCAAGAAAAGCGTAAGCGTACAAGACAACATGTAGTTTCACATTCAATATAGTACAAGAACACAGAGTGCAAGGCTACAAAGGTACAGATTAAGTAGGCAGTACAAAGCCGGCGTAAAGTGAGGTATAAATAAGTACGTTGATGGAAATGTGAAGGTGGAAAGGTGATAACATAATATACATGAATAGACAGTCTAGAACATTGCTGAGATGTAGTAAAAAGTCAGAATACAGTTAGTGCAAATTAAATTGTGGTTATAACACAGTATATATAAATAGACAGTCTATAGGAATGCTGAGAAGTGAAGTCAATATGCAGATAGTGCAAGATATAATCTAGTTAGTGATGTGGGTCAGCAATGACACCGTGCATATCAGTTTGTCTAAATGCAGAATACAGTAAAGAGTCAATAAACCATTAGTGCAAATATTTGTCTAGGTAGTGGGGTAGAAGCGGAAAACACTGTACACTGTATGAGTAATAAAATGCTGAGATGAAGTAAAGAGTCAATGTACAGTTTGTGTGAAGTGTGGACTAGATAGTGATCAGTCATAGTAGTATACATGAATGAACGGATCTAAATGCTGAAATGTGGTAAAGAGTCAGTATATAATTAGTGCAGGTAGTGGTCTAAATAGTGAGGTAGGTGTAGATATGAGTAGTAGATGTGCTAACAAAATAGTGCGACAACGAGGGAATGCAACAAAGCTGGGGGAAATACAGTTTTGCATGCCAGGGCAGATGCAAAGTGCAAAAGCACGTAAACAGATATGTACAGATGTGCAATGGGGCATGACAGAGACAGTGATATAGGGTGTGTGAAGACAATGCATGAATTATGGAGAACAGTTAGCATGTGCAATGATGATTATAGAAGTCAGTGTCAAAGATTACTCCAATGGTTTGGTTGATGGTGTCAAAAGCAGCATTGAGGTCAAGAAGGATGAGAATGCTGAAATGACCAGAATCTGAGGAGAGGAGGATGTCATGATGAATAAATACATCCTTTTAAAGATATATTCCTCTTTTTCTGGGGACTAATGCTTTGAAAAGATGTACACTGAAGGCAAGGCAAGGCAAGGCAGCTTTATTTGTATAGCACTTTTCAGCAACAGGCCAATTCAAAGTGCTTTACATGAAGACAATTAAAATACAAGAATAAAAATTACAGTGCAGTATAAGAAATTAAACATTGAAGAGCAGTTAAAAACAGTTAAAAATATAAAAGCAGAAAAATTAAACATTAAAGAGCAGTTAAAAACAGTTAAAAATATAAAATCAGATAAAATAATCAACGAAAGTATAAGAAATGGACAATTATTTAACGAAAGGCAACATCAAAAAGAAAGGTCTTCAGCCGTGATTTAAAAGAACTGAGAGTTGCAGCGGACCTGCAATTCTCTGGAAGTTGGTTCCAGATATGTGGAGCATAGAAACTAAATGCTGCTTCTCCCTGTTTAGTTCTGACCCTGGGGACAGAAAGCAGACCTGTCCCAGACGACCTGAGAGGTCTGGGTGGTTCGTAGTTTACTGGCAGGTCAGAAATGTATTTTGGACCTAAACCGTTTAATGATTTATAAACTAGCAGAAGTATTTTGAAATCAACTCTCTGAGGCACAGGAAGCCAGTGTAAAGACTTCAGAACTGGAGTGATGTGATCCACTTTCTTGGTCTTAGTGAGGACTCGAGCAGCAGCGTTCTGAATCAGCTGCAGCTGTCTGATTGATTTTTTAGGGAAAGACAATTTTCTGTTGCATGCAGTGGAATATGAAATTAAAAAGTAACAGAGTTTTTGACACATTGAACAACTAGAGTTTTTTTTGTATTTCTTCTGGTTTTTTATTTGGAAGTTCTTTTTAAAACTTATACAATTTTTTTTCTTCACTCAATCCAAATAAAATGAATGGGCTTCAGTTTTAGTGACGTCTGCATGTATAACGTTAATTTATGGCTTATTGCAGTAGTTCCCAAACTTTTTCACATCAAGGACCCCTACACTGACAGACATTAGACCACTGACCCCCATTTTATAAGATTTTGTTCCCAGATCCCCCATCTGATCTTCTCTTTGATGTTTTACTACAGAAAGCATTTTAACTAGGGCTGTCGAAATAACGCGTTAATTACGATTAATTAATCTGAGAAAAATTACTGCGTTAAAAAAATGAATCGCAATTAATCCATTCCATATTGACCTTTCACCCGGAGCCGTTATAAACACTATAAAACTGTTATATGAAGGAGGGAGAGCATGGATGTAGCCTATTAAGAGAACAGAGTGCGCAGAACAGAAACATTGCTGGCTAGTTAACAGCTCAACAACTCAACAGCAGGTAACGTTAGCCTTCTGCTAGCTAGTAGTTGGATTAAACACGGTTAAAATGCTGCTGACAGCTAACGCTAAAGTTTGACTTTCTGCTGTTGTCGGAACCAAGGGGGCATGCTTCTCTCCTCAGAGCGAAGCCGCGATGGCGCCATTTTATGCTACCCAAACCATCACCCCCCGTTAGCATCCCATTGACTGCCATTCATTTTGGCGTCACTTTACATCTGAAGCGTTTAAAGACTTTATTTGTCCGTTGTTTATTTCTAAAGAAACACGACAATGTATAAAATGCTCCGTTACCTTGTACCTCATTTTATGGCTCCGTAGCAGACGTTTTTGTAAAAATAGGCTAACGTTTGTGTCATAACCACGCGACTTACTGTCACATAGTAGAGGAATTACCGTATAGTACAGGAGAAGCTCGCAGGCCGTTTCGACGTACATTAGCTGTTTAGTTTAATTACTAATGTTAACTAGCATTTAAGTTAGCAATAATTAGCCTGTGCCTATGTTATCACCTTACATATACCTATGCTCTCCGTCTCTGCAAGATTGGGAATGATTGAGATTTCTCTTGGCACAGCTACCAGAAGACTTACAACTTGCAGACACGTTGCTCACGTCACATCTACGGCAGCACGCTCAGTTTGCAGCTGCGCAGTAACGCTCAGTAACGCTCAACCATCACCGGAAAAGTGCTGTCAAGCGATTAAAATATTTAATCACGATTAATTGCACATTTTTATCTATTCTAAATGCCCCTCGATTTTTTTTTGTCCCATTATATTTTTTCATTTTAATGCTCTTAACATGGAAAAGTGGATCGGCTTGCTTTGTGCAAATGTTTTTTGATTGAAAACATCATCGACATATACGTAGTGTTTAATTCCACACTAACATTCACACTTGGAACTAATAATCTGTCACATAATGTAACACTGTTACCTTGATTTTCCATTGCAGGTAGTACTGCCTCATGCCTGAGGTGAGCGTGGCTGGTCCTACTGTCTATGGGATCATAGCGTCATCAGCGGCATAGCCGTCGTCATAGCGACTGGTTTCCCGTGACTCATTTCCTGGTTCTCATTCTCGTTCATAATCAACGTAAAATCAAGGAGAGGGGTAACCTTTCCTGCTCCAGGTTTCCCACCGTGGTCAGAAAGAACAGGGGAGACACTTTGTTTCTCTCTCTGACTATAGAGTCACTAGTCGCTCGCTCCGAAGCTAATCGCCGTGACGAACCTACTATCTAGCTACGCGGCTAGCAAGCTAGCAAGCCCAAGCCAAACAGCGGCCAGTTTCCGGTCTGCGAAACCCGCCCTTCAATCAATACTATTGGCCAGGAGTCCAAGGTAACGTAACCCCATTTCTTCAGTTCCTATCCCCTGACCAATTCGCTATCCTAACTACTCCCTAACCCCAACCAATCGAGCTGCTTCATAGGGCAGGTCTTGGCGCGGCCATAGTGGGATTCGTAATTTTACTTCCTGTCTAGCTAACTGTCTATGCGTTAATCGCCCGATAAAAAAATTGCCGGCGTTTAAATGGGTTTGCGTTAACGCCGTTAATAGCGCGTTAAACTTAAAGCCCTAATATATATATATATATATATATATATATATATATATACACATATATATATATATATATATATATATATATATATATATATATATATATATATACACATATATATATATATATATATACATATATATATATATATATATACATATATATATGTAAGGGTTAATGCCCGACGAGGTGTCCATTGTCAGGTATTAATGGACGACGGCGAGGCGTGAACCGTCCAACGCCGAAGTCCATTAATACCTGACAATGGACACCTCGAAGGGCATTAACCCGCTTATACCATGGTCACTTGCCAAATAACATATTTTTAAAACTTTATTTCACATTTTAATTAGTTTTACAATCGAAATCTAAAGTTTTTACAAACAATAACGCTGTTTCCCTGGTTACGCCTGGCGGTTTGACTAATACCTGGAACAATCATTCCCATCCATCAGGTTCTAATGCAATGCAAACGTTGTTCACTCCTCCAGGAAATAGGAAAACCTTAGATACGACTTTGGCACCCTTAGAAACCGGAGATGTTTATAGTCCGCTCAGCTGATAGAATCCTTCAGCTCAGCTACGAGCCAGAAGGCTAACGCTATCCTAGCTAACGCTATGCTAGCAAGATCCAAAGTCAATAACATTGTGTACAGTTGGTAATCAGTCAAACTAATTGGACAGTATGTCAAACAACAAGACAAGCTAGCTATCCAGCCATGTCATTGTCCCCGAAACAATATAACGACTTTTACGAACAATTTGATCCGCAATGTGTAACGTTACTGTCGGACGCAGCAGCGCAGCCTGGAGTAGCGACCTGAAGAGTGAACGGAATGTGAGATAACGTTATTCTCTGTGAAACAAAAGTCAGTCCAGAGGGGAAATATAACTTACTTCTTGCAGCGTGTGTGTTAGCGCCATCCTGTGGTGTTCAGAGGACGAGTTGGAATTAACAGATCCACGTTTCCTTTTTGATTTAATGTAGCGCATTGATTTCGTTATTGATTTAACGGTAAACAGTCCGTTTCACCGGAACACCTTTACTAGGTGTCCTATATCACTTTTTTATGGACACCCAGCTGCCAATCAGAATCGAGTATTCACCCAGACCATGGTATAAACATATATATATATATATATGTTTATACCATGGTGAAAATAATAATAAAATAATTTTTTTAACTTTAATGTCACTAATGATGATTATTCATTTGAATTGAAATATTTAAAGTACTTTCACAACAAAAATTATGTATGCGATTCATTTAGATTAATTAATCACAGAGTCTGTAATTAATTCGATTACATTTTTTAATCGATTGACAGCCCTAGGTTTAACCCATGACCCAAATAGTTATACATGTTGTCATTGTGTATTAACTTCTGTCATTGTCTGTACTTGGATGAAAATATAGTAAAAATAAACCAATCCCCTTTTTGCTGGGGATCCCCTTAAACACCCTCAAGGACCCCTGTGGGTCCCCAGAACCCACTTTTGAAAACACTCACCAGCCTATCAATACTTCATTGTTGTTCTGTCACTCACGCTGAACGCGCCATCAGAAAAAACTTCTGTGATTGGACATTGCGGCTTGTGGAATTGTGGAACTTTTTTTGAACAATGACCAGTCAGATGAAAAAAGATCACAGTAGGTCATAATAGTTCCTCGCACACTGCTCGTAAATGAAATCTCTGGATCACACATTTATTTTTAGGGGCAAATGTGAGTGAAATACTCACACTATATAGCTCTGCCTGTATGTGTAATTTATATAATTTGTATGTATTGTATGCAGGATGTTTACAGTAAATTACCTTGTTTCCAGACCTTCTATGTTTCTTTTCGTCATTTTGTCTTTATTGTTCTGTTCTTAAAATAATCACACATCACAAGCAGCAGGTGAAGTACATCTATGATGTTCCCTTTTAAACCTGTAGAGGGAGGTCTATGCAAACTCTTCCTTCTTTATAAACACACCAACAGCAACTGTAGAATCATTTGAGGCAGAACAACTGACAGTTTCATACATATCAGAAAGACTTTGATCAGACATCAGTTCATTGCAGAGTTTGATGGGAAATATGATTGTCTGGGGTTTATTTTTTGTAGTTGCTATTAGTGGTGAGGAAATCATTTCAGCAGTTACAAAGTAAAGCTATTTGTTTTTTAAATGCTTAATATTTTCAAGTGTGATGGATGATGATCATTTCTTTCCTTACAGGAGTTTGGAGTGAGATCAAACTGGACCAGTCTCCCTCTGAGGTGAAAAGACCTGGAGAGACAGTGAAGATGTCATGTATCACATCTGGTTATAGCATGACAAGCAACTATATTCACTGGATACGACAGAGACCAGGAGAAGCTCTGGAGTGGATTGGGAGAATAAACCCACATAGCAACACTCCGAGCTATGCCAGCTCCTTTCAGAGCCGCTTCAGTTTTACTCAAGATGTTCCCAGCAGCACTCAGTACCTCGAGGTCCAGAGCCTGACAGCAGCAGATTCTGCTGTTTACTTCTGTGCTCGAGAAGACACAGTGACTGAAGACAGTGGAGCAGCTGCACAAAAACCTCCACAGATATGTGTAGTGATCATAATAACATCTGGGTTTTCATCAGCAGCATATACATGTGTTTATATTTTAGATAAATAAAATATATTATATACACATTGTCTGCAAATATTTACTGTGTTGCTTTAGATTTTGTTTTATTTTTAAAAGTGAAACAAGCTGCAGAAGCTTTGGGTGAGTTGATAATATGGCTGTATTCAACATACTGCATAAACATACTAGTAGAATAGATTATTAAGAATCAAAGACAATTTACTCATTTGATGTAATCATTCATTATCCAGTTATTATGAGGCTGCTGCTACTTTAAATCAATGCTACCACTTCTCATGTTTTGAAGAAGGAGCAACGTCTTCAGTTTGTTGGGAAATAATAACAATGTAAAACTGCAACAAATAGTTATTGGGCTCATCTCTTTAATATAATGCAATCCAGTATGACCCAATGGAGAAGATCCAATATTTTTTTATAATGACTGCTTATAATGTAGTTTATAATGATCTGGTCTACAAAAATGTACCTGAATAATGTGTACCTGTATTGTGCCTGTACAACAAAAGGTACAATTCTGCTCTACCTTGTCAGCATTACCCAATAAAAACAAAGATTAGATGTTTAGAGCATTCAATCACCCCGTCAGTTGCTGATATATACTGACATGATTTCTGCTTCTCTTACAGAAACATGGCTGGGATCTTAAAGGTATAGTCGAGGATTTTCTTTTTCCAGGTGGATCATCAAGATTATTGGTCCTCCTAGTTGTCAATCATTCTGCTGATATGTTTACGTAAGGCCGTACGTGCTCGTCCCTAGGTAGTTTTCGCTTTCTGCGGCCTCTAGCCCGACCGCCTTCTCCCCGCTCTCGGCTGGTGCTGGCTCTTGCGCCCCCGCCCCGACCTCGTCTCCCTCGTCTCCCTCGGCCTCTTTGCGCACCCCCGCCCCTCCTGGATCTTGGTCGGGATGAACAGGGCACGGGCTCGTAGTCAATATCAGATCCCACAAGACTCTCTTCTTGAAAGCTCTAAACGCACCAGCAATAAAAAATAAAAAAACAACTTAGATGCTAGATGATAGCTTGTTTGTTGGCCTGTAGCATGCTAACGTTAGCTATAGAGATGCTTGTCGTAAATAGATGATGTTCACTTACCGGTGGCGAGTCTGACATAGTGGAAAAATAGCAAATCTTCTTTTGGAAACATGTAAACAGAGCGTGCACGAGGAGAACTAGGCGTGTGCATGTTCTCTCATGCACACGTTTAATAGGCGTTCCCTCTCGGGAGCAGGTAGTGTTGTGCATGTGCATTTTTTCAAAAAGTGGAGAGGGCGGTTCTTTTCTAAAATTCGGGAAAATCCTCCACTATACCTTTAATATAAGGCATATTCAATTTAATTGAAACATGTTAGACAAAAAAAGAATTGTTTTGACTTTAAAACCATTCACTTTTCATTCATCCATTAACTATACCCTCTTATTCTTGAGAGTCATTGGCGGCTGGAGCCAATCCCAGGTGACATTGGGGCGAGAGGTGGCGTACATCGTGGACAGATCGCCAATCACAGGGATCATTTACATTACATTTTCACCAAACAAAAACTGAAAGCCAAGCCTAATCTAGTGGTTTCCTTCCTGTGAGGAGGAGTCAATGCAAAACTCAGATATCTTCCACCTCTACTTATCTGAGTGCAGAGAGGAGGACAGAGAACAGTGGACACACAGTTTAACATGATGGACTATAGGACAGGACTGCTGCTTTTAACTCTCTGCTGGGCAGGTGAAGATTTTTACTGATCTTGATGTGAAGTTGTCTTTTAAACATTACCAAAATTTAAAGCAACTGATTATTTTCTTTATTTGACAGGTGTTGATGGTCAGACTCTGACAGAATCTGAACCAGCGATTAAAAGACCTGGAGAATCCCACAGATTGACCTGTACAACATCTGGATTGTCATTCAGTAGCTACTGGATGGCCTGGATCAGACAGGCTCCTGGAAAAGGACTGGAGTGGGTTACTAATATCAGATATGACAGTGCTAGCATCTACTACTCTCAGTCAGTTCAGGGCCGGTTTACCATCTCCAGAGACAACAGCAGAGAGCAGCTGTATCTGCAGATGAACAGTCTGAAGACTGAAGATTCTGCTGTTTATTATTAGGACAGCTCAATAGTGTGATATATTGCAGGTCTCAGCTGTTTGTGTGTATGTATGTGTGTGTGTGTGTGTGTGTTTGTACTGTATGTGTGTGTGTATGTGTGTGCACGCGAGCATGTACGCGCGTGTGTGTATGTGTTCATCTCCTGAAAATCATAATGATCCATTGCCCAATTTCAGTATGTTGTGTTTGTGTGTGTGTGTGTGTGTGTGAATGCATGTGCGCGCACACATGTTTGTTGTCCGTGTGTGTGTGTGTGTGTGTGTGTGTGTGTGTGTGTTAAGGTGCTTTTCCATGTGCTGGAAAGCATAATATTGTGATCAATTACATGAGGTAGTTCTCAGCTGCTGTTTGTATGAATGTGTGTGTTTGTGTGTGGGGGGGGGGGGGGGGGTGTATGTGTGTGTGCATGTGCGTGGGGGTGTTTGTGTGTCTCCGCATGTGCAGTCATGTACGTGTGTGTGTGATCAACTTCTGTTGAGCGCAAAAGTGCTCCATTGCGCCACCGGGTCAAAATTGACCTGGGAAGACCACAAATGCTATAAAATTAAATGAAACACCCAAAATTCAATGACAGTAGTTATAATTAATATTAATTGCGAAGAACGTCATTGGGAACCACCCGTGCTATTTTTGGTTAATTTGGTTGAAATATACCCATATTTCTGATAAAGAAACTTTGAAAACGGGTCAAATTTGACCCGAAGACAACACAAGGGTTAATACTGATAAACATGTTTCACAAATTAAAACTGCATATTCATGTCCCAGTTATATTACATATCAGGGGAGATTCACCATCTCCAGAGATGACTCCAGCAGTAAAGTCTATCTGCAGATGAACAGTCTGAAGACCGAGGACACAGCAGTGTATTACTGTGCCAGAAGAGACACAGTGAGAGACGATAATAGGAGAGTCATACAAAAACTACTTCCTCTATTTTCCACCACCACTGACATTCAGCTGTCTCAGTATCACTTTGTTGCCATACTGCTGATAGGTTCTCTGTATTAGTGTGGTGAAACTGTGTCCACATGTCTTCACAAGTACCTGCATGAAGATCATGCAAAAATCAACATGTTGGTAACATTTAAAAATAAAAAAGCTTCCACATTATTTTCAGAATGTACACATGTTTTTTTTATGAACAATTTTCCTGTACAGAACAAAATCCACACAAAAGTCCTGAAATTAACAAATTGTACAGCCATAAAAAGGAAGCGAAGATATTTACCAAATCAAAACATTGTTGCTGGTCCTAAAGCTGATCCTACACCATCAGCTTTAGGACCAGCAGGATGCTGATTTGTGTTTCCACAGGTGTGAACAGTATTGATCTCATCCAGACAGACTCAATGGTTGTGCAGCCTGGACAGTCTCTGACCATCAGCTGTCAGGTCTCTGGTTATTCTTTGACTGATAACAGCTATGCAACAGGTTGGATCAGACAGAGTGAAGGAAAACCAATGGACTGGATTTGCCATCAGTGGGGTGGAGGTGGCTTTTACCAAAATAATGCTCTGAAGAACAAGTTCCTTTACCACACACACACGTCTACTAGCTCGGTGACATTAACAGGAGTGAATCTGCAGCCTGAGGACACAGCTGTGTATTACTGTGTGCGTGTAAGCTACACAGTGATACAAACCACCAACAGACCTGCACAAATACCCAGCAACCAGCAAGTCTCAACACACAAATTTACATGAGACTGCTATGGAGAAAGCTGTCAAATGTAATGTAATCATTAATTCTTCAGTTCAACTTAACATTTACCATACAAACAGCCTTTATTTATGGTTAAATGATAGAACGATAACACTTTATAACAATGGGACTGGAAATATTTGTGACCCGTCAAATCCAAAATATTGTCAAGTAGTAAGTTAGTAAAAAGTAAAATTCATAAATATCCTACTTGGGTGAGCATTGTTCTCAGGCATTAATGTTTAAGTGCCTTATGTTGTTGTGAATACAGCAACCATAAAAATGCATCTGCAGTATACTGTATTTTGTGTCAGTGTAGTGACCTCAGTATTATTTTGCCAACCCACTCCTTAAATTCTTAATACATTTAACTTTATGTCACCATTAATCATATCGTATTTGTCAATGTTAAAGATGAACCAGGTCAGCACTTTATTTGAAGGGCCACAAACATGATGAAGTAATGGATGATGCATTTTTATTTAACCATGATTACAACACTACAGTTTTTCTGAATATATGTACACTGCTGTGACTGGTCAGTTCTTTGAAGAAGACATGAACATCATTAATAAATCAGAAATCTTGATGATTCAAATACCTTTATTGATGCATTAATTAACGTATTGTTCTTGCATTAAGTCATGCATGAGATACTATTAATTCTTGTACATTCATCCTTGTCAATTCATGCCTTTTCATGCATGAAGTCATGCATGAATTCACGACAATTCATCTACCATAATTATAAACTGTAAAAGACAGTCATTTAAAAAAATCATGAATTAACAATATTATGGACCTGGAGAATCCCACAGACTGACCTGCACATATTCTGGGTTTGGTGGTAATATTGATAGTGCTTGGATCAGACAGGCTGCTGGAAAAGGACTGGAATGGATCGCTTACATCAGCAGTGCTGGTAGCAGCATCTACTACTCTCAGTCAGTCAAAGGCCGGTTTACAGTCTCCAGAGAAAACAGCAGACAGCAGCTGTATCTGCAGATGAACAGTCTGAAGACTGAAGATTCTGCTGTTTATTATTGGGGAGGAGGAATGAGCAATGCTGTACAAAAACTCAACATGTCAAAACAAGTCAAATCTTTGCTTTCTGCTTTTCTCATTCACATAGTAAGTTTTATTGCAGATCCCCCATATATAGTTGAAGCAGACAATAACTATTCTGTTACTCTGTTGATTCTGTTGTAAATATAAATCTATTTGTCTGGCATGTTTGACTTGTGTTAGACGATTTGTGATTAAAAACAAATGGAATTTAAGTTTGTCTTAAGTTTGCAATAGCCTAATAACTACATTTTCTTTCATGTGTCAAAAAATATATTTCATAACACAACTTAAAGCTTTACTAGTGACAGGACAGTCCATCCTTCTTTTATAGCCTGTCAGTGTCCTTCTCTATGCAAAGTGAACTTCCTCACAGTCTGCTATAAGACTTGATATCATGCTGTCAGTTGCAGCAGAAGAAGAGAAGCTCCCATCAGATCACCTTCAATAGCAACCATGTTCTCTGTAGCTCTGCTGCTGCTGCTGGCTGCTGGATCCTGTGAGTCTCACTGAGGCAGAGACACTGACAGTATGATCACAGCACACTGTTCACTGTTATTACACTGATTCAATACTCAACATGTTTTCCTCCACAGGTGTGAAGTGTGAACAGTTGACCCAGCCAGCCTCTGTGACTGTGCAGCCAGGTCAACGTCTGACCATCACCTGTCAGGTCTCTTATTCTCTCAGCAGCTACTACACAACCAGTCTCACGTCAGTTTGTGATGGCATCACGAAAATAAATCTATTAGATCATGATACATCACGATATTGTGAAGATTTACGTGATGGGGTCTTTTACCAAATATATTAAAAATGCAGGTAGCAGCTACTACACAGCTTGGATCAGACAGCATGCAGGGAAAGGACTGGAGTGATTGTACATGGAGGTGCTGCAGCCACCAAACTACAAAGATTCATTGAAGAACAAGTTCAGTATCGAATTAAGATTCTCACAGTGACTCATCAGTAGACCTGAACAAAAACCCCTCAGAGCCTGAACACTTGTAACATGAAGCCACCAGAGGAGGAGCCCTCAGACCACTAATGGTTTCAACACCAGCTCACTGTTATACTAAAGAGATAAACATACGCAACCCAAATGGTTCTTACAGTAATTAAATTTAACACAGTGCAATTAGTCAATTTAAATACTCTCACATTGCAATCAGTGATATATCATTGAATGTATATGCAGTATAACCTTTCAAGTGATAAAACCAATGCAGTGATTTAACTACAGTATGAATGAATCCTAAAAAAGTCAGTTTACCTTCCATAATATCATTATTTACATTTCCTGAACAATCAAACATGTTTGTCAGAGATTCAGGTTCCAACTTCTCTTTATGTGAGATGAAAAACAACACCTGAACATTTCATCTTCATTTTAATTCATTTAAATATATACTTTAGTCAGCTGATTTACTATCATCAGTATGTAAATCAGCCTCCTTGTGTGTTGCCTCATAAAGAAGTGAAGTGTGTGTGTGTCAGTGAGAGACAGAAGAGCTCACATCAGTTCAGCTTCAACATCAACATGTTCTCTGTAGCTCTGATACTGCTGCTGGCTGCTGGATCCTGTGAGGAGCTTTCAGTGGATTCACTCTAATACACACATTAGAAACACTGAATAGTCAGATGAATGATGGAGATAATGTTGATTTGTGTTTCCACAGGTGTGAACAGTATTGATCTCATCCAGACAGACTCAATGGTTGTGCAGCCTGGACAGTCTCTGACCATCAGCTGTCAGGTCTCTGGTTATTCTTTGACTGATGACAGCTATGCAACAGGTTGGATCAGACAGAGTGAAGGAAAACCAATGGACTGGATTTCCCATCAGTGGGGTGGAGGTGGCTTTTACCAAAATAATGCTCTGAAGAACAAGTTCAGCTACAGCAGAGACACTTCTGTTCTAACAGTGACTCTAAAAGGACAGAATGTGCAGCCTGAGGACACAGCTGTGTATTACTGTGTACGTCGGCCCACAGTGATACAAACCACCAACAGACCAGCACAAATATCCAGCAACCAGCAAGACTCAACCACACACACATGTTCTAAATGTGAACATTAATAAAAACAGCACTCTCTAATGAGTTAATAAATCTAATGATGATGGAATTCAATGAATGGTATTAATCATGTTGTAAAGCCTATAAAAGATGAGAAAAACTTTTTTCCTGTTTTCATGTAACATCTGATAACTAACTACATTTAAACAGTAGCTACATCTCTTCACAAATACACAAAGTCATATTCATATGTACAAAGCATGTATGCTATAATGACATAGGGATATGATATCAAATCAATTTTCAGAAATGCTTGTAGATGTTGGTGATCAGACTAAACCTTTTGTTTATTTATATTATTGTGAATGATCTTATGTGCTGGCCATTACGCTCAAAGTGACATATGAGAAACAGAGCCTTAATACCAAGATTAATCTTGATTTAACACATTTTAATAACCCTTGTTTTTTAATGTGTCAGATGTTATTTGTGTATTATTAGAATGAATATGGTTGTGGTGTTATATTCGGCTAACATTTTACACAAATTAAAACATGTCAGACAAACATTAAAACAGCTGACTTGGAGGGTTGACTCCTGCATATTCATTTCCTAGTTTCATTAAATATCTCCAATCCAGAAGTTTCCTCCCTGTGAGGAGGAGTTAATGCAAAACTCAGATATCACAGCTGAAAGTGGAGATGAGTGATGACATCATTTAGCGTTATTGTTTAGAGTCAATTTACTTGTATTGTGTATGGAGATAACTATTTTATATAAAAAGATTAGTAATGTTTGAAGATAGAATAATAGCATAGTCATTAAGTAGTTATTGTTGTGTATTAACACAAATGAAAGTCTAGAAAATAAATGGATACAATATTGACAGTTTAATGCAATACATTTATCTGTACCTAGATATGAAGAAATCAAAAATGCCAGGTATATTTTCACTCTGCAGATATAATAACACTGAACAAACTCTTCTATTGACTCCAGTTAGACCAACATTGATGCTTCATGTGTTTGATTTTATGCAAACTCAGTGACCTTCCTTGTTTCTCAGCTATAAAAACATCACATCAGGCTGTCAGTGGAGTTCACAGCACGTCAGTTTCAACATAAACCATGTTCTCTGGAGCTCTGCTGCTGCTGTTGGCAGCTGGATGTGAGTCTCTCTGGATTTGTTAAAGTCAACAGTTCTTCTTTTGCATTATAACTTGATCATTGGTTACAAAACAATTTATTTTTTAACAGGTGTGAAGTGTGAACAGTTGACCCAGCCAGCCTCAGTGACTGTGCAGCCAGGTCAACGTCTGACCATCACCTGTCAGGTCTCTTATTCTCTTGGTAGCTACACAGTTTGGATCAGACAGCCTGCAGGGAAAGGACTGGAGTGGATTGGAATGGCAGCTGGATCCACCACATTCTACAAAGATTCACTGAAGAGCAAGTTCAGTATCAGCTTGGACTCTTCCAGCAAGACAGTGACTCTAAATGGACAGAATGTGCAGCCTGAAGACACTGCTGTGTATTACTGTGCCAGAGAGCCACAGTAACACAAACCATCAGCAGACCTGAACAAAAACCCCTCAGAGCCTGAACACTTGTAACATGAAGCCACCAGAGGAGGAGCCCTCACACCACTAATGGTTTCAACACCAGCACACTGCCTGCACTCCTGCTTGACTTTAAATAATTTTGGGTTTCAATCCCTGATCATCGTCTCTTCTCCCACAACAAAAACTGAATTACATGTTTACATTGTTAAATGCACACAACGTAAACGTGTTATCGTGTCAGAGTCTTCCTGGAACAAATGCATGAAACCCTGTTCTTATTATCAGGACATAAAAGGAGACCTAAGATAATGTTTGTCGATCTCACACCAAGCATACAAGATGATTTAGTAAAAGAAAACCCATTTTTCTTATGATAATTATTTTGATAACTTTTATATATAAACAGTAACACTATTACATTATTTGTAACAAAAAACATCTGACAAGTAAATAAATGTGTTCAAATGTTAGAATGACTTACAGTAAAACATGGATAATAATGATGTTACGTTAAACATGTAAATAAAATCTGAAGTCTAAGATACAGTAAGATTATTCTTACTGTAAGAATAACACAAATTACGTTAAGGAGAAAGCTGTAACATGAAAATATGTTTCGAGGAAAAATTGAACAAAGGACATTGTTCAATCAAAGAGGAGGAGTCGATGCAAAACTCAGATATCTTCCACCTCTACTTATCTGAGTGCAGAGAGGAGGACAGAGAACAGTGGACACACAGTTTAACATGATGGACTATAGGACAGGACTGCTGCTTTTAACTCTCTGCTGGGCAGGTGAAGATTTTCACTGATCTTTCATTTGAAGTTGTCTTTAAAACATTACCAAAATAGAAAAGCAACTGATTATTTTCTTCATTTGACAGGTGTTGATGGTCAGACTCTGACAGAATCTGAACCAGCAGTTAAAAGACCTGGAGAATCCCACAGATTGACCTGTACAACATCTGGATTGTCATTCAGTAGCTACTATATGGCCTGGATCAGACAGGCTCCTGGAAAAGGACTGGAGTGGATTGCGAGTATACACAGTACTAGCATCTACTACTCTCAGTCAGTTCAGGGCCGGTTTACCGTCTCCAGAGACGACAGCAGAGAGCAGCTGTATCTGCAGATGAACAGTCTGAAGACTGAAGATTCTGCTGTTTATTATTGTGCTCGAGACCCACAGTGACTGAATTTGGTTGAGCAGCTGTACAAAAATCCTGCAGTACTCATTAGTATGGCTATATCCTAAGGACATTATATTTATTAATTTGTTATACTTAAAGGGATAATTCACCGCTGGAAAGCTGAATATATCTTTAAATTGGGTCACTTATGTTGTAGAAATGTGAATTTTATTTTTTTAAATTGGTGCCTTCTAGGCCGAGAAAAGCCAGAAAATGTGTTTTTGGCTCCTATGGATGAAAGACACCAAATCCCAGAATTCGATTCACGATTCCACTCCCAAACCACGCCTACCATTTACAGACAGACAAGACAGCGAGGTATTCAACTCAACTCAAGTGTGTTTTATTGTCATTTCAACCATATACATGAAACGTTTCATCGTGGCTCAAGTGGTGTTACACATTTAAAATATTTAAAAACGACATTATATAAAAACAACATACAAAACAGCCTACATTTAGTGCACACACATTATAGGCTCCATAAATTTTAGCTAACGCATACCAGCATTAGCGCTTGGTGGGCTGTAAATACTGAGTATAAACACAGCCGTGAATTAGCGTGGAATGTAGAATGGTCGGCATTTAACAGTCAAACTCCACCAGCGGTTAGCAGTTAGTTGGGTACAAATCACCCCATTTCTGCACCAGTCCGTGTTAACACAGCTCACCTGCAGGAGTCTTTTACCCGGCGACAGAACATCTCTAGCTTGGAGGGCTAGCAGGCCTGGTAGCTGGACAGTCCGGTACGCTGTTGTTCAGCCATGTTTCCACAAAAACAAAAACACAGCAGTCTCTGAACTCGCGTTGGGAGTTTTGTTGTAGTTAGATTTAGTTGCACACTTACAAGCAGGATTGATGGGACAGGGTGCCGGCTAGCGTTAGCTTTCCACCTAGCCGATGAGGATGTCCCCTTCTCCGGCTAGCGGCATCGAGCGACACTGCTGGTCTCCGTACTGGTCTCCGTACCAGGCAAAGTTTGTGTATTGTGTCGAGTATTCCATCTGTAATAACGTTTCCTGCATATTCTCCGATCTGTACCGATGTATCCCGGTGGTACACATGTGCGGTAGTTTGAATGCACATAATTGTTGTAAATGTTTACTGCTGAAAAGAGAGAGCCTTAGCGAAGATTCAAGATGGCTGACTCATTTTTCGCTGGGCTTTTCCGAATAGACTCAGCAGTCCAACCCCCTATTGGCGGGTGGAAAACATGCGCAACTAGCTGGCTGTAGTCCACAGACTCTGGGCAAAAATCTTTTGATGACGCAAAAATCGTCGTTTTAGGTCATCGGAAGATTTTTTTACCAGACCCACAATGCAGAGATCTCTCATCTCAGGGGGACATGAGGGAGGGAAGCACGGTCATTCAAAAATACTACAGTGTTTCTACTGATACAAAGCTTAATGCTAAATCGGTGAAGTATCCCTTTAAATACTTGGAGGCTATAGTCACAGTTACTTGTTTTGAAAAACAATATAATTACACTTTTATATATTATATGAACATGTTCAAGCAATAACAAACACTGAGTTGACAACTTAGCTTTAAATACTTATCATTTAATAATACATGATTTTATTAAGTCAGTTTCCTCATTACTTAAAAAACAACAACACTTATCAGAATCAGTCAACTGAGGGAATGAGTGTGGAGATGAAGAAGGTTGGTGATCTAAGAGGGGGCCTGGTCATAGAGGAAATGTGAGTGAAGAGAAAACAATTTAAATCACGAGCAGCTGAGTTCTCAAATTCTGTTAAGGACTTTGGAGGAGTGTACACTGCTATCCCGAATTAGTTGACTTTACTAGAAATTCGCGTTAAAACCTGTTGCCTAAGTTTTTACACAAGGTGAAACTTCACAGGTGAAGTTGTGTTAAGACAGAGCGGTAAGTTGATGCAGTGGAAAAATCTAGTTTACATTACTGTAGTCATTAATAAAAATCATTAGTAAACATACATTTTTCTGGAGTAATGTCTAAAATAAGCATGTTAAGTTAAAGCTTTACTGCATAACTTTTTTTATATTAATCAACAATCAAATCAAATGAATGTAACAATCTGTTACATTCAAGCCATTGCCAAATGAGTTGATACAAAGCTAATTAAGACTATCAACTCCAAACAACTCTCACGTGCGATTTTGACGTGCAAAAAAATCAAGCAAAGATAATTACCTTCTGAAGAGTCCATCGTATTTTTTTAATCCTCTGTGTACTCCACGGCTACTAGCAACTGTGTGGAGGAGGGGTGGGGGTGGTGTGTGATCACAGAAGGGTTGTATCATGTGGAAGTTTTGTTGTTATTACTTAGAATTTGTCATGGGGGAGACAGAAACTACACACTATAGCTTTAAACATGCAGAGAAACATAACAAATATAGAACATTAGGATACTTATTAATACCAGAGAACGTCTAATAAGGGGAAAACTTCAACTCTCACGAAACTTCTGGCTTCTGAACTGGTTGCAGTTCCACTCTGGTTCCATATGAGGGCGCTCACGGGCGAATGCAGAATGAATGGAGGTCTATGGAGCTATACCCCTCAAAATCCACTTTTCTAAGGATATCATTTTTTGCAAGAGTTATACACTCTCAAGGACCCCTGTGGGTCCCCAGAACCAACTTTTGAAAACACTCACCAGCCTACAAGTACTTCATTGTTGTTCTTTCACTCGCGGCGAAAGAGCCATCAGAAAAAAACTCTTCTGTGATTGGACATTGCGGCTTGTGGAATTGTGGGACTTTTTTTTGAACAATGAGACAAAAAAAGATCACAGTAGGTCATGATAGTTCCTCGCACACTGCTCGTAAATGATATCTCTGGATCACACATTTATTTTTAGGGGCAAAGCTTTACAGTGTGAGTATTTTACTCACACTATAAAGCTCTGCCTGTATGTAATGTTTATATATTTTTTATGTATTGTATGCAGGATGTTTACAGTAAAATACCTTTTTAGACCTTCAATGTTTCTTTTCGTCATTTTGTCTTAATTGTTCTGTTCTTAAAATAATCACACATCACAAGCAGCAGGTGAAGTACATCTATGATGTTCCCTTTTAAACCTGTAGAGGGAGGTCTATGCAAACTCTTCCTTCTTTATAAACACACCAACAGCAACTGTAGAATAATTTGAGGCAGAACAACTGACAGTTTTATACATATCAGAAAGACTTTGATCAGACATCAGTTCATTGAAGTTTGATGGGAAATATGATTGTCTGGGGTTTATATTTTGTAGTTGCTATTAATGGTGAGGAAATCATTTCAGCAGTTACAAAGTAAAGCAATTTGTTTTTTAAATGCTTAATATTTTCTAATGTGATGGATGATGATCATTTCTTTCCTTACAGGAGTTTGGAGTGAGATCAAACTGGACCAGTCTTCCTCTGAGGTGAAAAGACCTGGAGAGACAGTGAAGATGTCATGTATCATATCTGGTTATAGCATGACAAGCAACTATATTCACTGGATACGACAGAGACCAGGAGAAGCTCTGGAGTGGATTGGGAGAATAAGCCCATATAGAAACACTCTGAGCTATGCCAGCTCCTTTCAGAGCCGCTTCAGTTTTACTCAAGATGTTCCCAGCAGCACTCAGTACCTCGAGGTCCAGAGCCTGACAGCAGCAGATTCTGCTGTTCGACAGACACAGTGACTGAAGACAGTGGAGCAGCTGCACAAAAACCTCCACAGACAACAAACAGCAATGTGATCTTAATGACATCTGAGTCCCCCCCCCCCCCCCCCCCTTCCAAAGCACTTATCTTACTTTATACTTTTGAGTAAATATGTATTCTCTTTATGATGCTACATCACTTAAATTATTAGACAGAGTTTCTTCAATGGTAAAACCTTTATCTACTGTAATACCAAGTTGCCAAAGTCAAGTACAAACCTTAATATTTTAATAGTAATAAATGGTGAAATGACAATAACATAATTGTCAAAAATGATAGATGTTGATCTGAATGAAATTGTATATGATTGTAAATCATCCATGTGCTGAATATTGTTCTTAAAATGACTAATGAGAAACAGAGCCTTGATAACAAGATTAATTATGAAAAAAAACCTTGTATCTTAATGTGTCAGATGTCATTTGTATATTATTAGAATCAATTTGGTTGTGGTGTTAATACTGAAACATTTTACACAAATTAAAACATGTCAGACAAAGGTCAAAACAGCTGACTTGGAGGGGTGAATCTGACTCAGATTCAGTAAATATCTCCAGTCCAGATGTTTCCTCCCTGTGAGGAGTCAATGCAAAACTCAGATATCTTCCACCTCTACTTATCTGAGTGCAGAGAGGAGGACAGAGAACAGTGGACACACAGTTTAACATGATGGACTATAGGACAGGACTGCTGCTTTTAACTCTCTGCTGGGCAGGTGAAGATTTTCACTGATCCTAATTCCACATTCCCATTTGCATTACTGACATATTTCACATGAAGATTTTCTCTGATCTTTGTACCAAGGTAATGCATGACATGCTTATCGTTTTTGGTTTGACAGGTGTTGATGGTCAGACTCTGACAGAATCTGAACCAGCGATTAAAAGACCTGGAGAATCTCACATATTGACCTGTACAACATCTGGATTGTCATTTAGTAGCTACTGGATGGCCTGGATCAGACAGGCTCCTGGAAAAGGACTGGAGTGGGTTGCTACTATCAGTGATGCCAGTAGCTACATCTACTAGTCTCAGTCAGTCCAAGGCCGGTTTACCATCTCCAGAGACAACAGCAGAGAGCAGCTGTATCTGCAGATGAACAGTCTGAAGACTGAAGATTCTGCTGTTTATTATTGTGCTCGAGACACACAGTGACTGGAGTTGGTTGAGCAGCTGTACAAAATCCTACAGTACTCATTCTTTCAGGCTGGTAGTGCACAAGTTTGAAATACCTTCCAAAACATGTATATATTTAAACATTTTATATTACATTTTTGTTGTTTTGAGGTTGTTAAGTTGTTTTGTTATTCTGCAATTTCATTTTCATATATCTTTTTATTATAAATTAATATGCCTCCCTGTATTATACACAAACTTGTAAACACACCTAAATACAATAAAGATCACTCATTGATACAAGGTCAAAAGACAGCCCGACAATCTGGTTGCTGAAATTAAACTTCTACAAATACTTTACATTTCTACAAAGTAAGACACAATTATGTCTGTAAATGATATGATGTGGAATCTATGAGAATGAAAAATAATGTTACTGTTTCTTTTATAAAATCACTAGAGGACAGTCAGTGTCTAGTTTCTCTCTGTTACTAAAAGGAGAAACTCAGATCTGCTGTTCTCATTGATCTTAACTGACTGATACTCAAACTCTGAAATGATTCATATTGCTCTGTAATAAAATCAATAGATAAATAAGAATATGTCACTCTTTCCATCACCTACTGTAATTTCATTAAAATTATTTCTAAGAGAAAACAGCTGAAAGTGGAGATGAGTGATGACTTCATTTAACGTTATTGTTTAGAGTGAATTTACTTTTATTGTGTATCGAGATAACTATTTTATATAACAATGATTATTAATGTTTGAAGATAGAATAATAATATAGTCATTAAGGAATTATTGCTGTGTATTAACACAAATGGAAGTCTAGAAAATAATTGGAGACAATATTGACAGTTTAATGTAATAAAGTTATCTGTACCTAGATATGAAGAAATAAAAAATCACACGCATATTTTCACTCTGCAGATATAATAACACTGAACAAACTCTTCTATTGACTCCAATTAGACCAACGTTTATGCTTCATGTGTTTGATTTTATGCAAACTCAGTGACCTTCCTTGTTTCTCAGCTATAAAAACATCACATCAGGCTGTCAGTGGAGTTCACAGCACGTCAGTTTCAACATAAACCATGTTCTCTGGAGCTCTGCTGCTGCTGTTGGCAGCTGGATGTGAGTCTCTCTGGATTTGTTAAAGTCAACAGTTCTTCTTTCAGTATAACTTGATCATTGGTTACAATGCATTTTTATTTTTATTTTTTTACAGGTGTGAAGTGTGAACAGTTGACCCAGCCAGCCTCTGTGACTGTGCAGCCAGGTCAACGTCTGACCATCACCTGTCAGGTCTCTTATTCTCTCAGCAGCTACTACACAGCTTGGATCAGACAGCCTGCAGGGAAAGGACTGGAGTGGATTGGAATGGCAGCAGTTGGATCCACGACACACTTCAAAGATTCACTGAAGAACAAGTTCAGTATCAGCTTGGACTCTTCCAGCAAGACAGTGACTCTAAATGGACAGAATGTGCAGCCTGAAGACACTGCTGTGTATTACTGTGCCAGATACACACACTGGTTAAAGTTACTAGGGAAGCTATACAAAAACCATCAAGAATGTGTTTTTACAAAGACCAACAGGAGGCAGTAGGAGACCTTAAATATGATGTACGGTTATTAAAAAAAGAGGCACACAATAACAGCAGCAGATGATGTGGTTTTTGACTTCCTCTTTTATTTTTTACCGACCAATGTAATGATGAACAACTGACTGATTCTCAGTATTATTGAGACTATTGGTGTCTGAATGTGGCTTCCTCTGTGTTATAAGGTTTGTCGAGAATGAGAACATTTATTTTAAAATATTGTATGAAATAATAATCACATACTGTAATGTAGACTGTTAAACTAGCACTTTTCGTCTTTCAGTAATTATACATTAGAGTGATCAAAATGACACAAGGTTTCCCAAGTATCCTTTATTGGGCCTTTACATGCTCACACTACTTACAATCTGTAAAGCAACCGATTATGTTAAAGCCCCAGTGTGTAAGAATTTCTCCCATTTAGCGGTGAAATTGTGTATGACAACCAGGTGAATTTCACTTTGTAGCCCCCCCCCCATTCCGAGTGCGTTCTAACTCCTACGGTGGCTGAACCCGAAATTAGCGACAACCGTCCTTGAGTGTTCCTTCCAGTGTAATAATAGTTTGACGTTATTTTGGTACCATTTCATTGCTAACATCAGCTATCAGGTTCCCAAACATATGCAAGCTAATGTTAGTAAAGTATCAGTGCTATCGTTATTCTGTATATTGTACCAGATTAACAGTGTAAGGCGATGTTTACAGCGTAGGAGAGAAGCAACGGAGCTTTGTGTTTTTAATATATTTCTCTGAGCAGTATGAGCAATGTCAATGAAACTGAAATGATCTCTTAGTGTCTCCATCGTTTCCACGCAGCTGTTCTAGTAGCTAGTCTGTGTTACAGATCCATGTCGTGAGTTGTCTGCCAGGGAAATCACGGCACATATGATTATGTTTATGTTACAAGGTAGACAATCCTTTTTCATCATTGACGCGAGGAAAAGTATCCTAGACGTCGTTCTAGCGTTATACACAACTGTGCTATATTTAGCCAAGCAAGTAGCAACTATAAAACTTTTACACAAATAGGCAGAATTACCTGTTGAGAAGAAAGCAGGCAACTTCGGCGTCCCTTTTAAAATCCTTGCTCCTCATCAGCTCTTTCCATCTTGGAAAAGCCACAACAATATTAACTTTGGTCGCGTTGCTTTGCCTGTCACGTTGTCGTTTTAATTTCCTTGGCGACTCAGTTACATGTCCTCGATAATAGACGCAACAGGCTTTCAAATCTGCCGGCAGTGAGTGGCACGTAATCTTCTCCCCCCCTCCCTCCCTGGCATACATCACAGTCAGTGCCACTGAGTGAAAAGCGTGAAATGCGGAGCAGTAAAGCCTGTATGTCTCTTACGGGCTACCATATTTCAAGATGGCGCATGGCTATGGAGCGTCTACCCCAGTTCATGTAAGCGCAAATGTAAAATTTCAAGCCAATAGGAATACTTGGAATTGATGGTTGTGGTCAATATTCATAAAAAATGACAAGTTTGTGAAGGGCAATACAGATTTTGATAATGAACAACTACAAATCTTACACACTGGGGCTTTAACATATCATATGTGGACACACGTATTTACATAACCATTAATTACTGCATTGGACAAATCAAGTATTTGATAAGCAACACCTTAATTAAGACAATCACAAAATCAACAAACTATCACATTAACAGAATAGTTAATAGAAATTTTGTGATTGTTTGAGAGTCAGATGAGAAGATCATTGTAATTCTAATATGTGTCTGTATTACATTTCCTTTCCTGTAATAAATTATATGGTTACAATAGTCTTGAGTACGTCTTACAGGACAGTCCATCCTTCTTTTATAGCCTGTCAGTGTCCTTCTCTATGCAAAGTGAACTTCCTCACAGTCTGCTATAAAGACTTGATATCATGCTGTCAGTTGCAGCAGAAGAAGAGAAGCTCCCATCAGATCACCTTCAATAGCAACCATGTTCTCTGTAGCTCTGCTGCTGCTGCTGGCTGCTGGATGCTGTGAGTCTCACTGAGGCAGAGACACTGACAGTATGATCACAGCACACTGTTCACTGTTATTACACTGATTCAGTACTCAACATGTTTTCCTCCACAGGTGTGAAGTGTGAACAGTTGACCCAGCCAGCCTCTGTGACTCTGCAGCCAGGTCAACGTCTGACCATCACCTGTCAGGTCTCTTATTCTGTCAGTGGCTACTACACAGCTTGGATCAGACAGCCTGCAGGTAAAGGACTGGAGTGGATTGGATATGGCTGTGCTGGATGCACCACATACTACAAAGATTCACTGAAGAACAAGTTCAGTATTAACTTTGACTCTTCCAGCAAGACAGTGACTCTAAATGGACAGAATGTGCAGCCTGAAGACACTGCTGTGTATTACTGTGCCAGAGAGTCACAGTAACACAAACCATCAGTAGACCTGAACAAAAACCCCTCAGAGCCTGAACACTTGTAACATGAAGCCACCAGAGGAGGAGCCCTCAACAGTCAGTTCAAGGCCGGTTTACCATCTCCAGAGACGACAACAGACAGCAGCTGTATCTGCAGATGAACAGTCTGAAGACTGAAGATTCTGCTGTTTATTATTGTGCTCGACACCCACAGTGACTGGAGTTGGTTGAGCAGCTGTACAAAATCCTACAGTATTCTTACTGGGCTGATGAAGCCAAATAATGAAGAGGATATATGAATGTAATATTTATACCATATATTTTATACATTATATTTTTAATGTCACTACTTTTTCTAAGGTTTTCCATCTAAATTTTGCATTAGATATCATTGTTAGATAATAAATTAAGCTTTGTCTCTTCATTATAGGTATAACCAGAGGTGTAGTGGTAAAAAAAGAGGTGGGTAAACTATAAATTCTCCACGACGTGGTCACCTGGTAAGGTGGGCCACTGCCTACCAGTGTATGTGTATCCTGATGACATCGCTATAGGCTATCATTTGATGGTACTACCAAGGGTATCACTGGTTGTTTCCTCATCATAGGTCACACAATCACTATTCAATTCATACACTAATCTAAACTCTTGTTAAAGAGACTCAAGAAGGAATAATAGGGTTGAAATCTATAAAGTTTACTAAATGACAAAACAGAGAGAACAAAAATATTTAAGAGATAGAGAGGGAGGCTTATATCCAGGGCTTCCAATGCAATGCACTTGTACATAATGATTAGGGATTTGGGATTATTTTCATAGTCCATTAATCTGTTGAATATTTTCTCGATTAATCGATTAGTTGTTTGGTCTATAATATGTCAGAAAAATGTGGATCAGTGTTTCCCAAAAGCCCAGGATGATGTCCTCAAATGTCTCATTTTGTTTCTGCTCCTGTAGAAGCTAGAGGTCTGTATGAAATCAACCTTGTTACTAGAAAAACATGTTTTTAGCTGCAATCTTATGGAGAAAAACTACACTACCCATAGTCGGCAAGTTGATTGGTTCAACTCGCCGTTTCCATAGAAACGTTTACCGTACCCGCAAAACAGCGAACGGCTATAGCGATAACATTAACTAGCTAGGTGACTAGCAAAGAGAGCTTGTTGTCACAAACTTCCAGTGGTTTAAATGTCAGAGAATGCATATAATTACATCCAGTTATTTATCTGATAATGTATCCTGAATTTTACTTGTAACATGGGCTAATGGGAAAACGTAGAGGTGACTTGTTGAGTCAGTGGCATGAATCTACAGTGAACCAAATTAACCTAAAAAACATGAAGTTTAGTACTGTTTTTCGAGCTCACTCACTGTGGGCTTGTAGCCGAGGCCGTTTGCTGGCATCAGGAGGAGGGCTGCTGTCTTGACGGCGCTTAAAAAATTGCCGGACATCTATTTTTACAATTTATTACATGAGACATGTAGGCTAGTTTGGGCTAGTGACCATGGATGTATTAAGAGAACTGATGAATCTTGATGCAGTCTGCTGCTTCCTGCTCTCTACGCAAGAGATGCTCGATGGTGTTTTAAGCCCCCAACGTTGACTTCAAGGCAGCGCTGCGACCATTGACTTAATTCAAGGCACCTATAACTGTTGCCTAATCCTAGTGCCTGGAAGGCAACGTTGTGGGCTATAACAAACAAACACCGCAAGAGATTGGTCAACACTGACAGTAAGCAGCGCAATATGAAAGACTTCGTCTTAGGTTTAACAATCTATGAAACTAACAATGAAAAATATGAAACTAAAACGACATAAGCTTGATTTAAAATGGCTTAGGAACTATAGGCTATTTAGAGGTGGATAAACACAATTTAGAGGTGGATAAACGCACTTTGGAGGTGGGTAAACGCTATTTCCGAATTTTGGGAGGTGCGTAAACGGCGTTTACGTGCGTTTAGCCTCCACTACATCCCTGGGTATAACGTCCTGCTTTCCTCAGAAATATTATTACTCAACATTAAACACAGTTTAATGCAATAAAGTTGTTATACCTAGATATGAAGATATCAAAAATGGCATGCACATTTTCACTCTGCAGATATAATAAAACTGAACAAACTCTTCTATTGACTCCGGTTAGACCAACGTTGATGCTTCATGTGTTTGATTTTATGCAAACTCAGTGACCTTCCTTGTTTCTCAGCTATAAAAACATCACATCAGGCTGTCAGTGGAGTTCACAGCACGTCAGTTTCAACATAAACCATGTTCTCTGTAGCTCTGCTGCTGCTGTTGGCAGCTGGATGTGAGTCTCTCTGGATTTGTTAAAGTCAACAGTTCTTCTTTCAGTATAACTTGATCATTTGTTACAAAACATTTTCTTTTTTAACAGGTGTGAAGTGTGAACAGTTGACCCAGTCAGCCTCTGTGACTGTGCAGCCAGGTCAACGTCTGACCATCACCTGTCAGGTCTCTTATTCTCTCAGCAGCTACTACACAGCTTGGATCAGACAGCCTGCAGGGAAAGGACTGGAGTGGATTGGAATGGCAGCTGGCTCCACCACATACTACAAAGATTCACTGAAGAACAAGTTCAGCATCGACTTGGAGACTTCCAGCAAGACAGTGACTCTAAATGGACAGAATGTGCAGCCTGAAGACACTGCTGTGTATTACTGTGCCAGAAGAGACACAGTGAGAGACGATAATAGGAGAGTCATACAAAAACTACTTCCTCTTTTTTTCCCACCACCACTGACATCCAGTATTACTTTGTTGCCATACTGCTGATAAGTTCTCTGTATTAGTGTGGTGAAACTGTGTCCACATGTCTTCACAAGTACCTGCATGAAGATCATGCAAAAAATGAACATGATGGTAACGTTTAAAAATAAAAAGCTTCCACATTATTTTCAGAATGTACACATTTTCTTATGAATAATTTTCCTGTACAGAACCAAATCCACCCAAAAATCCTGAAATTAACAAATTGCACAGCCATAAATAGGACGCAAAGATATTTAACAAATCAAAACATTTTTGCCACTTTTGCAGGTCCTACACCATCAGCTTTAGGACCAGCAGGATGCTGATTTGTGTTTCCACAGGTGTGAACAGTATTGATCTCATCCAGACAGACTCAATGGTTGTGCAGCCTGGACAGTCTCTGACCATCAGCTGTCAGGTCTCTGGTTATTCTTTGACTGATAACAGCTATGCAACAGGTTGGATCAGACAGAGTGAAGGAAAACCAATGGACTGGATTTCCCATCAGTGGGGTGGAGGAGACTTTACCAAAATAATGCTCTGAAGAACAAGTTCAGCTACAGCAGAGACACTTCTGCTCTAACAGTGACTCTAAAAGGACAGAATGTGCAGCCTGAGGACACAGCTGTGTATTACTGTGTACGTTACCCCACAGTGATACAAACCACCAACAGACCTGCACAAATACCCAGCAACCAGCAAGACTCAACACACACACACACGTTTTAAATGTCAACATTAATAAAGACAGCACTCTTTGCAGCGTTAATAAACATGAATGGCTATGGAGTCAATGGAATAGAAAATAACATCTAAAAACTAATTTTAAACAGCAGCTATAAATATCTTCACAAATAGGATGTCAATTTCCCTTCTGGTATTTGGCCTACTGTACATGAAAAAAAGCTCTAAACTGTTACACCGTGAGTTAATGATCATTGTAGAACATTATAGTTTATTTCTCAATATTTTCTATCAGTCCAGAAATCAGTTTCATATTTCACAGTTTCCTCTGCTGTTGTAGAGATACTCTACTTATGGAAATGTATCTGTGACATGTTCCCATTTTAAACCTGCAGAGGGAGGTCTATGCAAACTCTTCTTCTCTTATAAACACACAACTTGTGCCAGAACACTGGGATGTTTTGATATATTTCTGAAACACTCAGATCAGAGCACTGAACGACAGTGTTACTCACAGAATGGAACATACCATCATCTGGAGTTTATTAATTGTAGTTACTATTCATGGTGAGAAAAACATAATTCTGCTAAATGTCCAACGTGTGATTTACAAGTTTGTTGGATGATTATCACAATTTCTTTCCTTACAGGAGTTTGGAGTGAGATCAAACTGGACCAGTCTTCCTCTGAGGTGAAAAGACCTGGAGAGACAGTGAAGATGTCATGTATCATATCTGGTTATAGCATATTAGCTGGATACACCAGATACCAGGGGAAGCTCTGGAGTGGATTGGGAGGATGGATACAGGTTCACAGTTTCGAACTCTGCTATCTATGGCAGCTCCTTTCAAAGCTGTTTCATCATGACTGAAGATGTTCCCAGCAGCACTCAGTACCTCGAGGTCCAGAGCCTGACAGCAGCAGATTCTGCTCTTTACTTCTGTGCTCGAGAAGACACAGTGACTGAAGACAGTGGAGCAGCTGCACAAAAACCTCCATAACCATAATAACATCTGGCTTTTCTAATCAGCAGCATATACATGTGTTTATATTTTAGACAAATTAAATATATTATATACACATTGTCTGCAAATATTTACTGTGTTTCTTTAGATTTTGTTTTATTTTTAAAAGTGAAACAAGCTGCAGAATCTTTGGGTGAGTTGATAATATGGCTGTATTCAACATACTGCATAAACATACTATTAGAATAGATTATTAAGAATCAAAGAAAAATTTACTCATTTGATGTAATCATTCATTATCCATTTATTATGAGGCTGTTGCTACTTTAAATCAATGCTACCACTTCTCATGTTTTGATGAAGGAGCAAAGTCTTCAGTTTGTTGGGAAATAATAACACTGCAACAAATACGGTAGTTATTGGGCTCATCTTTTTAATATAATGCAATCCAGTATGACCCAATGGAGAACATCCAATATGTTTTATAATTACTGTTTATAATGTAGTTTATAATGTTCTGGTCTACACAAATTGACCTGCATAATGTGTACCTGTATTGTGCCTTTACAACAAAAAGTACAATTCTGCTCTACCTTGTCAGCATTACCCGATAAAAACAAAGATTAGCTGTTTAGAGCATTCAATCACCCCGCCAGTTGCTGATATATACTGACATTTCTGCTTCTCTTACAGAAACATGGCTGGGATCTTAATATAAGACATATTCATTTTGATTGAAACATGTCAGACAAAAAAATATTGCTTTGACTTTACAACCATTCACTTTTCATTCATCCATTAACTATAACCTCTTCAGTCATTGGCGGCTGGAGCCAATCCCAGGTGACATTGGGGCGAGAGGCGGCGTACATCGTGGACAGGTCGCCAATCAATCACAGGGATCATTTACATTACATTTTCACCAAATAAAAACTGAAAGCCAAGCCTAATCTAGTGGTATCCTCCCTGTGAGGAGGAGTCAATGCAAAACTCAGATATCTTCCACCTCTACTTATCAGAGTGCAGAGAGGAGGACAGAGAACAGTGGACACACAGTTTAACATGATGGACTATAGGACAGGACTGCTGCTTTTAACTCTCTGCTGGGCAGGTGAAGATTTTCACTGATCTTGATTTAACATAGTTCTGAATTGTGTAACAACTAAATCCATGTGATGTTTTTTTTATATCTTGACAGGTGTTGATGGTCAGACTCTGACAGAATCTGAACCAGCGATTAAAAGACCTGGAGAATCCCACAGATTGACCTGTACAACATCTGGATTCACATTCAGTGACTACAGCATGCACTGGATCAGACAGGCTCCTGGAAAAGGACTGGAGTGGGTTGCTTATATCAGATATGACAGTAGCAACATCTACTACTCTCAGTCAGTTCAGGGCCGGTTTACCGTCTCCAGAGACAACAGCAGACAGCAGCTGTATCTGCAGATGAACAGTCTGAAGACTGAAGATTCTGCTGTTTATTATTGTGCTCGACACCCACAGTGACTGGAGTTGGTTGAGCAGCTGTACAAAATCCTACAGTATTCTTACTGGGCTGATGAAGCCTGATAATGACGATGATATATAAACATAAAATCAATATCATACATTTTATATTATATTTTATATTACTGCTTTTCCCTCTGTTTTGTTCCCTACATTTTACATTGCATTTAATTTTTAGATAATACATCACCCTTTGTCTCTACATTGAAGAACGTCCTGTTTTCCTGGGAAATATGACTTAATATTAAACGCACAAAAATACAATAAAGATCAATTGTTGGTAAAAGTGCCAAAAACATCACAATGATCTGCTTACTTAAATTGGACTCCTTGAACTCCTGCAGTAAGAACCATTTCTTGTCTTTCCTCGTCCTCCCTGGGCTGATAAACTCTGCACTGACTCACATGACTAATGTCCTCAGGTCAAGTCATTCAAAATGAGACAACACAGACATTTGAGTATGATTGTTTGCATTTAAGAATTCTGAAAAAAAGTAAAAATCATGCTGCATTTTCTATAAATATTTTGACATAACCACACACATGTGAAGGTAAAATATGTTGTTTATTACAGAAGAGTAACTGGTAAATGGATGAACTACAATAGTTCTAATCTTTGCATTTTGTCATGTTTCAGTTCCTGAGCAGCTGTTTTCCTCTAAAAGGCTCCAAGTTTCTCTGTATGTCTGTTTCTTCAAACATCTGCAAACACTGAAACCATTAAAAGTCTTTTATTAGAAGCTGCAAACTATATTACTCTTCACATGATCCCAGGTGCTGTCAATGTATTTATGCTTGCAGCAAATAGTCACCAAATACATGAAAAAATGAATGCAGGTCTCTTATTCCTTTAGCAGCTACAACACAGCTTGGACCAGACAGCCTGCAGGTAAAGGTGGTGGATTGTACGTGGAGGTGTTGCATCCACCACATACTTCAAATATTCAATGAAGAACAAGTTCAGTATCGACTTAGAGGAACACAGTGACTTTAAACTTTAAGCAGTAACAAATTCATTTTGACAGCCCCAGTTTAAATACTTGTAGGTTTCAATCACTGATACGTCACAAGGAAAACAGTAATTTCATCAAAAATAGCCCTAGGAGACATGAGATGTGTTTATGATGTTAAACCATTTTTTTAATTATAATATTATTAATAACTTTTATTTTTAAATAGTACATATTATTTGCAATTGGAGGAAATATAGTAAGGATAAATAAACATATGCAAATGTTACAAAGTAACATAAAAAAATAAATAAATAAAGGATTAGGTAACATCAAGTTAAACATGTGAAACAAAGAGATAAAATGGTCAGATGATTTGTGAAAACACAAAATACAGTTAGGAGAAAGACAAAAAAGGAGGAGTCAATGCAAAACTCAGATATCTTCCACCTCTACTTATCTGAGTGCAGAGAGGAGGACAGAGAACAGTGGACACACAGTTTAACATGATGGACTATAGGACAGGACTGCTGCTTTTAACTCTCTGCTGGGCAGGTGAAGATTTAGACTGATCTTAATTTAACCGCTTTTATTTGTGTCATCAGGTTATTTCACTTGGTGTTTTTTATCCTCTTGACAGGTGTTGATGGTCAGACTCTGACAGAATCTGAACCAACGATTAAAAGACCTGGAGAATCCCACAGATTGACTTGTACAACATCTGGATTCACATTCAGCAGCTACGCTATGAACTGGATCAGACAGGCTCCTGGAAAAGGACTGGAGTGGATCGCATATATACACACATCTAGTTCTCTTATCTATTACTCCCAGTCAGTCCAGGGGAGATTCACCATCTCCAGAGATGACTCCAGCAGTAAACTCTATCTGCAGATGAACAGTCTGAAGACCGAGGACACAGCAGTGTATTACTGTGCCAGAAGAGACACAGTGAGAGACGATAATATGAGAGTCATACAAAAACTACTTCCTCTATTTACAATCACAACTGGGAACATTCAGTTGACTCAGTATCACTCTTTTTGCCATATTGTCGATAAGTTCTATGTATTAATGCGGTGAAACTGTGTCCACTTCATGAGTACCTGCATGAAGATCATGCAAAACTCAACATTTTGGTAACATTTCAAATTAAAAAGCTTCCACATGAGTTTTTTTCATGAAATGATTTTCTTATTCATAACAAATTTACACCAAATCCTGGAATAAAATCATTTTACAGCCATAAAAGGAAGCATGTAGATATTTAACAATTGTTGCCATTTTTTCTCTGTCATTTTTAAAACATCCTCGGACTTGACAGATTGTTTTAATATGTTTCAAAAACTTTTCCCATTATGAAAGAAGCTGGATCAGAAAAGTCTGAAGACTAAAGTTGCCATTCATTATTGTGCTCGAGAGCCACCGAGACTGGAGTTGTTTGAGCAGCTGTACAAAATTTGAAGATTAATATTAATATTTACAAGTTGATAGTAAATATTCACACCTTGTGATGCTTCAGAATTTACTCATTTATCATGAAATCACATAGAAATGATGGGTGGAATGATTTTTGTCCAAAACTGATATAAATGGAAATACATGAGGATAAAATGCCATTTGTTTTGTTTTCAAATCTAAAAGGTCAAAAAACATTTCTTTGGGTGTCACAAGTGAGTAATCTTTCTCTAATGTTTAAAAGTAGCTACCATTCCTGTTTTAAAGCTCTAGAGGGCAGACAAGGACTGGCTTTAACACTTATCCCAGTGACGTCCATATACAGAAACAACAGACAGGGAAGTAAAGCAGTAAATGTTTTATTGAATTGTTTTCAGACCCTAATGCTCCAGATATTGATGTTCTCCTCCAAATGATAATCTGTTACCAAAGTTTCTGCTATGAAATGACTGAAAACCATCACAATGCTACGTCCATGTGTGCTGGGCACCACTGCTTCAATCAATCAGAAGACATAAATTATGCTTAAATTATTGTTGTGGCAATGTTGATAACCTAGTTACTCATTTTAAAATAACATTTAAAATGTACAAACTAATATAGACACTTTCTAGTCAATAAAAATGTATTCTAGTTTCATCAAGAAGATTTTAGATTCCAGTCCAGATGTATCCTCCCTGTGAGGAGGAGTCAATGCAAAACTCAGATATCTTCCACCTCTACTTATCTGAGTGCAGAGAGGAGGACAGAGAACAGTGGACACACAGTTTAACATGATGGACTATAGGACAGGACTGCTGCTTTTAACTCTCTGCTGGGCAGGTGAAGATTTACGCTGATCTTGATTAAACATCGTTTTGATTGTGTAACTCTACATTCATGTGATATTTTTTTATATCTTGACAGGTGTTGATGGTCAGACTCTGACAGAATCTGAACCAGCGATTAAAAGACCTGGAGAATCTCACAGATTGACCTGTACAGCCTCTGGATTCACACTCAGCAGCTATCACATGGCCTGGATCAGACAGGCTCCTGGAAAAGGACTGGAGTGGGTTGCCTGGAATGATAACGGTGGTAGCACCAAACACTACTCTCAGTCAGTTCAGGGCCGGTTTACCATCTCCAGAGACAACAGCAGAGAGCAGCTGTATCTGCAGATGAACAGTCTGAAGACTGAAGATTCTGCTGTTTATTATTGTGCTCGAGACCCACAGTGACTGGAGTTGGTTGAGCAGCTGTACAAAATCCTGCAGTATTCTTACTGGGCTGATGAAGCAAAATAATTAAGATGATATATGAATAATATCTATACCATATATGTTATACATCATATTTTTAATATTATTGTATTATAAATTTAACATTAGATATCATTTTTAGATAATAATTTAAACTTTGTCCCTTCATTATATAACGTCCTGCTTTCCTGAGAAATATTATTACTCAACATTAAACACAAAAACACAATAAAGATCACTTGTTGGTAAAAGTCCCAAAACATCACAACAATCTGGTTGTTTAAATTAAACTCCTTCAACTCCTGCAGTAAGATTTTATTTCTGACATAACCACACACATATGAAGGTAAAATCTGTTGTTTATTACAGAAGAGTAACTTGTAAACAACATTACTGTGCAGTGTGCATCACTTCCTGGTTTCCCAAAACTAAAGAGCATCCTGAGGCCCAAAAACACAAAACACGCGTGCATTAAAGGGGTGCTAGAATGCAAAACCGATTTTACCTTGTCATAGATGAATAACAACAGTTTGGTGGGTAAATAGGACATACATAAGTCCTCAAAATCCCATTGACACCTCTTTCCTCTGCAAATCTCACTATTTGAAACTGCCTCTGAAAACGGGCGAATCCCAACGAACCACCGAGTTGACGACAACTCGCTAGCTGTTCCTTATTTGGCTCAGGTCGCTGTTTTTGTCACGACCCAAAATTTACATACACCACTGACCTGAGATCAGCTAGTCTTCTTAGGTCGCGCAGATCTCAGAAATGTTATACATTGTTTGTCTGTTATTCCAATACTAAAATCAATTCTGAGACTTTTTGGAGATCAAATATGGGCCGTTTTACGAAAATTGATGGCTAATTGCAAATTTGGTATGACAATATCGGACTTGAGAGGCTCCACAATTATGGTACACAATCTGCCGTCACAGCCAGCGGCTCCCTGCCGGATATGCTGCCTTCCTGCTCGGCCTGCATACCTTCACAGACCCGCTATGAGCTGGAGCTCTGTAAGGATCGCACACGTGATTCTTTTTTAGAAAGAAGAAAGTTTGGAAGTTTTTCAAGGATAATGAAAATGAACCACAGTCATAAATGCAGTGTTCCAGGCTGTACAACGGAATACTGGCCCGGAGAAAAGTGTTTAGAACGAGTATATCGGACAATGAGCGGGAGTTGTGGATCTACAGTTTTTTACAATCACTTTGCTACTAATTTCAGAACCTTGACGTCATTTTTCAAAACTCTATACATAAAACTCACAACCAATGATCAAAATACACATTTTTCAATTGCTTGGATACAATACACATAAACCAAAGATCATTTTTTTCATTTAACAAAGATCACCTGTTCAATATGACACAACTTAACATCAAAGTACTACTATTTCAAAATGCAATTCACACATTACATTTCAGATGATTGTCTATTAATTTCATTCCAATGATCTAACTATCAATCAGTACAACTACTCAAAATGATAAGTAACTGTTGCATGACTCTTAATGCATAGCTGTATGGAAACAGATAAACAATATTCCATGTTTAGATTATGAAAGTTTCAAGACAACGAGATTCATTGTCATCAATTAGTGTTGAGCATGAACCAATTAGACTACATTATCTATGGATGTAATATTTCATCATCATTCTTTACTGTAATGTACTACTGTTTATCAGACACTGTTTCTATGGTCCCATGTACTACCTTTGAGACTATTTACAGTATTGACAGTACTGCACTGTATGCTTGCAGGCCCTTGGAATTGCTTGTCCAATTCTGCCAACTCGTTATTGATGATTGAGATATATACTTTATATATATACTATATATATACATATACATATATACTCGTACCACATTGTTCGCCATGCCCGAAGGTTTTTTCCAAGATGTTTGGCTAATTGCAACGTAGATGAGAACCTGCGGCCAAATCCACAAGACAAAATTGATGAATATGTACAGTAATCACTTCTTTGTTTTGCTTTCTACAGTACAAGCAAGTTGAGGAACACTGCATTTGATGTTTTACAGTAGAGTCTTTTCTTTTCTATTTCCTAGCTAATTATTTTGCTTTTGATTCTAATAAACCTATGTTGTGATCGTACTGTATTGTTTTTCATCAATACATTTCAGGTTTTGTTCAATTATTCCACTGTGTCTAGTATTCTCTCTACTACTGCAGTACTTTTACAACGATGTATTTACATCAAGTACCATAATGAAACATGTATCACCTATTTTGTACTACAATATGTAATGATTGTACGAACGATGACCCAGTGAAACTATGGGTAGCTTGTGTGTGGGTGATCTAAAGTAACGTTTCAATGGTATTTCACAATAAATTTGTTTTTTGAACCAATGATTGTGCAAGTGCAAAATTTATTTAAAGATATGAATGCACAATGCAATGTTTTGAACATTAGACAGTCTGTGTTACAAGTGATGATCGTTTTGAGTTTTGTGTCTAGAGTTTTGAAAAATGACATCAAGGTTCTGAAATTAGTAGTGATCGTAACAAACTGTAACGTAGCGGTGGAGAAGACGTGCCAGCAGGGCTGTCTCTGGTAAATGTCCCCGCGCTGGCAAAGGGTGAGTTGTGATTCTTTCATGGAGGTTTTTTATGTCCCAAGGGTCACATTACAACAACACTAATGAAGGTGTTGACATTTTGCATTTTGTCCCGGCCGCTGCAGCTGCTGCTCGTGCCTGGGCATGTCTGTACTATGGTAACTGTGTGTGTGTGTGTGTGTGTGTGTGTGTGTGTGTGTGTGTGTGTGTGTGTGTGTGTGTGTGTGTGTGTGTGTGTGTGTGTGTGTGTGTGTGTGTGTGTGTGTGTGTGTGTGTGTGTGTGTGTGTCTGTGTCTGTGTGTGTGCTGTGCGCAGGGCAGCAGCGTGTCTGTGTCTGTGTGTGCATGTGTCTGCGACCAACGCTGTGTCTGTGTGTGTGTCTGTGTGTGCGCCGGGCAGTGGTGTGTGTGTGTGTGTGTGTGTGTGTGTGTGTGTGTGTGTGTGTGTGTGTGTGTGTGTGTCTGAAATGTGAGACCTGCTGTATGTCTCCAATGTTTGTATGAGTGGTTCCTCAACAACCAGTCAGCATGTATTTGGAAGAAAAGCTATCGTTCCAAATAGAGCCATTCCACAGGGATGCATAAGGGCCAAAAAAAGTAGCACCTGGGACATTTTCAGCCCAACCAATGTTACATACCTTATTAGGAGACCTTAAATAACAGTGTGAAATACTCCATATAATCATTCTATCACCCCTTTAATCCTACATCAAAAACAACTAGTGGAGTTAAAAGTGTTTGTGTTAACTCTTTATTATGGCGTTAATTTTGACAGCCCTAGTTTAAATACTTGGAGGTTTCAATCACTGATACATCATTGTCCGGACTCCCACAAGACAGACTGAATTAGACTTTAAGAAATTGTTTACATTAATTTATCTTATTTAAGTGATTATGTAGAAATTTAGCTAGTTTAAAATTCAATGTTTGGTCTAATAATATTGTACATAAGCTTTATTCACATGAAAAAACAGCAATTTGATCAAAAATAACTTCAGGAGACATGAGATGTTGTTTACCTATCTCAAGCTGACAAGGTGATTTACCTACTACATGAACTGAAAGCATTTTTTAGAATGAAAATATTATTAATAACTTTTATTTAGGAGCAAGTAACATTATTCCATTATGTGTGCTTTACATTCGACAAAAGTGAGAGTAAACAACAACAAAATGTTAGAAAGTGACTTAAAGTAAAAATAAATAAAAATAAAGGATTAGGTAACATCAGGTGAAAAATGTGAAACAAAGTAAAAATGGTAAAAGATACGGTGAGATGATTTGTGAAAACACAAAATACAGTTTATACTTTAAAAAAATATCTTACCTTATTTTCAATTTATTGAATTTATTTAAAAGATAGCCCCTTGAGATGTAGAATATAGTTTTAGAGGGGGTCCTATCAATTATCACTTCCTTACAAAACAAAGACAGTAAAACAATCCTTCTCCAGGTATGAATAAAATAAATACTACATACAGATTTCAGCCATGTGACATCTAAAGTGGGAGTGAAAAATAATGTTACATTTTCTTTCATAAAAACCCTAGAAGGCATCAGTCTCAAGTTTCTCTGTCCTCTATATGGAAACACTTAGTTCTGCTAATCTCATTGACACTCAAAACTCCAATTTTATAATCAGACCCTTTGAGAGCTTGCTTCACCCCAACACAAATAGAACATTTAGGTGCTGGATCAGCAGTGACTGATTCTTCATGTATTCATTTAGTCGTATAGTTCTTCATTTCATCATTTCAAATCAATTTCAATATAAACAGTGAGAAGACTGAAGGAGCAGCTGTTTATTGTTGTGTATGTAAGCCATTGGGACTGAATGGATACTGTTGTAATACTGCAGTAAGGCAAACTTATTTTCTGGTGTACATGTTCTCTTTGTTCTTGGAATACTTGGAAGTTTATGTCATTTGTGGTAATGTTTCATGAATGTCTGTTAGTGTTATGTTACGTATGTGTATGTCCTCTTTTGTTCACGAGCTACCCAGGGATGCACAAAGAATTTCAGCCTTGGCTGACAATGACATGAACAAAACAATGAAAAACATCTTTTAATCTCAGTCTGTTTCGAAATACCTCTCCCTCTCCCTCTCTCTCTCTCTCCCTCTCTCTCTCTCTCTCTCTCTCTCTCAGAGTCCAGCACTCCTCCTTTTCTGACAGAAAACTGTATCTCCCACTGCTAAAATGTAAATTCACACACTGGTGCATAATCCCCACCCATTCTGTCAACACAATATATAATCCCCATAACAGCCTCTGCAGTTGCAGACTGAGTCAAGTTCCCACCATGACAGTTGTACAAAGTGTCCTCCTCTTGGCTCTCATTTCAGGTGAGTGAAGTTGGTGTTGAGCGAAGGAGGAGAAAAGGAGCTTTGGATGTCGGCTGGCTCCCTGTAATCTAAACTCTGTCTCTTCCAGCTGCTCAGGGCCAGTCCCTCACCTCCTCAGAGCCAGTGGTGAGCAGAGCTGGACAACCAGTCACTCTGTCCTGTAAGGTGAATGGACTGCCTCTAGCTTGGCTGCACTGGATTCGTCAGAAACCAGGGAAAGGACTGGGATGGATCGGACGCATCGATGACGGAACTGGTACAATATTTGCCCAAAGTGTCCAAGGCCAGTTTTCCATCACCAAAGACACTTCCCAAAATCTTGTGCACTTAGAGGTTAAGAGTCTGAAACAAGAAGACTCTGCAGTTTATTATTGTGCACGAGAGCCACAGTGACACACAACACTACTAAGCTGTACAAAAACTGAACAACACTGATCTCTGTGTGAGAAGCACTGAAGCACGTCAGGGCTGTGAAAACACATGTTCTACTGAATGATTGACAATTCATAATAAATAAAAACTGTATCTGTCAGCATGTTGTGGCAGTTTATCATGACTCAGAGCCTGCATTTGTAAAAAAGATAACCTTATTGAAATTGGAAAATAAATTCAATATAGTATAATATATATAAGCTCTTTTCTAAAGATATAGCTCTACAATAATGCAAACCACCAACAGACCTGCATAAATACCCAGCAACCATGTGACTCAACCACACATTTTACATGACATCATTCATTTGTGAGTTTATTTAACATAAACCTTACAGATAATCCTTAATTATTTTGTTGGGTTATATGATAAAACACTACAAAAAAGTGCTCATGTCTCTGGATGTGATATTGTATTTAGCGTAAAAGGACAAGCAATTACAGTAAAAAAAAAAAAAAACATTAAAGAATAATACATTCTACAAATATATATACAGAGGTCACATCTCCAGCCTCAGGATGATGAACACACTCACTCTTCTGCTGGTTGCTCTCTCTCTGCCCTGTGAGTTCTCCTGCTTCTTGCTGTGTTATCTTTTCTCAGACACCAGAAAACTTCCCAGATGATTAATTTCTTAAGTGGTTCCTCTCTCCTTTTATTTAATCAGGTTGTACAGGTCAGAGTATGGAGTCCATTCCTTCCAGTTCAGTAATGAAAAAGCCTGGGGAGACTCTCAGTCTCTCCTGCAGGGGATCTGGCTTCACATTTAGCTGCTGCAGCATGCACTGGATCAGACAACCTGCAGGAGAAGGAATGGAATTGATAGGGAGTGGCTACTCTACTTCAAGTAGAAACACGTATGCCAGCGTAGTGCAGGGCCGTGTGGAAATCAGTAAAGATGACAGCAACAGCATGGTGTATCTGAGACTGTCCAACTTAAAGCGTAACTCTCGCCAAAGGTCTTTTTGTGAATGTATCCGAGTCAAACTTTAGTTTAAAAGCATAATTACGACGGAATCACCACTTTTAAGATTCACCAGGTTCCGCCATCCATTCCGACATACCCCCACTCCGACATTGACGTCTAATTGTTGGAGTTGCAGCACTTCCATTGTTTTCAAACATCCCACCACTCCGACAATTTTTATTTCCATTAGGGTTAGGGTTAGGGATTGGCAGCATGTCGGAATAGCGTCATGTCTGAATAGAAGCATGTTGGAGTGGCGGCATGTCGGACTGGCGGCATGTAGCCAGATTCACTGTATTTCGTTTTTCGGTCAAATGGCCTTTTGAATGGGAGAGCTATGGGTACTAATATGATAGTATCAAAATCACTAGTTTTAAAACACTAAGAAGGCTTGATACAACATGAAACTTTGCTCAAAGTATCACCAGGGGCTCTACACATTAACGCAAGCATTGAGAACATTGTTTGTGTACACAAACTCTTTGACTGGTGAGATGGACGGCGACCGGAAAAACCAACTGCTAAAGTGAGTCGTTCAAAACCTCTTTTTAGTAAACTCTATAGTGATTTTTATGCTATCATAGTAGTGCCCCTAACTCTCCCATTCAAAACGCCATTTGACTGAAAAATTAGAATACGGTAAATCTTAAAAGTGGCGCTTCCGTCCTAATTATGCTTTTAAACAAAAGTTTGACTCGGGTGCATTCACAAAAAGACCCTAGGTTGCATTTTGGCGAGAGTTACGCTTTAAAGCCAGAGGACTCTGCTGTGTATTACTGTGCAAAACACACACTGGTTAAAGAGGTTAAAGGAATCAGAGAGGCTTGACAAAAACCTCACACAATGTATTTCCAAGAAAACCTACAGGTGGCAGTAGAAGATAAGACGTCAGATGACACTATGGAGAAGGTCAGCGTCTCTAAACCAAACACACACGCAAACATACCTGCACATTATAAAAAACAACAGCTTCTGTTGTGGTTTGCGACTTCCTGTTTACATTATAGTAAATCAAACATGTTTTTACAATAATGGTTAATGTTTCAATTTTGGTATCGAGCTGCAAGTGTTGCATGATATATCCAGTAAATTAATGGCCCATGAAATACTGCTGAGCAGAATATCCATTAAATTTCATTATGAACAAAAGGTGACAGTTGAATAACTTGTAAATCATCATTTGAATAAAACATCATAATCATCATTGTGCTCGAGAGCCACAGTGACACAGGAAGGAGCAATGCTGTACAAAAACTCAACATGTCAAAACAAGTCAAATATTTACTTTCTTCTTTTCTCATTCACAGAGTAAGCTTCAGTTCAACATCAATTATTGCAGATCCCCCATATATAGTTGAAGCAGACAATAACTATTCTGTTACTCTGTTGATTCTGTTGTAAATGTAGTGCCGGAGCACAGCAAACCTTCAGACCTGGCACCTCCTGTTGAGGGTCAGGAGGAACCCTTCAAACCCTTAATACGTAAATGAGTATTGTGTGACCAACTCTGATTCTCCTCGAACAGGAACAATTAACACGAGGCAAATATTGTACAAAAATAGGTTTTGCTTTATTACAAACAAGTTTAAAAATCCCAATTAAAATAGCAGGGGCAGATTAGTAAAATAATAAATTAGATGGCAGATACATTTGGTCTTACTCTCCTCAAAGTAGGCAGGTTGGATCAGCGCCCACACACCACACCGGGAGGCGACTGTGGAAGACAAAGAGGAGACAGAAGGCCCAGCACCGACAAGGACATGCACTACACATTTATTTCTACACAATTTGCTATGGCATATCATGCAAGATTTACTACAAAATATCATGCGAGTCACTACAAAATATCATGCAAGTCACTACAACAGAGTGTCACCCGGTACAGTCTCACCACAAGGAGGCAGTGTGTCGACACGGACCCAGCCTTGTACAGGATCAAGCTGTGGATATACAGAGAGAGGAGAGCAACCTGTGTTAAAACTTTCATCAACAATCTCTCAACAGACCACTTGAAATGTATCGACCAAAGCAAATAAACAAAAGAAACAAAATGGTAAAATAGCTGTAGAAAACAGTGACTGGACAGCTCCCCCTTTAATAAAACAAAGAAAACACATTAGTGGCCAGTCACAAAGTTACCGTGTCTTGCAAATAGTTATTAGCACATTAATAAAATGAGTAAAATATAAGCCTACTTTGCACACAAACTCCTATAGCACAGTTAATGCGGGAGGAGAGAATTTCCAAAGCAGTATTTTCCGGAGCTCTATCCACAGCAGCTCATTGTAGTCACCTCAGTGGTTAACTGAAACATGAAAAACATGTATATGTACATGAAAAAAAATATATACATATGTACATGAAAAAAAACGTAACTTTAAAGAAACTACAGGTTGAAGAACATCCTATAAAGTAGCACAAGGCGTGCGCGGTGGCATAAGCGACACAGAAGGATAACATTTAGCCGAAACATTAATTGCTACCACATACGGCTAAAACAGCTGCTAGGCATTACCGTCAATTTGCTCCTGTTCCCTCTGTGAAGGACGGGAACTTGCGTCTGGCTATCACCCTAGTGGGCCCAGAATCATAAATCAACCTTAAGGTGTACTTGTGATTGCTGCCCAAATTACTTTTTTTAACTTTATTAAAGCTGTTTTGTGTCCAGAGTTCTTCTTCTCCTAAGCTCAGTGAGCATGTTTGCACACGTCATCACTGTTTATAACAGTCTGTTGTATAATCATACAGCATCTTGTTTTCCACAACTTGAAGCATACAATACATATGATTATTTTTAACAGTTCATTGTGTTTCTCTGGTAGAGTCTCATCAATAATACAGTGCATTACAGCTTTATATGAGATATCAACATTTACACCATACACTTTTAACTTGTCCCAGACTTCTTCTGCTCTGTAACAATCAATTAAGAGATGCTGCTGTGTCTCATCTTCGTCGCAGTAAATCATTGGACATGTTTTTGTTGTTACATAGCAACTCCAAGACACAACAGCTCTGACAGCGAGTCTGTTTACAGACATCAGCCATCTCATGTCACGAATGCTCTCAGAAAGGTTTTTATTTTTAAAAAATGTCAGGAAATGGATTCCTTCGTTGTGTGTTAGGTGTTTATAATTTATAACCCACCATATTTATAATCATTATTTTTTTTTTTTTTTAAATAATTTTACTCGGGAGGCCATTCCAGTCTATTTGGAGTTTTTCATATTCATACATAAAATCACCATAAATCAGGTTATATTCTTGTCTGGCTCTCCCTCTCCTTTTCCTCCACTTGGAGCGCTCACCGACCCAGAGAGCATTCCTTGACATGGCTACTGACACATTTTTAACAAAAGCGATATAGAATTTTTTACCCATATCTACTGCCCCTAACCACCTTTGAGATTTCTCTTTTTGTTACTTCCCCAGTTGTACCCCAAACCGTTTACACACTGTTAATTTTATTTCCCACATCAATATGAATCTATTTGTCTGACATTTTTGACTTGTGTTAGACAATTTGTGATTAAAAACAAATGGAATTCAAGTTTGTTTGAAGTTTGTAATAATAACTACATTTTCTTTCACGTGTCAAAGATATACGTCATAATCCAATTTAAAGCTTTACTTGTCACAGGACAGTCCATCCTTCTTTTATAGCCTGTCAGTGTCCTTCTCCATGCAAAGTGAACTTCCTCACAGTCTGCTATAAAGACTTGATATGCTGTCAGTTGCAGCAGAAGAAGAGAAGCTCCCATCAGATCACCTTCAATAGCAACCATGTTCTCTGTAGCTCTGCTGCTGCTGCTGGCTGCTGGATCCTGTGAGTCTCACTGAGGCAGAGACACTGACAGTATGATCACAGCACACTGTTCACTGTTATTACACTGATTCAATACTCAACATGTTTTCCTCCACATGTGTGAAGTGTGAACAGTTGACCCAGCCAGCCTCTGTGACTCTGCAGCCAGGTCAACGTCTGACCATCACCTGTCAAGTCTCTTATTCTCTCAGCAGCTACTACACAGCTTGGATCAGACAGCCTGCAGGGAAAGGACTGGAGTGGATTGGAATGAAACACACCGGAGCTTCATACTACAAAGATTCACTGAAGAACAAGTTCAGTATCGACTGAGCCTGAACCAGAGGAGGAAGCCACCAGAGGAGGAGCCCTCAGACCACTAATGTTTTCAACACCAGCTCACTGTTACAGTAAAGAGAGAAACAGTCTTAGGTTCTTAATCAAATGAAGTGTGTGTGTGTCAGTGAGAGACAGAAGAGCTCACATCAGTTCAGCTTCAACATCAACATGTTCTCTGTAGCTCTGATACTGCTTGTTAAGACTGTGGTCATAGTTTTCTTTCGTCTGCTGTGTGTGCGTTGTGCCCTGTGTTTTTTCTGTTCAATTCTGTATGCAATTAGGTGTGTGCCATAGCCCTACGACAATTGGTGGAGAGGTTTCAGGCCCGAACCTGATTGGCTGCAGCTGGGGGAAAACCATCTGATATAAGAAGCCAAGATGGCAGCCGTGGACGGGCAACAGGCATTTCCTCATCCTCGTCGTCTCTTGTTTAGATTAGGTATTGTTTCGTTTGAGTAGTAAGGGTGGACCTCCAGTTGTAGAGATCTTGTTTTCTCCTGTTTATTTAGTTAGGGAGGTAAGTCTTTTGTTATTCTTTTTGCTCTTTTGTTTGTTAGGTCAGTTTCTTACCTCTTTAGACAGTTTCGTTTGTTATTTTTTGGTAGCAGGCCACACTGAAGCAACGTATAATTTATCAATATCATTTATGTTATGTAAAATAAATGAGTTTTCTGACGTTCACACAAAGTTGTGTTTGTGGCTACTTGGGAAACGGGGAAGATGGGGGCCTTTCATGTTGCGTCCTAGGCACCCCTAGACTGGGGCATAACACTGCTGCTGGCTGCTGGATCCTGTGAGGAGCTTTCAGTGGATTCACACTAAAACACTATCTACAGTATTGTATAAATTAATCCTGAAAATGTCAATTTCTCTTTCATAACATCATTATTTCTTTGCATTAACAATCTAAAATGTGTTTGTCAGAGAACCAGTTTCCACAATTCCACCACTACCTCTAGTCTTGTCAAGAGAACCATCTGGAAGGGCTTTGAAACTGAACTTGCAATTCAAAACTCTTTTCTTTCTCCATTTCTGCTCAAGGGTTGTTTCTGCTAGCCACCCACAACATTACTGTGCATCACTTCCTGGTTTCCCAAAACTAAAGAGCGTCTCAAGGCCTTAGAAATAATTTAACATTAATTATGTAGAAATGCAGCTGAATTTTTTTCAAAGATTGAATGTTGTGCTCTGAATTTTACTAGTTTAAAAATCAATGTTTGGTCTAATAATATTTTACATGAGCTTTATTCACATGAAAAACAGCAATTTGATCAAAAAAAACGTTAGGAGACATGAGAGACAATGTGATTTACCTACTACATACATTTTTTGAATGAAAATATTAATAATGACTTTTATTCATCAACAGTAACATTATTCCATTATTTGTACTTTGCATTGGAAAAAAGTAAGAAAATGTGCAAAATGTGCAAACTAATATGGACCCTTCCTGGTCAGTAAACATTCATGCTATTTTCACCAAAGAAGTTAAACAGCATTTAAAATGTGCAAACTAATATGGACACTTCCTGGTCATTCTAGTTTCACCAAAGAAGATGTTAGATCAAGTCCAGTCCAGATGTTTCCTCCCTGTGAGGAGGAGTCAATGCAAAACTCAGATATCTTCCACCTCTACTTATCTGAGTGCAGAGAGGAGGACAGAGAACAGTGGACACACAGTTTAACATGATGGACTATAGGACAGGACTGCTGCTTTTAACTCTCTGCTGGGCAGGTGAAGATTTTCACTGATCTTAATTTAACATATTTGTTAACATATTGTAACATTATTTGTGTCATCATCTTATTTCACTTGATGTTTTTTATCCTCTTGACAGGTGTTGATGGTCAGACTCTGACAGAATCTGAACCAGCAATTAAAAGACCTGGAGAATCCCACAGATTGACCTGTACAGCCTCTGGATTCACATTCAGCAGCTACCATATGGACTGGGTCAGACAGGCTCCTGGAAAAGGACTGGAGTGGATCGCTTTTGTACACACAGGCAGTTCTCATTTCTATTACTCCCAGTCAGTCCAGGGGAGATTCACCATCTCCAGAGATGACTCCAGCAGTAAAGTCTATCTGCAGATGAACAGTCTGAAGACCGAGGACACAGCAGTGTATTACTGTGCCCGACAGACACAGTGAGAGATAATAATATAACAGTCATACAAAAACTACTTCCTCTATTTACAATCACCACTGGGATCATATAGTTGACTCAGTATTATTTTTGTTTGTGCCATACTGCTGCTAAGTACACAAGTATCACAATTAAATGCATGAAAATCATGTAAAAATCAACATTTTGGTAACATTAAAATGACAGAACCAATTTTACACCATATTCAGCAAGGAAGCATCAACAAACCAAAACCTTGTTGCCATTTTTTCTCTTTCAGTTTCAAAATAACTCTGACTTGAAAGATTGTTGTTGTCTGTTCATAGATCTTAGCAAAATATTTTCCTGTTATGAGAGAAGTTGTATCTACAGATGAACATTCTGAAGACTGAAGTTGTTGTTTATTATTGTGCCCGATGGCCCCACAGAGTTGTTTGAGCAGTTGTACAAAATACATAAAGATAAAATGGCATTTGTTTTGTTTTCAATTAAAAATATGAAGCTAATAAAAAACATTCTGAGCTGTAATGACGAAAAATAAAGTACATTTTAATCCTCTAAACATCAGTTACAACAATGCATCTTCTGCTTTTCATTCACTGTCATGTTGGTGCTTGAGTGTATCCCAGCATGCAATGGGTGGAAGGAAGGGAAACAGGGAAAAAGCACAGGGCTTTAATAAAAAACTAATCTTATTGGGTATCACAAGTGACATATCTTCTTGAATGTAAAGAGTAGCTACCATTCCTGTTTTAAAGCTCTTTAACACTTATCCCAGTGACATCCATATATGGGAACAAAGGCAGGGAAGTAAAGCATTGATTGTTTTTATTTAATTGTTTTCAGACCCTAATGCTCCAGATATTGATATTCTCCTCCGATTGATAATCTGTTACCAACTTTTCTGCCATGAAATGACTGTAAACCATCATAATGCCACATCCAGGTGTGCTGGGCACCATTGTAGCTTATTGTTTAAATATAATCAAGCGGATGACATTGTGCTTAAATTACTGTTACTCATTGTTAAACAGCATTTAAAATGTGCAAACTAATATGGACACTTCCTGGTCATTCTAGTTTCACCAAAGAAGATGTTAGATTAAGTCCAGTCCAGATGTTTCCTCCCTGTGAGGAGGAGTCAATGCAAAACTCAGATATCTTCCACCTCTACTTATCTGAGTGCAGAGAGGAGGACAGAGAACAGTGGACACACAGTTTAACATGATGGACTATAGGACAGGACTGCTGCTTTTAACTCTCTGCTGGGCAGGTGAAGACTTTCACCAACTTTTCTTTTGAGGCTAATTTAGTTGTAAATATGTATATATATTTGTATATATCTTGGTATGTTGTTTGGCTCTGTTCTGATCAAACTGCTTTTCTCTCCAGGTGTTTGCAGTCAGACTCTGACTGAGTCTGAACCAGTGGTAAAGCGCTCTGGAGAATCCCACAAACTGACCTGTACATATGCAGGAATATCAGATGATAACGCTGATATCAGCTGGATCAGACAAGCTGGAGGAAAAGGACTGGAGTGGTGGTGTGGTGTATTTTCATATAAAAACTATTACTATCCTCATAATGCTTATCACATTTTATGTAGTCCATTTCATTTCATGCCAAAGCCAGAAGGCTGGATACTATGAGTTGAATTTTGCAATAACGAAGACTGGGCCTCTTGAAAGGAAATGGTTTCCAGATGTTTAGTGATGAGGCCCCTTATAGGAATGCATAGGAATAACATATGAGAGAGAGATGTTTGATCCCTATTGGAGAATATGAAATGTAACATGTGTTATCACTTAACGTATGCATTTTGGTTTAGGGTGTTTCCTTTAAGAAGCTGAACAAAGGAAAGGGGCTTCAGACTACGTTTTGGGTTTGCGTTTGTCTCCAAGCTTTGCAAGCTTGTACAGATGCTATATAATAAATCTTATTAATATTTAAATGGCATCTGCGACCATTGTCTTCATTCACACATCTTCATCATTGTCATCATCCACAACGCTACATCTGACACTACACCCACATTTCTGCTCCAAGTGGAGGCACTAAAGCTTATTCAAAGTCAGTCCAGAATCGCTTCACCATATGCAGAGACAACAACGTGGACCAGGTGTATCTGCAGATGAACAGCTAAAGTTAAAGCTTTAGTGCGTAACTTTTTTATTTTAATGAACGTCCGTTACATTCAAGGCATTGCCAAATGAGTTGTACAAAGCTAATTAAGACTATCAGCTCCACACAACTCTCTCTGTATTTCTCAGTATGTTCAGAATCTGGGCTCGTACGGCGACTTTCGCACATAGAAAATCGAGAGAAGATAATTACCTCTTCTGAATGTTTTTGTTATGTTTTTTTAATCCTGCGTGTCCTCCTTGGCTACTAGCAACTGTGTGGAGGAGGGGTGGTGGGAGGTGTGCAATCACGGAAGGCTTGTATCATGTGGATGTGCTGTAAGTTTTGTTGTCATTACTTAGAATTCCTCATGGAGGAGACAGAAACTACGCACTATAGCTTTAAACCAGCAAAGAAACACAACAAATATAAAATATTAGGCTACTTATAATTACTAAAGTAACAGTAACAGTAGAAACTTAACATCCTGAGTTATCTCTGCTTACGTAATGTGATCTGTGCAATGCATACTTAAGCTGATTATTAAAAACAACTAATGTGATTTAGTAATGAATATGTTTTTTAACAAAACATGAAAGAATAAGTAGTGACCACTTAAAAGTTTAATTACAGCTAAATCTGGGTTTACAGTGTACTATAATGACTTCTATTGCAGCAGTCTGGATGTGATGAAGGCATGGTAGAGTTTCAGCAGCAGAAAAGGAGAGATAAGCAGAAACACGCTATGTTAAACAGTTGGAGATGTGAATTGGAATTATAAATATTTATATATATATATATATATATATATATATATATATATATATATATATATATATATATATATTTTTTTTTTTTTTTTTTTTTTTTTTTTTTTATTTAACCTTTTTTAACCAGGTAGGCCGTTGAGAACAGGTTCTCATTTGCAACGGCGACCTGGCCAAGAAAAGCGTAAGCGTACAAGACAACATGTAGTTTCACATTCAATATAGTACAAGAAACAGAGTGCAAGGCTACAAAGGTACAGATTAAGTAGGCAGTGCAAAGCCGGCGTAAAGTGAGGTATAAATAAGTACGTTGATGGAAATGTGAAGGTGGAAAGGTGATAACATAATATACATGAATAGACAGTCTAGAACATTGCTGAGATGTAGTAAAAAGTCAGAATACAGTTAGTGCAAATTAAATTGTGGTTATAACACAGTATATATAAATAGACAGTCTATATGAATGCTGAGAAGTGAAGTCAATATACAGATAGTGCAAGATATAATCTAGTTAGTGATGTGGGTCAGCAATGACACCGTGCATATGAACAGTCAGTTTGTCTAAATGCAGAATACAGTAAAGAGTCAATAAACCATTAGTGCAAATATTTGTCTAGGTAGTGGGGTAGAAGCGGAAAACACTGTACACTATATGAGTAATAAAATGCTGAGATGAAGTAAAGAGTCAATGTACAGTTTGTGTGAAGTGTGGACTAGATAGTGATCAGTCATAGTAGTATACATGAATGAACGGATCTAAATGCTGAAATGTGGTAAAGAGTCAGTATATAATTAGTGCAGGTAGTGGTCTAAATAGTGAGGTAGGTGTAGATATGAGTAGTAGATGTGCTAACAAAATAGTGCGACAATGAGGGAATGCAACAAATCTGGGGGAAATACAGTTTTGCATGCCAGGGCAGATGCAAAGTGCAAAAGCGCGTAAACAGATATGTACAGATGTGCAATGGGGCATGACAGAGACAGTGATATAGGGTGTGTGAAGACAATGCATGAATGATGGAGAACAGTTAGCATGTGCAATGATGATTATAGAAGTCAGTGTCAAAGATTACTCCAATGGTTTGGTTGATGGTGTCAAAAGCAGCATTGAGGTCAAGAAGGATGAGAATGCTGAAATGACCAGAATCTGAGGAGAGGAGGATGTCATGATGAATAAATACATCCTTTTAAAGATATATTCCTCTTTTTCTGGGGACTAATGCTTTGAAAAGATGTACACTGAAGGCAAGGCAAGGCAAGGCAGCTTTATTTGTATAGCACTTTTCAGCAACAGGGCAAATTCAAAGTGCTTTACATGAAGACAATTAGAGCAGTTAAAAACAGTTAAAAATATAAAAGCAGAAAAATTAAACATTAAAGAGCAGTTAAAAACAGTTAAAAATATAAAATCAGATAAAATAATCAACGAAAGTATAAGAAATGGACAATTATTTAACGAAAGGCAACATCAAAAAGAAAGGTCTTCAGCCGTGATTTAAAAGAACTGAGAGTCGCAGCGGACCTGCAATTCTCTGGAAGTTGGTTCCAGATATGTGGAGCATAGAAACTAAATGCTGCTTCTCCCTGTTTAGTTCTGACCCTGGGGACAGACAGCAGACCTGTCCCAGACGACCTGAGAGGTCTGGGTGGTTCGTAGTTTACTAGCAGGTCAGAAATGTATTTTGGACCTAAACCGTTTAATGATTTATAAACTAGCAGAAGTATTTTGAAATCAACTCTCTGAGGCACAGGAAGCCAGTGTAAAGACTTCAGAACTGGAGTGATGTGATCCACTTTCTTGGTCTTAGTGAGGACTCGAGCAGCAGCGTTCTGAATCAGCTGCAGCTGCCTGATTGATTTTTTAGGGAAAGACAATTTTCTGTTGCATGCAGTGGAATATGAAATTAAAAAGTAACAGAGTTTTTGACACATTGAACAACTAGAGTTTTTTTTGTATTTCTTCTGGTTTTTTATTTGGAAGTTCTTTTTAAAACTTATACAATTTTTTTTCTTCACTCAATCCAAATAAAATGAATGGGCTTCAGTTTTAGTGACGTCTGCATGTATAACGTTAATTTATGGCTTATTGCAGTAGTTCCCAAACTTTTTCACATCAAGGACCCCTACACTGACAGACATTAGACCACTGACCCCCATTTTATAAGATTTTGTTCCCAGATCCCCCATCTGATCTTCTCTTTGATGTTTTACTACAGAAAGCATTTTAACTAGGGCTGTCGAAATAACGCGTTAATTACGATTAATTAATCTGAGAAAAATGACTGCGTTAAAAAAATGAATCGCAATTAATCCATTCCATATTGACCTTTCACCCGGAGCCGTTATAAACACTATAAAACTGTTATATGAAGGAGGGAGAGCATGGATGTAGCCTATTAAGAGAACAGAGTGCGCAGAACAGAAACATTGCTGGCTAGTTAACAGCTCAACAACTCAACAGCAGGTAACGTTAGCCTTCTGCTAGCTAGTAGCTGGATTAAACACGGTTAAAATGCTGCTGACAGCTAACGCTAAAGTTTGACTTTCTGCTGTTGTCGGAACCAAGGGGGCATGCTACTCTCCTCAGAGCGAAGCCGCGATGGCGCCATTTTATGCTACCCAAACCATCACCCCCCGTTAGCATCCCATTGACTGCCATTCATTTTGGCGTCACTTTACATCTGAAGCGTTTAAAGACTTTATTTGTCCGTTGTTTATTTCTAAAGAAACACGACAATGTATAAAATGCTCCGTTACCTTGTACCTCATTTTATGGCTCCATAGCAGACGTTTTTGTAAAAATAGGCTAACGTTTGTGTCATAACCACGCGACTTACTGTCACATAGTAGAGGAATTACCGTATAGTACAGGAGAAGCTCGCAGGCAGTTTCGACGTACATTAGCTGTTTAGTTTAATTACTAATGTTAACTAGCATTTAAGTTAGCAATAATTAGCCTGTGCCTATGTTATCACCTTACATATACCTATGCTCTCCGTCTCTGCAAGATTGGGAATGATTGAGATTTCTCTTGGCACAGCTACCAGAAGACTTACAACTTGCAGACACGTTGCTCACGTCACATCTACGGCAGCACGCTCAGTTTGCAGCTGCGCAGTAACGCTCAGTAACGCTCAACCATCACCGGAAAAGTGCTGTCAAGCGATTAAAATATTTAATCACGATTAATTGCACATTTTTATCTATTCTAAATGCCCCTCGATTTTTTTTTGTCCCATTATATTTTTTCATTTTAATGCTCTTAACATGGAAAAGTGGATCGGCTTGCTTTGTGCAAATGTTTTTTGATTGAAAACATCATTGACATATACGTTGTGTTTAATTCCACACTAACATTCACACTTGGAACTAATAATCTGTCACATAATGTAACGCTGTTACCTTGATTTTCCATTGCAGGTAGTACTGCCTCATGCCTGAGGCGAGCGTGGCTGGTCCTACTGTCTATGGGATCATAGCGTCATCAGCGGCATAGCCGTCGTCATAGCGACTGGTTTCCCGTGACTCATTTCCTGGTTCTCATTCTCGTTCATAATCAACGTAAAATCAAGGAGAGGGGTAACCTTTCCTGCTCCAGGTTTCCCACCGTGGTCAGAAAGAACAGGGGAGACACTTTGTTTCTCTCTCTGACTATAGAGTCACTAGTCGCTCGCTCCGAAGCTAATCGCCGTGACGAACCTACTATCTAGCTACGCGGCTAGCAAGCTAGCAAGCCCAAGCCAAACAGCGGCCAGTTTCCGGTCTGCGAAACCCGCCCTTCAATCAATACTATTGGCCAGGAGTCCAAGGTAACGTAACCCCATTTCTTCAGTTCCTATCCCCTGACCAATTCGCTATCCTAACTACTCCCTAACCCCAACCAATCGAGCTGCTTCATAGGGCAGGTCTTGGCGCGGCCATAGTGGGATTCGTAATTTTACTTCCTGTCTAGCTAACTGTCTATGCGTTAATCGCCCGATAAAAAAATTGCCGGCGTTTAAATGGGTTTGCGTTAACGCCGTTAATAGCGCGTTAAACTGAAAGCCCTAATATATATATATATATATATATATATATATATATATATATATATATATATATATACATATATATATATATATATACATATATATATGTAAGGGTTAATGCCCGACGAGGTGTCCATTGTCAGGTATTAATGGACGACGGCGAGGCATGAACCGTCCGACGCCGAAGTCCATTAATACCTGACAATGGACACCTCGAAGGGCATTAACCCGCTTATACCATGGTCACTTGCCAAATAACATATTTTTAAAACTTTATTTCACATTTTAATTAGTTTTAAAATCGAAATCTAAAGTTTTTACAAACAATAACGCTGTTTCCCTGGTTACGCCTGGCGGTTTGACTAATACCTGGAACAATCATTCCCATCCATCAGGTTCTAATGCAATGCAAACGTTGTTCACTCCTCCAGGAAATAGGAAAACCTTAGATACGACTTTGCCACCCTTAGAAACCGGAGATGTTTATAGTCCGCTCAGCTGATAGAATCCTTCAGCTCAGCTACGAGCCAGAAGGCTAACGCTATGCTAGCTAACGCTATGCTAGCAAGATCCAAAGTCAATAACATTGTGTACAGTTGGTAATCAGTCAAACTAATTTGACAGTATGTCAAACAACAAGACAAGCTAGCTATCCAGCCATGTCATTGTCCCCGAAACAATATAACGACTTTTACGAACAATTTGATCCGCAATGTGTAACGTTACTGTCGGACGCAACAGCGCAGCCTGGAGTAGCGACCTGAAGAGTGAACGGGATGTGAGATAACGTTATTCTCTGTGAAACAAAAGTCAGTCCAGAGGGGAAATATAACTTACTTCTTGCAGCGTGTGTGTTAGCGCCATCCTGTGGTGTTCAGAGGACGAGTTGGAAATAACAGATCCACATTTCCTTTTTGATTTAATGTAGCGCATTGATTTCGTTATTGATTTAACGGTAAACAGTCCGTTTCACCGGAACACCTTTACTAGGTGTCCTATATCACTTTTTTATGGACACCCAGCTGCCAATCAGAATCGAGTATTCACCCAGACCATGGTATCGAGTATTCACCCAGACCATGGTATAAACATATATATATATATATATATATATATATATATATATATATATATATATATATATATATATATATATATATATATATATATATATATATATATATATAACAGTGAAAATAATAATAAAATAATTTTTTTAACTTTAATGTCACTAATGATGATTATTCATTTGAATTGAAATATTTAAAGTACTTTCACAGCAAAAATTATGTATGCGATTCATTTAGATTAATTAATCACAGAGTCTGTAATTAATTCGATTACATTTTTTAATCGATTGACAGCCCTAGGTTTAACCCATGACCCAAATAGTTATATATTCTGTCATTGTGTATTAACTTCTGTCATTGTCTGTACTTGGATGAAAATATAGTAAAAATAAACCAATCCCCTTTTTGCTGGGGATCCCCTTAAACACCCTCAAGGACCCCTGTGGGTCCCCAGAACCCACTTTTGAAAACACTCACCAGCCTACCAATACTTCATTGTTGTTCTGTCACTCACGCTGAACGCGCCATCAGAAAAAACTTCTGTGATTGGACATTGCGGCTTGTGGAATTGTGGAACTTTTTTTGAACAATGAGCAGTCAGATGAAAAAAGATCACAGTAGGTCATAATAGTTCCTCGCACACTGCTCGTAAATGAAATCTCTGGATCACACATTTATTTTTAGGGGCAAATGTGAGTGAAATACTCACACTATATAGCTCTGCCTGTATGTGTAATTTATATAATTTGTATGTATTGTATGCAGGATGTTTACAGTAAATTACCTTGTTTCCAGACCTTCTATGTTTCTTTTCGTCATTTTGTCTTTATTGTTCTGTTCTTAAAATAATCACACATCACAAGCAGCAGGTGAAGTACATCTATGATGTTCCCTTTTAAACCTGTAGAGGGAGGTCTATGCAAACTCTTCCTTCTTTATAAACACACCAACAGCAACTGTAGAATCATTTGAGGCAGAACAACTGACAGTTTCATACATATCAGAAAGACTTTGATCAGACATCAGTTCATTGCAGAGTTTGATGGGAAATATGATTGTCTGGGGTTTATATTTTGTAGTTGCTATTAGTGGTGAGGAAATCATTTCAGCAGTTACAAAGTAAAGCAATTTGTTTTTTAAATGCTTAATATTTTCAAGTGTGATGGATGATGATCATTTCTTTCCTTACAGGAGTTTGGAGTGAGATCAAACTGGACCAGTCTCCCTCTGAGGTGAAAAGACCTGGAGAGACAGTGAAGATGTCATGTATCATATCTGGTTATAGCATGACAAGCAACTATATTCACTGGATACGACAGAGACCAGGAGAAGCTCTGGAGTGGATTGGGAGAATAAACCCACATAGCAACACTCCGAGCTATGCCAGCTCCTTTCAGAGCCGCTTCAGTTTTACTCAAGATGTTCCCAGCAGCACTCAGTACCTCGAGGTCCAGAGCCTGACAGCAGCAGATTCTGCTGTTTACTTCTGTGCTCGAGAAGACACAGTGACTGCAGACAGTGGAGCAGCTGCACAAAAACCTCCACAGATATGTGTAGTGATCATAATAACATCTGGGTTTTCATCAGCAGCATATACATGTGTTTATATTTTAGATAAATTAAATATATTATATACACATTGTCTGCAAATATTTACTGTGTTGCTTTAGATTTTGTTTTATTTTTAAAAGTGAAACAAGCTGCAGAAGCTTTGGGTGAGTTGATAATATGGCTGTATTCAACATACTGCATAAACATACTAGTAGAATAGATTATTAAGAATCAAAGACAATTTACTCATTTGATGTAATCATTCATTATCCATTTATTATGAGGCTGCTGCTACTTTAAATCAATGCTACCACTTCTCATGTTTTGAAGAAGGAGCAACGTCTTCAGTTTGTTGGGAAATAATAACAATGTAAAACTGCAACAAATAGTTATTGGGCTCATCTCTTTAATATAATGCAATCCAGTATGACCCAATGGAGAAGATCCAATATTTTTTTATAATGACTGCTTATAATGTAGTTTATAATGATCTGGTCTACAAAAATGTACCTGAATAATGTGTACCTGTATTGTGCCTGTACAACAAAAGGTACAATTCTGCTCTACCTTGTCAGCATTACCCAATAAAAACAAAGATTAGATGTTTAGAGCATTCAATCACCCCGTCAGTTGCTGATATATACTGACATGATTTCTGCTTCTCTTACAGAAACATGGCTGGGATCTTAAAGGTATAGTCGAGGATTTTCTTTTTCCAGGTGGATCATCAAGATTATTGGTCCTCCTAGTTGTCAATCATTCTGCTGATATGTTTACGTAAGGCCGTACGTGCTCGTCCCTAGGTAGTTTTCGCTTTCTGCGGCCTCTAGCCCGACCGCCTTCTCCCCGCTCTCGGCTGGTGCTGGCTCTTGCGCCCCCGCCCCGACCTCGTCTCCCTGGTCTCCCTCGGCCTCTTTGCGCACCCCCGCCCCTCCTGGATCTTGGTCGGGATGAACAGGGCATGGGCTCGTAGTCAATATCAGATCCCACAAGACTCTCTTCTTGAAAGCTCTAAACGCACCAGCAATAAAAAATAAAAAAACAACTTAGATGCTAGATGATAGCTTGTTTGTTGGCCTGTAGCATGCTAACGTTAGCTATAGAGATGCTTGTCGTAAATAGATGATGTTCACTTACCGGTGGCGAGTCTGACATAGTGGAAAAAGTGCAAATCTTCTTTTGGAAACATGTAAACAGAGCGTGCACGAGGAGAACTAGGCGTGTGCATGTTCTCTCGTGCACACGTTTAATAGGCGTTCCCTCTCGGGAGCAGGTAGTGTTGTGCATGTGCATTTTTTCAAAAAGTGGAGAGGGCGGTTCTTTTCTAAAATTCGGGAAAATCCTCCACTATACCTTTAATATAAGGCATATTCAATTTAATTGAAACATGTTAGACAAAAAAAGAATTGTTTTGACTTTAAAACCATTCACTTTTCATTCATCCATTAACTATACCCTCTTATTCTTGAGTCATTGGCGGCTGGAGCCAATCCCAGGTGACATTGGGGCGAGAGGTGGCGTACATCGTGGACAGATCGCCAATCACAGGGATCATTTACATTACATTTTCACAGGGCTCTCAAGTGTCACGCATTGAGCGTGACAGTCACTCATTTCGGTCTTTTGTCACGCACTCCCGCCACACATTGTATTTCTCACGCAGAAAAACTGCCGCAGGCGCTCTCACTATGGAACCGGCAGGAATCAAGCGTCTCTCCCCTGGAGTTCTTAGTCGAGCCTGCCACTTATCAGCCAATCAGAAAAGAAAGGGGCTACACCAGACGCGGCGTCAGCTGATTTTGCCGAGGCTTCAGCTGCAATGTTTTGAGTGTAGACCTGAATGTATTTTGAAAAGTTGACTGACAAATATGAAACGTGGCTTAGTGTCCACACTCACTGTAAAAAGCTGCAGCTTCAGGTTTATGGATGCGCTCTGCTGTGGAGATGCTGCGGCAGATGTGTCGCGTTTGAGCTCCGTTAATTTTGCCGTATAGTTTCTGTTCTCCACCTCCGACGTACAGCAGCGTTCAGCCACTTCACTAAACGTAGTCTCATTCAGAGACCCAGACGGGGATCTGGTCTGTCAGAAGGTCTAGGTCTACCGTATCAGCAGAGCAATCACGTAGGCCTATGCATAGCAGACTATTCTTGTATCTTATCACTTTATTTTTCACAAAATACCACGACTCCTCCAAATCTCAGAGAGCACAGATGAGATTGCAAAAGTTTTGGACATGAGCAGAAATCTTGCTCAAACACATCTGAAATATTAAAGTCCAGGGGTTTATTAATCCATTAACATGAATAATGTATAATTGAGGTGAATATTTGTCATATTTGTCACATTTAATCATAAGTCACCAAACAAATCTGCAACCAGAACCCTGTCCTTTTGGTTGCCGGGCCAGTTATGATTAGACCAAATGTTGGTGCCACCTAACATTTACAAACTGGAAGCTATAATGAACATACACTGGCTATTGCTATTAACACGCTCCGGGGGGGTGGGGGGTGGGGGGGGGGGGGGGGGGGGGGCTAGATGTCACTCTTGCCTGTCTTCAAAACTTGAGAGCCCTGTTTTCACCAAACAAAAACTGAAAGCCAAGCCTAATCTAGTGGTTTCCTTCCTGTGAGGAGGAGTCAATGCAAAACTCAGATATCTTCCACCTCTACTTATCTGAGTGCAGAGAGGAGGACAGAGAACAGTGGACACACAGTTTAACATGATGGACTATAGGACAGGACTGCTGCTTTTAACTCTCTGCTGGGCAGGTGAAGATTTGCACTGATCTTGATGTGAAGTTGTCTTTTAAACATTACCAAAATTTAAAGCAACTGATTATTTTCTTTATTTGACAGGTGTTGATGGTCAGACTCTGACAGAATCTGAACCAGCGATTAAAAGACCTGGAGAATCCCACAGATTGACCTGTACAACATCTGGATTGTCATTCAGTAGCTACTGGATGGCCTGGATCAGACAGGCTCCTGGAAAAGGACTGGAGTGGGTTACTAATATCAGATATGACAGTGCTTACATCTACTACTCTCAGTCAGTTCAGGGCCGGTTTACCATCTCCAGAGACAACAGCAGAGAGCAGCTGTATCTGCAGATGAACAGTCTGAAGACTGAAGATTCTGCTGTTTATTATTGTGCTCGACACCCACAGTGACTGGAGTTGGTTGAGCAGCTGTACAAAATCCTACAGTACTCATTTTCAAGGCTATATCCTAAGAAATATTAATATTAATTAATCATTTATACTTAAATACTTGTAGGTTATACTCACTGTTATTTTAACCTGGACAAGATTCTTCACAATTCTACAGGATTCATTCTTACTGTGCTGTAAATCCTTAGCATGATTATTTTATTCATATATACAAATTGTTGTGCTCAACACACATTTTTATATATACATGTGTGTACATATATATATATATATATATATATATATATATATATATATATATATATATATATATATATATACAAAAAAAATGCTGAAAGTTAACCACTAAAATATTTTACATTTCTACAAATTAAGACACAATTATGTCTGTAAATGATGTGGAACCTAAAGAGAGTCATATTTGAAAGTGAATAATAATGTTGCAGTTTCTTTAAAAAAAAAAATCACTGGACAGTCACTGTCAACTTTCTCTCTCCTCTGTTACTAAACGAAGAAACTCAGATCTGCTGTTCTCATTGATCTTAACTGAGTTGGTTGAGCAGCTGTACAAAATCCTACAGAACTCATTCTTACCACAATGACCTCCCATGATTATTGTCCTTTGTAGTCCAAGAAAATAACACAATACAGTTGAACCAAACACTTTGTGAGAACCAGTATTGTTTAATTACAAAACTATTTCTAAGCATAACATGGATATGAATTTAGAAGTCATATTACTATATAAGCATATCTTGCTTATTCCATAACATAGCATCATTAAAACAACTCCTCAGAGAAGAAAGCAGCTGAACAATAAACAGCATTTGTGAAGGTAAATGGTTTTGGTAATTGTCTAACCTGAGATTTACAAGTCGTATGCTTCTTTTAGCAGGAGTTTGGATTTGTACTGCAGAGTCTGTGGATTGATAGAATAAATGTCCAAACTGATTTTCAGCTTAGTATATTCACTTAGCAGTCCAAGTTTTCTACTGTTTTATTTTTATTTAATTTTATTTAAGTTATTTATTTATCTTCATTGTTATATAAAAGAGCACTTTCATACATATAATTTAACAGGTACGTCAGAAGACATTTTTGTGTGCACAGCAATTTGTTTTTTTGAATATCGTCACACAGGTTTTTGTTCCTAAATAGTTAATTCCCTCTCAAGGCTCCAAGTTTCTCTCCATGTCTGTGAAACTGCTACGATTTGAATACTGAAACCTTTAAAAGAAAAACTAATCCAGGTCTGCAGCAAACTAAAGTGTTCATTTAGTTTATCTTACTTTCACTTTACTCGTGTTTGCAGTAACAAAAGGTAAAAAATGAATCAAACCAGTGTTGAAACAGACGTGAAGCCATAATGTAACTGACATGAGTCAGTCAAAGTAAAAAAAGAACAAATCTGCTGAATCTTTTGATGAAAAAGAATAATAATTTCTAAATGACGAGAAGACCACACATTGTAAATTCCATGTAAATGTGATTTTTGTTTGTCATATAAGGCTGACTGTTGCCAGCGGTTGACACTATGACTATATCTATAATGGTATGTAGATGTCCTCAGGCCTGACTCTTATCAAGCATGTCAAATTCCGGGCAGATTGGACAATGTATATTGGAGTTACAACAACGTCCTTTTTTATGGCAAAATGCACACAACTGCCGCCATGCTACAGCCACGTTGTTTGATGAAAAATGAAACTTTTAATTACTTTTCATGGTTAAGGTCTTTAGGAGAAGTTGATTAAAGCACAGCGCCCTGAAATGGCGAAAAAGAAAGCACATTTTCCTGTTGGGTCTAGGTTATACCTTCAAGAGGCTTTTTGTACCTCGCACCCGTCTGTGTTTAGGCCCTAATAATAACAACAGGTTCTTTTTTTTCTTTTTTTTTTAGCTCCAGACCAACCCATAATTACATGCCATGTGTTTGATTCTATGCAAACTCAAAAATCTTCCTGGTGACCCAGTTATAAAGACTTCACATGAGACTGTCAGTGGAGGTTAAAGAGGATCAGAAGCTAACAGCACGTCAGTTTCAACATAAACCATGTTCTCTGTAGCTCTGCTGCTGCTGTTGGCAGCTGGATGTGAGTCTCTCTGTCAAAGTCAGCAGTTCTTTTGCAGTAGCCTACAACTTGATCATTTGTTATAAAACCTTTTCTTTTTTTAACAGGTGTGAAGTGTGAACAGTTGACCCAGCCAGCCTCTGTGACTGTGCAGCCAGGTCAACGTCTGACCATCACCTGTCAGGTCTCTTATTCTCTCAGCAGCTACTACACAGCTTGGATCAGACAGCCTGCAGGGAAAGGACTGGAGTGGATTAGTAGTGATACAAACGTCAAAGATTCACTGAAGAACAAGTTCAGTATCAGCTTGGACTCTTCCAGCAACACAGTGACTCTAAATGGACAGAATGTGCAGCCTGAAGACACTGCTGTGTATTACTGTGCCAGAGAGCCACAGTAACACAAACCATCAGTAGACCTGAACAAAAACCCCTCAGAGCCTGAACACTTGTAACATGAAGCCACCAGAGGAGGAGCCCTCAGACCACTAATGGTTTCAACACCAGCTCACTGTTACAGTAAAGAGAGAAACAGACACAACACAAATGGTTCTTAATTCAATTTAACAGCCACAGTTTTCATTAATTTAAATACTTTGAAATTGCAATCAATGATACATCATAATATGTATATTCTGTATAATCTTCAAGTGATGGAATAAATTCAGCTCACAACTTCATTTTAAAAGATTGTAATCTAACTACAGTAGAAATGAATCCTCAAAGTTAGTGTCTCTTCTATAATATTATTTAATAATTATGTAAATCATAACTGCATCAGTTACAGAATAGTCTTTAGGAAACATAATTTTGATGTTAATTAGTCAAACTACAAAAAAAATATTTTTATTGACTATCTAACATGTATTTGTCAGAGATTCAAGTTCCACCTTTTCTTTGTGTGAGATGAAGACCTGAACATTTCATCTTCATTTTAAATTATTCAAATATACTTTAGTCATCTGATTTACTATCATCAGTATGTAAATCAGCCTCCTTGTGTGTTGCCTCATAAAGAAGTGAAGTGTGTGAGTGTGTCAGTGAGAGACAGAAGAGCTCACATCAGTTCAGCTTCAACATCAACATGTTCTCTGTAGCTCTGATACTGCTGCTGGCTGCTGGATCCTGTGAGGAGCTTTCAGTGGATTCACTCTAATACACACATTAGAAACACTGAATAGTCAGATGAATGATGGAGATAATGTTGATTTGTGTTTCCACAGGTGTGAACAGTATTGATCTCATCCAGACAGACTCAATGGTTGTGCAGCCTGGACAGTCTCTGACCATCAGCTGTCAGGTCTCTGGTTATTCTTTGACTGATGACAGCTATGCAACAGGTTGGATCAGACAGAGTGAAGGAAAACCAATGGACTGGATTTCCCATCAGTGGGGAACAAGTGGCCTTACTCAAAATAATGCTCTGAAGAACAAGTTCAGCTACAGCAGAGACACTTCTGCTCTAACAGTGACTCTAAAAGGACAGAATGTGCAGCCTGAGGACACAGCTGTGTATTACTGTGTACGTCAGCCCACAGTGATACAAACCACCAACAGACCAGCACAAATACCCAGCAACCAGCAAGACTCAAACACACACACACACGTTTTAAATGTGAACATTAATAAACACAGCACTCTTTGTAGCGTTAATAAACATTAATGTTGTTGTTTTTTATTGTCCAATGCAATGGGATAGAAAATAACATCTAATAACTCATTTTAAACAGCAGATATATACCTTCACAATAGGATGTAAATGTCCCTTCTGGTATTTGGCCTAGATGAAAAAGCTCTAAACTGTTACACCATGAGTTAACTATCATTGTAGAACATTATAGTTTATTTCTCAATATTTTCTATCAGTCCAGAAATCAGTTTCATATTTCACAGTTTCCTCTGCTGTTGTAGAGATACTCTACTTATGGAAATGTATCTGTGACATGTTCCCATTTTAAACCTGCAGAGGGAGGTCTATGCAAACTCTTCTTCTCTTATAAACACACAACTTGTGCCAGAACACTGGGATGTTTTGATATATTTCTGAAACACTCAGATCAGAGCACTGAACGACAGTGTTACTCACAGAATGGAACATACCATCATCTGGAGTTTATTAATTGTAGTTACTATTCATGGTGAGAAAATAATAATTCTGCTAAATGTCCAACCTGTGATTTACACGTTTGTTGGATGATTATCACAATTTCTTTCCTTACAGGAGTTTGGAGTGAGATCAAACTGGACCAGTCTCCCTCTGAGGTGAAAAGACCTGGAGAGACAGTGAAGATGTCATGCATCATATCTGGTTATAGCATGACAAGCAAGTATATTAGCTGGATACAACAGAGACCAGGGGAAGCTCTGGAGTGGATTGGAATGATGGATACAGGTTCAAACTCTGCTATCTATGGCAGCTCCTTTCAAAGCCGTTTCATCATGACTGAAGATGTTCCCAGCAGCACTCAGTACCTCGAGGTCCAGAGCCTGACAGCAGCAGATTCTGCTGTTTACTTCTGTGCTCGACAGACACAGTGACTGAAGACAGTGGAGCAGCTGCACAAAAACCTCCACAGACAACAAACAGTAATGTGATCTTACTGTAATCACATCTGAGTTTTCTCACCGCCTGAAAAGCACTTTGATATATCCACATAAAATCTCTATATATTTTAAACTCACGAGTACATATTTATTTTTATAACGATGTTACATCCTCTACAGTAATAGACACAGTTCTTTCAATTGTCAAACCATTATCTAAATTGCCAAAGTCTTATTCATAAGTACTAACCATGAATGGTATAATAGTATGACACAGTGAGATCAATACAAAGCAGCTGTCATAACAAAGCAGTTGTCATAAATGATCCTAGATGTTGGTGATCAGAATGAAACCGATTATTTATATTATTGTGAATGATCTCATGTGCTGCCCATTCTGCTCACAGAGACCAATGAGAAACAGAGCCTTGATACCAAGATTAAACATCATTTAAAAAAATTGAATAAACCTTGAAAAAAAACCCAGATGTAATTTGTGTATTATTAGAATACATGTGGCTATAGTGTTAGCCCTTGTGTTTTCCTCCCATCGACCATGCACTTGTTGTCCTCCCGGGTCAAAATTGACCTGGCCTGTTAGGCCAGTTTATAAAGCATGAAGTATAAATTATTACCCGATTCTGTGTTACATCTTCTTAGCAACTTCTTTCCAACCTATTACCACTAGTTGCACACTTATTTTTTAATGTATGCTCAAAAAAATGCATTTATATAAAATATACCTAATTTCTGAGTTTAAAAAAAGCTGAAATTATGAATTATTTTGACTAACAGTTGAGATCAATGGGGACATATGTTGATGGGTTATCACAGACTGGTATAAGTCAAAGTTTAGTCAAGATACTGTTATGAAACCATTTCAAGTTTTTTAATGGCAGCCAATAATCACACTTGTTGTCCCCCTGGGTCAAAATTGACCCGGTCTGTTTTGGCTATTAATAAAGCATAAACTATAAATTATCACCCAATTCTATTTTACACCTTCTCAACAACTTAATTCCAACTCATTACCACTAGTTTTACAGTGATTTTTGGAATTTATGGTGAATAAACTTCATTTACATGAAACAATACCTATGTTTTGGGGTAAAATAAGCATAAATTATGAATTATTTTCATTATAGTTAAGATCAGATCGACCTATGTTTGTGGATAATCACTGACTGATATAAGTTAGTGATTAGTCAGGATACGGTTTTGAAACTATTTTATTATTTTTAAGCCAATAATCACACCTTGTGTGTTCCTGGGTAAAAATGGACTTGTTCTGCTTTGAGTGGTTCTAAAGCATAGACAATTATAATTAATCACTCAATTCTGTGTTACCACTTTTATTCAACTTCATTCCAATTCATCTCAACTAGTTTTACACTTATTATTTTCTATTTATGGTCAACAGACCTCATTTACATGAAATTATACCTACCTTCTGAGTAAAATGAGTTGAGATCATTAGTTGTGTTAAAATGAACTGATGCAATTGTATTCACAAACAAAGGAGAGCTACCAAAACAGAAAAAACTAATTTACGGAAAATTGTCTCGTCTCCATTTAGGAAAAGACACATCAAAGGTGTTATAACAACAAGTTTACAAAGCTGTAGTTTGAAGTTGTGTCTGTATGTTTGTGTGTGTGTGTGTGTGTGTGTGTGTGTGTGTGTGTGTGTGTGTGTGTGTTTGTGTGTGTACGTGCGCGCACATGTGTGTGTCTGTGTACATTTTTGTCATGACGGCTCAATAGTGTGATATATTGCAGGTCTCAGCTGTGTGTGTGTGTGTGTGTGTTAAGGTGCATTTCCATGTGCTGGAAAGCATAATAATGTGATCAATTACATGAGGTAGTTCTCAGCTGCTGTTTGTATGAATGTGTGTGTTTGTGGGGGTGGGGGGGGGTGGGGGTGTATGTGTGTGCATGTGCGTGGGGGTGTTTGTGTGTCTCCACATGTGCATTCATGTACGTGTGTGTGTTCATCTGCTGTTGAGCGCAAAAGTGCTCCATTGCGCCACCGGGTCAAAATTGACCTGGGAAGACCACAAATGCTATAAAATTAAATAAAACACCCAAAATTCAATGAAAGTAGTTATCATTAATATTACTTGCGAAGAACGTCATTGGGAACGACCCATGTTATTTTTGGTTAATTTGGTTGAAATATACCCATATTTCTGATAAAGAAACTTTGAAAACGGGTCAAAATTGACCCGAAGACAACGCAAGGGTTAATACTGATAAACATGTTTCACAAATTAAAACTGCATATTCATTTCCCAGTTTCATTAAATATCTCCAGTCCAGATGTTTCCTCCCTGTGAGGAGGAGTCAATGCAAAACTCAGATATCTTCCACCTCTACTTATCTGTGTGCAGAGAGGAGGACAGAGAACAGTGGACACACAGTTTAACATGATGGACTATAGGACAGGACTGCTGCTTTTAACTCTCTGCTGGGCAGGTGAAGATTTTCACTGATCTTGATTTAACATCGCTTTTATTTTGTGTCATCAACTTATTTCCCTTGGTGTTTTTTGTCGTCTTGACAGGTGTTGATGGTCAGACTCTGACAGAATCTGAACCAGCGATTAAAAGACCTGGAGAATCTCACAGATTGACCTGTACAACATCTGGATTCACATTCAGCAGCTACGAAATGAGCTGGGTCAGACAGGCTCCTGGAAAAGGACTGGAGTGGATCGCTTTTATAAGCACAGCTAGTACTCCTATCTATTACTCCCAGTCAGTCCAGGGGAGATTCACCATCTCCAGAGATGATTCCAGCAGTAAACTCTATCTGCAGATGAACAGTCTGAAGACCGAGGACACAGCAGTGTATTACTGTGCCAGAAGAGACACAGTGAGAGACCATAATATGAGAGTCATACAAAAACTACTTCCTCTTTTTTCCACTACCACTGACATTCAGTTGTCTCAGTATCACTTTGTTGCCATACTGCTGATAAGTTCTCTGTATTAGTGTGGTGAAACTGTGTCCACATGTCTTCACAAGTACCTGCATTAAGATCATGCAAAAATCAACATGTTGGTAAAAAAGCGTCCACATTATTTTCAGAATGTACACGTTTTTTATGAATAATTTTCCTGTACAGAACCAAATCCACACAAAAATCCTGAAATTAACAATTATACAGCCATAAAAAGGAAGTGAAGATATTTAACAAATCAAAACATTGTTGCTGGTCCTAAAGCTGATCCTACACCATCAGCTTTAGGACCAGCAGGATGCTGATTTGTGTTTCCACAGGTGTGAACAGTATTGATCTCATCCAGACAGACTCAATGGTTGTGCAGCCTGGACAGTCTCTGACCATCAGCTGTCAGGTCTCTGGTTATTCTCTGACTGATAACAGCTATGCAACTGGTTGGATCAGACAGAGTGAAGGAAAACCAATGGACTGGATTTCCCATCAGTGGGGTGGAGGAAATTTTTACCAAAATGATGCTCTGAAGAACAAGTTCAGCTACAGCAGAGACACTTCTGCTCTAACAGTGACTCTAAAAGGACAGAATGTGCAGCCTGAGGACACAGCTGTGTATTACTGTGTACGTTACCCCACAGTGATACAAACCACCAACAGACCTGCACAAATACCCAGCAACCAGCAAGACTCAAACACACACACTTTGTAAAATTAATGTAAAAAAATAAATTATCCAGCAGAGTGTATGTGGCCAGTTACTCCTTGATAGCGAGGTTGTCTATGATTAAATGTATTTGAGAAAAATGTCACTACAAGGATATAATATTTTGTATCTGTGTAATTGTATTTAAATGCTTAGACAAGACAAGAAAAAAAGATTTCCTGTTACATACAAAGAGCTGGATCAGGCAATAACATTTGAAAAAAAGCAAGATAAACATACCCATTCAAATATGTAGTTTAAGTATCCAAACAACATTTATGTAATTTGGCCATGAAAAATATGTCATCTGCTCGTCAAAATTTCAAGACTAGAATCCAAGAAAATAAACATTTTGATTTCCACTTAAACAGTAGATATAATGTATAAAACATATTTCTAAGTTCAATATACTGTCAGAAAAATACATCTTTTCTGTCCCTGTAGCATCACACTACTGTTTTTCATAGCAGAACTAGTTGACAGGTATTTGGTATTGTTTCCCTACTCTTGTAGAAAGCTACTGATGTTAAAGTGCATCTGCTTTCCATGTTCCCTTTTTAAACCTGAAGAGGGAGGTCCATGCAAACTCTTCCTTCCTTATAATCACACCATCAACAGCTCTTAGAACATTTATGACACAACAACTGGGACACTTTAGAAAACTTAGAAATATTCAGATCAGAAAACACTGGATTACAGTGTTTATTACAAAATGGAAAATATGATTTCATTGAGTTTATTCTTCATAGTTACTTTTCATGGTAGGACTAATTCTGCTTTAACACACTGAAGACACTCTGGTGTAAATATTTAACCTCTGTGATGTATGGTTATCACAATGTCTTTCCTTACAGGAGTTTGGAGTGAGATCAAACTGGACCAGTCTCCCTCTGAGGTGAAAAGACCTGGAGAGACAGTGAAGATGTCATGTATCATATCTGGCTTTGACATGACAAGCTATTATATTCACTGGATACGACAGAGACCAGGGGAAGCTCTAGAGTGGATTGGGAGGATGGATACAGGTTCAAACTCTGCTATCTATAGCAGCTCCTTTCAAAGCCGTTTCATCATGACTGAAGATGTTCCCAGCAGCACTCAGTACCTCGAGGTCCAGAGCCTGACAGCAGCAGATTCTGCTGTTTACTTCTGTGCTCGACAGACACAGTGACTGAAGACAGTGGAGCAGCTGCACAAAAACCTCCACAGACAACAAGCAGTAATGTGATCTATAGCATCTGAGTCCCCCCCACAAAGGACTTTTATATATTTCTATATATTTTACATTTTACTTTAAACTGATGAGTACATATTTATTGAGTTCATGATGTTGCATCACTAAAATATTGGATAGAGTGAAATGACAATAAAGTAATTGTCAAAAATGATAGTAGATGTTGATCTGAATGAAATTGTTAATGACTGTAAATAATCCATGTGCTGCCTATTGTTCTATTGATAACAAGATTAATTATGAATTAACACATTTGAAAAACCCTTGTCTCTTAATGTGTCAGATGTAATTTGTATATTATTAGAATAAATTTAGTTGTAGTGTTGACACAAAAATTTTACACAAATTAAAACATGTCAGACAAAGGTCAAAACAGCTGACTTGGAGGGTTGAATCTGACTCAGTTTCATTAAATATCTCCAGTCAAGATGTTTCCTTCCTGTGAGGAGGAGTCAATGCAAAACTCAGATATCTTCCACCTCTACTTATCTGAGTGCAGAGAGGAGGACAGAGAACAGTGGACACACAGTTTAACATGATGGACTATAGGACAGGACTGCTGCTTTTAACTCTCTGCTGGGCAGGTGAAGATGTTGACTGATCTTGAATTGAAGTTTTCTTTTAACCATTACCAAAATTAAAAGCAACTGACTATTTTCTTCATTTGACAGGTGTCGATGGTCAGACTCTGACGGAATCAGAACCAGCAGTTAAAAGACCTGGAGAATCCCACAGATTGACCTGTACAACATCTGGATTGTCATTCAGTAGCTACTGGATGGCCTGGATCAGACAGGCTCCTGGAAAAGGACTGGAGTGGGTTGCAAGTAGCTACGACAGCGCTAACATCCGCTACTCTCAGTCAGTTCAGGGCCGGTTTACCATCTCCAGAGACAACAGCAGAGAGCAGCTGTATCTGCAGATGAACAGTCTGAAGACTGAAGATTCTGCTGTTTATTATTGTGCTCAAGACCCACAGTGACTGGAGTTGGTTGAGCAGCTGTACAAAAATCCTGCAGTACTCATTTTTATGGCTATATCCTAAGAAATATTATATTTTTTAACATGTTATACTTAACTTAAGGTGCACTGTACCATGTATGGCACACTTGAAATGGAATATCCAAGCCGTTTAATCCAAAACGAGCTGTTCGCCTCAAAATCTTGAAGTTTATGAGCCCTGAGTTACAAAAAAAGCGATACGCGATTCCACTTCTGGGCTCTTGAAACGCGTCTCTCTTCTCACTCCTAGTCACTCCTTGCAGTCTTCTCCTGAACAGAGGTGGCGCTAATGAGGAAAGACTACCGATGTTGCTCTTTCTACAGACTAGAAGAAGAAGAAAAAAATAAACAACGGCAGAACTGGCAGCAGCATTGATGTGAATGCTTCGATTTGATTGGATGACCTACTTTGTCGGATCAAGCCTTTCATTCACCATAAAAGAACTCATCTTAAAGGGGTATTTCACACTGTGCCTTAAGATCTCCTAATAGGGAATGTAACATTGGTTGGGCTGAAAATGCCATGGGTGATACAGCACTGATAACCTCCGCCATCTTGGTCATACTTTTTTTGTAAGTCCCGCCTCGAAACACAAACACATGGACCTGATTGGTTCTCGAGTGGTCCTCATTTGAATAAAGTTGAACTTTCGTCAACTTTGTTTCGCTCCCCACAGCGATTCGCTCTCATCTCACCCAATCAGGCCGAATTTCGTCTCCATTCAACCTCAGTGAGAGCGAAGCGAAATTTCGCTGTGTGGAAACGTACCGTAAGGTCTTACAAAGCTAACACTTGTGTCCGATTTCAATTTAAGGCATTTATTTTAATATGAAGGGTCTATTTCGGAGGATCTGCTTGCAGGCTAGCTAGCTATATGTCCCATTCAATCCTATGGTAACTTTAGCTAGCTACATTCAGCTCACCACGGGCTCAATCAATGAGAATCGCGGAAATGTTATCTCCCTGATCGTTTCTTTATAATTCAACACACATATCCATTATAAGATTAACTGGAATCTGTGGTAAGAGATTGCGGGCGTAACAAGCTCGCTGATCGCGCTGTCACACACACACACGGGCCATATAGCTAGCTAGCAGGAGAGCGGAGGGAGAGTGGCCCTGGCCCTGGAGCTCCATCAAAGCCTCGGAATTTGGTAGTCCACTCAATCCAAATAAAATGAATGGGCTTCAGTTTTAGTGAGGTCTGCATGTATAACGTTAACTTATGGCTTATTGCAGTGGTTCCCAAACTTTTTCACATCAAGGACCCCTACACTGACACAAATTAGACCACTGACCCCCATTTGATAAGATTTTGTTCCCAGATCAGCTTCGGAGCGAGTAGTGACTCTAGAGTCATAGTGAGAGAAACAAAGTGTCTCCTCTGTTCTTTCTGACCACGGTGGGAAACCTGGAGCAGGAAAAGTTAACCCTCTCCTTTATTTTACGTTGGTTATGGAGAAGGAGAACCAGGAAATGAGTTGGGGGAAGTCGACCTCAGGCATGTGGCAGTACTATCTGCAATGGAAAATCAGTGTTACATTATGTGACAGATTATTAGTTCCAAGGGAGAATGTTAGTGTGAAATTGAACACTACGTATATGCCAATGTTGTGAGCAGTGAGATGAAAAAAAGATCACAGTAGGTCATAATTGTTCCTCACACACTGCTCGTAAATGATATCTCTGGATCACACATTTATTTTTAGGGGAAAATGTGAGTGAAATACTCGCACTGTAAAGCTCTGCCTGTATGTGTAATTTATATATTTTATTTATATGCAGGATGTTTACAGTAAAATACCTTGTTTCCAGGCCTTCAATGTTTCTTTTTGTCATTTTGTCTTTATTGTTCTGTTCTTAAAATAATCACACATCACAAGCAGCAGGTAAAGTGTATCTATGATGTTCCCTTTTAAACCTGTAGAGGGAGGTCTATGCAAACTCTTCCTTCTTTATAAACACACCAACAGCAACTGTAGAATCATTTGAGGCAGAACAACTGACAGTTTCATACATATCAGAAAGACTTTGATCAGACATCAGTTCATTGCAGAGTTTGATGGGAAATATGATTGTCTGGGGTTTATTTTTTGTTGTTGCTATTAATGGTGAGGAAATCATTTCAGCAGTTACAAAGTAAAGCAATTGTTTTTTTAAATGCTTAATATTTTCAGGTGTGATGGATGATGATCATTTCCTTCCTTACAGGAGTTTGGAGTGAGATCAAACTGGACCAGTCTCCCTCTGAGGTGAAAAGACCTGGAGAGACAGTGAAGATGTCATGTATCATATCTGGTTATAGCATGACAAGCTACGGTATCAACTGGATACGACAGAGACCAGGGGAAGCTCTGGAGTGGATTGGGTGGATAAACACTAATACAAACACTCCGAGCTATGCCAGCTCCTTTCAGAGCCGCTTCGGTTTTACTCAAGATGTTCCCAGCAGCACTCAGTACCTCGAGGTCCAGAGCCTGACAGCAGCAGATTCTGCTGTTTACTTCTGTGCTCGACAGACACAGTGACTGAAGACAGTGGAGAAGCTGCACAAAAACCTCCACAGGCAACAAACAGCAATGTGATCTTAATGACATCTGAGTTTCCCCCCACGTACAAAGCACTTTGATTATATTTCTATATATTTTACTTTATACTCATGAGTAAATATGTATTCTCTTCATAATGTTACATCATGAAAGTATTAGACAGAGTTTCTTCAATTGTCAAAGCATGATCTACTGTAATACTGAGTTGCCAAAGTCAAGTACAAACCACAATGTTATAATAGTATTAAATGGTGAAATGACAATAACACTGCTGCTTTTAACTCTCTGCTGAGCAGGTGAAGATTTTCACGAATATTATTTTAATGTTATATGTTATGATAATATACAACCCAAAATCAGAAAAAGTTGGGACAGTATGTATTAGTGATTTCTAAATGTACTTTGACTTGTATTTCATTGCAGACAATGTTAACACAAAATATTTCATGTTTTGTCTGGTCAACTTAATTTCATTTGTAAATATACATCCTTTCCTGTCATTCAGACCTGCAACACATTCTAAAAAAGGTTGGGACAGGAGCAATTTAGGGCTAGTAATCAGGTAAATTGGTTAAATAATGATGTGATTTGAAACAGGTGATGTCAACAGGTGATTGTAATTATGATTTGGTACAAAAGCAGCATCCAAGAAAGGTCTAGTCCTTTAGGAGCAAAGATGGGCCGAGGATCGCCAGTTTTCCTCACAACAAATACGTGAGAAAATTATTGAAAGGTTTAAAAACAAGGTTCCTCAAAGAAAGATAGGAAGACATTTGCTTATTTCACCTTCAACAGTGCATAACATAATTAAAAGATTCAAGGAATGAGGAGGAATTTCAGTGCGTAAAGGACAAGGGCGCAAGCCTAAGCTGAACAACCGTGATCTCCGATCCCTCAGGTGGCACTGCATCAAGAATCGTCATTCATCTATAAGCGAAATCACCACATGGGCTCAGGACTACTTTGGCAAACCTTTGTCATGTATCACAATACGTAGTTACAGCCACAAATGCCAGTTAAAACTGTACTGTGCCAAAAGGGAGCCCTATGTTAAGAGTGTCCAGAAGCGCCGTTGACTTCTCTGGGCTCGGAGGCATCTGGGATGGACCATGATGTGACACCCACAAAATAGGTTTTGTTGGGATTGTTACTTTTGGTTTCCTTTTATTGCAATAGTATTTTATTTTATTTCTAATGAGAAATGACGGAAAAAGCACCCAATTACACGGATTTCCTAAAATGGACACAGGGGGGCAGTAATCACGAGCAGCGTCACACGGGGACATATAGCGATGCGCAGAGCAAGATAAGCTCATAATCCGAGTGAATGGAGAATGAGCAACTGTTGTCCTGCGTCACTGATTTCTCTGTAATATTTCTAACATTTCCAGGTTAGTTACACACCTTTTATGTGACTACATATGGTTATAAGCTTATATGAATCCCCGGTGATGTGTGCTCTGTAAGCTAAAAGTATGTCTAATGTGTAAACAGCTAAGTTCGACAGTACGCAGTTGAGAAAGTGGCGGCCGACGCCCGCAGATTGTTTATTTTATTTGATCCTTACGGCTCCAGGCATTTGTGGGTTATTTCATTGTGTGTGGAAGACAGCTATGTGTGTATTACAGTGTTAAAAGAGTAAAAAGTGAGTGTGAATGCACAGCGCAAGACCAGTTACGGCTGCGGCCTCGTTTAAGGGGCGCACGTGTTAGCTAGTATTACAATAATACAGGTTCAGTTCAGAGAGCTGAGCGCCAAGTTGTGAGGCAGATATGTATATTATTGAAGTTTATGTTGTTATAGTGTAAAAGTAATACAGCGTAACTGCAAATGAGAATTATTCTGTTGTATAAAGTGAACACTTACAAAATGTACAGTTATTACAAAAAGACTCTTTTGGTAAGAGAACAAAGATGACCGATGTCTAAAGGAAGAAGAGTAGATATGATTGATGATAAACCAAAAATGTGATTTAAAGGGAAAATGTTGTTTTTGGTTTCATACAAATTTTGATAAGTTAATGTTTGGAAAATATCTATGTGAAAACAGACCTTTGAAGAATATGTGCTTCATGTTATCCAAAGGTGGATATAACCTGTGCTTCAAAGCAAAGCAGACAAAAATAACAGGAAATAATTCACGATTGCAGATACAAAGTTAAAGTCAAGTTGAAAATAAATATAATCCGAGTGAATGGAGAATGAGCAACTGTTGTCCTGCGTCACTGATTTCTCTGTAATATTTCTAACATTTCCAGAGCACTCCTATCAGAGGGTTATCTATATATCTGCCAGCGGAGACTTAACCGGGACCCGCTACAATCACATAGTGGAAACGTGTACTGTGGTCAGATAAATCAGTATTTCAGGTATTTTTTGGGAGAAATGGACGCCGTGTGCTCCGGACCAAAGAAGAAAAGGATCATCCAGACTGTTACCAGCAACAAGTCCAAAAGCCAGGGTCTGTCATGGTATGGGGTTGTGTCAGTGCCCTTGGCAAAGGTAACTTGCACTTCTGTGATGGCACCATAAATGCTGAAAAGTACATAGAGATTTTGGAGCACACTATGCTGCCTTCAAGAAGACATCTTTTCCAGGGACGTCCATGCATATTTCAATAAGATAATGCAAAACCACATTCTGCACACATTACAAAGTCCTGACTGCGGAGGAAGAGGATACGGGTACTTGCCTGCAGTCCCGACCTGTCTCCAATAGAGAATGTGTGGCGCATTTCGAAGCGCAAAATGCGACAACGAAGACCCCGTACTGTTGGCCACCTTAAGACTCGTTTGCAGCAAGAATGGGACAAAATTACACCTGAAACACTTCATCACTTGGTGTCTTCAGTCCCTAAACATCTTTTAAGTGTTGTGAAAAGGAATGGCAACATTACAAAGTGGTAAATGCTTTACTGTTCCAACTTTTTTTGAAATTCCAAAATAGGAATTTAGTTTTTTTTGAAAAAAACAATAAAAATCATGAGGAACACAAATGATGTGCTGTTGTATTGTCTGCAATGAAATACAAGTCAAAGTACATTTAGAAATCACTACTTTCTTTTTGTATTTGTGTTTTCCATACTGTCCCAACTTTTTCCGAATTGGGGTTGTATATTCATAGCATCCTTGTACTGAGGAGTTACATTTTTTTTTCTGACGAAAACATGACAGAAAATCAACAGTAGCGTCTGTAATCAATATTTGTTAAGATATCATTTGGTGTTGTTTTAATTAAAATGTAATTAAACATACTCTCTTTACGTTGTAAAACTGACTAAACTGCACAAGATCAACGGACCACATCACAGGCTCTGCCCCACGTCTTTGGAACTCTCTCCCATCTCACATCTGTCAACTGGACTCTCTTTAACTGAAATCACTGTGCTTTAATTTAGGTTTTTATTAATGTTTTCTACGGTGTCCTTGGGTGTCTCAAAAGGCACCAACAAATAAAATGTATTATTATTAAACTATTGTCAAAATCTTCACATATGCTTAATAATGAAGTATAACGTACTTAAATAATGTGTTAGTCAGCCTATTGCACACATACTGACACATGGAAGAGGGACTCTTGGAGAAAGGATTCATGCACAGTAAACATTCATTCTCAAGTTTCACAAAGTTAATCACTTCAGTGATAGTGTAGAAGTGTCAAAGTCTTCACATGATGCAGACGGTGCTAAATACATATATAATGTGTTTGTCAGCCTATTGCACAAAGTATACTGAAGTAATGTCTCATGTAGTAAACATGCATTCTCCAGTTTCACCAAACAGTAACTGAGATCAAAGCCAGATCCAGTTCCTCCCTGTGAGGAGGAGTCAATGCAAAACTCAGATATCTTCCACTTCTACTTATCTGAGTGCAGAGAGGAGGACAGAGAACAGTGGACACACAGTTTACCATGATGGACTATAGGACAGGACTGCTGCTTTTAACTCTCTGCTGGGCAGGTGAAGACTTTCACTGATCTTAATTTAATTTATTTGTTAACATATTGTAACATTATTTGTGTCATCATCTTATTTCACTTGATGTTTTTTATCCTCTTGACAGGTGTTGATGGTCAGACTCTGATAGAATCTGAACCAGCAATTAAAAGACCTGGAGAATCTCACAGATTGACCTGTACAACATCTGGATTCACATTCAGCAGCTACCATATGAACTGGGTCAGACAGGCTCCTGGAAAAGGACTGGAGTGGATCGCTTTTGTACACACAGGCAGTACTTCTACCTATTACTCCCAGTCAGTCCAGGGGAGATTCACCATCTCCAGAGATGACTCCAGCAGTAAACTCTATCTGCAGATGAACAGTCTGAAGACCGAGGACACAGCATTGTATTACTGTGCCCGACAGACACAGTGAGAGATAATACTATAACAGTCATACAAAAACTACTTCCTCTATTTACAATCACCACTGGGATCATATAGTTGACTCAGTATTACTTTATTTGTGCCATACTGCTGCTAAGTACACATGTACCACAATAAATGCATGAAAATCATGTAAAAATCAACATTTTGGTAACATTAAAATGACAGAATGACAGAACCAATTTTACACCATATTCAGCAAGGAAGCATCAACAAACCAAAACCTCATTGCCATTTTTTTTCTTTCAGTTTAAAAATAACTCTTGACTCTAGACTTGAAAGTAAGGGTGCTCCGATCGATCGGCCACCGATCGGTATCGGCCGATAATGGCTTTAAATAGTTTGATCGGTGGTCTCCATAAAGGCCGATCAGATAGGCCGATCAGATGATGCACTACCACGGATGTATTAGGAGCGCACTACTCCTGAGAACATTTTCAAAATGGCGGCGTCCCTACATTCAGCGGTCTGGCAGTTCTACAAGGTGTCTGAACGGTGGCAGAACAGGAGTTGGCCCGCGGCCGGCCGCAGAACGAAGACACTAGGAAGACGGCTACTGCTTTTAAAAGCGGCTGCCACCGGTGGTGCTCCAGCAAACGTGTTTGTGATTACACCATTCTGACGCTTCTACTGCCTCTGGAGCACCGCTGGTGGTCCGCCGACTCATTGCTATCTGGGAAAAAGACAATACACTAGAGATTAGCAACGTGTGTACCGAGGAAATACCACGAGGCTGAAAGCTCCAAAGACATTTCAACACCACCAACCTCATCAGACATTTGAAGGTTAGTCACAGAAAGGAGCATGAGGAGTTTTCAAAGTTAGCTAACGCTAAGGCAGAGCGGAGTCGTGTAGCTAGCAGCTCCGGCGCCGCTCAAACAGCTGTTTCGCCGTGTGTGTGTGTGTGTGTGTGTGTGTGTGTGTGTGTGTGTGTGTGTGTGTGTGTGTGTGTGTGTCGGTGTCGGTGTCGGTGTGTGTGTGTGTGTGTGTCGGTGTGACTGACTGTGTGTGTCTGTGTGTGCTGAAGAAATGTGCAGTGATTAAAAAAAATAAAAATAAAAAAAAAATAGGCTCCAATACATAACTAAAGTGTGTGGCAAAATTTCCCAAAACTCCCTGATTGACTTAAACTCTCTATATGAGATAAGGACTCTGAAGAAAGCCCAGTCAGTCCTGGCTGATATAACCCACCCTCTGAACAGCGACAAGATGTTACCTCTGGCCGCAGATTCTGTCTGCCAAAATGCAGGACAAACAGACATAAAAACTCTTTTGTTCCTGCTGCTATAGGCTTTGTAAATAAGTCATTGCGAGATGTGTATGTCTGTGTAGTTTGTATATATTTTGTCTATTATTGATGGGGTTTGTTTTCTGTATAGTCTATGTGTTGTTTATGTTGCATTCTATTGCTGCACAACGAATTGCCCCTCGGGGATAATAAAGACTCCTTGAACCTTGAAAGGACATTTTTTAGATTTTGAGCTAGGACAGAAAGCCAAACAGTTACTGATACATTCTCTAAACATGTGTGACTGTTATGTAATGGCGTAATTTTCAGTTCATAAAAGTGATCGGTGATCGGTATCGGCAGATACGTCTTCCGGCAATCGGTGATCGGTGATCGGCCTCAAAAATCCTGATCGGAGCACCCTTACTTGAAAGATTGTTTTTGTCTGTTCATAGTTCTTAGCAAAATATTTTCCCATTATAAAATAACTGAACCACTGAAGTTGTTGTTTATTATTGTGCCCGATGGCCCCACAGAGTTGTTTGAGCAGTTAAATACAAATACAAATACAACCCCAAATCAGAAAAAGTTGGGACAGTATGGAAAACACAAATAAAAAAAGAAAGTAGTGATTTCTAAATGTACTTTGACTTGTATTCCATTGCAGACAATACAACAACACATCATTTAATGTGTTCCTCATGATTTTTATTGTTTATTTTTTCAAAAAAACTAAATTCCTATTTTGGTTCTTGCAACACATTTCAAAAAAAGTTGGAACAGTAAAGCATTTACCACTTTGTAATGTTGCCATTTCTTTTCACAACACTTAAAAGACGTTTAGGGACTGAAGACACCAAGTGATGAAGTGTTTCAGGTGTAATTGTGTCCCATTCTTGCTGCAAACAAGTCTTAAGGTGGGCAACAGTACGGGGTCTTCCTTTTCGCATTTTGCACTTCAAAATGCGCCACACATTCTCTAATGGAGACAGGTCGGGACTGCAGGCAGGCCAGTCAAGTACCCGTATCCTCTTCCTCCGCAGCCAGGACTTTGTAATGTGTGCAGAATGTGGTTTTGCATTATCTTGTTGAAATATGCATGGACGTCCCTGGAAAAGATGTCTTCTTGAAGGCAGCATATTGTGCTCCAAAATCTCTATGTACTTTTCAGCATTAATGGTGCCATCACAGAAGTTCAAGTTACCTTTGCCAAGGGCACTGACACAACCCCATACCATGACAGACCCTGGCTTTTGGACTTGTTGCTGGTAACAGTCTGGATGATCCTTTTCTTCTTTGGTCCGGAGCACACGGCGTCCATTTCTTCCAAAAAATACCTGAAATACTGATTCATCTGACCACAGTACACGTTTCCACTGTGTGATGGTCCACCCCAGATGCCTCCGAGCCCAGAGAAGTTGACGGCGCTTCTGGACACTGTTAACATAGGGCTTCCTTTTGGCACAGTGCAGTTTTAACTGGCATTTGTGGCTGTAACTACGTATTGTGGTACTTGACAAAGGTTTGCCAAAGTAGTCCTGAGCCCATGTGGTGATATCGCTTATAGATGAATGACGATTCTTGATGCAGTGCCGCCTGAGGGATCGGAGATCACGGTTGTTCAACTTAGACTTGCGCCCTTTACGCCCTGAAATTCCTCCACATTCCTTGAATCTTTTAATTATGTTATGCACTGTTGAAGGTGAAATAAGCAAATGCCTTCCTATCTTTCTTTGAGGAACATTGTTTTTAAACATTTCAATAATTTTCTCACGTATTTGTTGGCAAACTGGCGATCCTCGGTCCACCTTTCTTGGATGCTGCTTTTGTACCAAATCATAATTACAATCACCTGTTGACATTACCTGTTTCAAATCACATCATTATTTAACCAATTTACCTGATTACTAGCCCTAAATTGCTCCTGTCCCAACCTTTTTTGGAATGTGTTGCAGGTCTGAATGACAGGAAAGGATGTATATTTACAAATGAAATTAAGTTGACCGGATAAAACATGAAATATTTTGTGTTCACATTGTCTGCAATGAAATACAAGTCAAAGTACATTTAGAAATCACTACTTTCTTTTTTTATTTGTGTTTTTCATACTGTCCCAACTTTTTCTGATTTGGGGTTGTACATAAAGATAAAATGGCATTTGTTTTGTTTTCAATTAAAAATATGAAGCTAATAAAAAACATTCTGAGCTGTATAGACGAAAAATAAAGTACATTTTAATCCTCTAAACATCAGTTACAACAATGCATCTTCTGCTTTTCATTCACTGTCATATTGGTGCTTGAGTGTATCCCAACATGCAATGGGTGGAAGGAAGGGAAAAAGGGAAAAAGCACAGGGCTTCAATAACAAACTAATATTATTGGGTGTCACAAGTGACATATCTTCTTGAATGTTAAAAGTAGCTACCATTTCTGTTTTAAAGCACTGTAACACTTATCCCAGTGACGTCTATATATGGGAACAAAGGCAGGGAAGTAAAGCATTGATGGTTTTTATTTAATTGTTTTCAGACCCCAATGCTCCAGATATTGATATTCTCCTCCGATTGATAATCTGTTACCAACTTTTCTGCCATGAAATGACTGTAAACCATCATAATGCCACGTCCAGGTGTGCTGGGCACCATTGTAGCTTATCGTTTAAATATAATCAAGCAGATTACATTGTGCTTAAATTACTGTTACTCATTGTTAAACAGCATTTAAAATGTGCAAACCAGATTTTGTCATGAGTCATTTTGTAACCACCACTTTTTTTTTAAACCTCGAGCTCAATTTAGTTAAAAAATAAAGTTCATAACACAGATACCGGCACTTACTGTACATGAGGAGCAATATGAGAGAGAAATGTGATCATAGATCTCTGTTTAGGTACATTAAACCACGTTAAGCTTTTTCACGTTATATTAAGCCCATGAGAACCGTGGGGAGTCAACCCACAGCCGCTTCGCTGCTGAAAATGTGAAGCTGAAACAACGCTTATAATGTCAGATAACGTCCATAATAATTGGACTTTTGGTTCGATTTTTTCAGAGTTTTCGGTGGTTATAAGGAGCAATATGAGAGAGAAATTATTATTGTTTAGGTACATTAAACCACGTCATGTCATATTGTCAACATGGTAGGCTACATGAAGCAGAACATAGCGGGTCATATCTAATGCTTTTTGAAAACTTAAGGCTTTCTTCTTCATAAAACGAGTTGGACATCATCACATTTTTGAATACATTTTTATTTATTTACATTAGTAAGCTACAGGGGCCTGTACTGAACCCAGGGTTTTCTGTACCACGACGGTGGATTAGTTGTTACCGGGTTCAATCGCCGTGGTAACTTATGCTGAACACCTAATCTGGTCAGGAGCAGGTTATGTTGGAGATCAGAGATCAACCGGTGTAAAAGTACCGCCTACTGACCAATCAATAGGCCTGCTCCATTGATAACGGCATCACCATTCTTAGAAGATCCATTGACTGAATGGGTGGAGTTCAGTGAGTAAAAAGAAGAAGAAAAAGAAAAAGCTTGGTGCGTGAAGAGAGAGAGAAGAGAGAGAGAAGGAGAGAGAGAGAGAGAGAGAGAGAGAGAGAGAGAGAGAGAGAGAGAGAGAGAGAGGTGCGCTCTTACAAGTTAAAACATTTAGAGACTGACAACCTATGTGTATGAAAGGTAGGGCCTATAGATTTTCAGTGGAGGGAATAATGTAGGCCTATCTTTGTAAACTACTTGAGCCGTGTGTTGCCAATGCTTGCATCGCTTTGAATTATGTTTTTACATTTTTTATTTGCTCCCACGATCGCTTCCCACTGCCAGGGTTGCAACTGAAATAATAGACTAAAGCAACGACAGTTTATGGAAAGAACAAGTGTAATTATGGTCACATCTTGTGCCTGACTGATTGATAAGCCAGTCCCTCCAGAAAAACGTGATTATGCGATTGCAGAATTCAATGCATAATCAGCCAAAGTCCGCATATTTATGTGGGGGCCACATTTTTTCAAATAGGCTACGCCGCACTTTAGCGGTAACAATCACAAAACTGCATTTTTCTGGAGGGACTGATAAGCGTTGTGACTTACGCATTTACAGCGTCGGCTTTTTTTGCCAGCTTTTCTTCCTGTTTTAGGAAGCAGCGACTGGATTGCCTTTTGCTTGTAAACCATGTCTGTGTTCTTCATATTTATGTAGAATTGCTCTTATGTAAAATATGTGGCTCTTTTATGTGAACGTGCACGTCTCTAGATTGGGAAACCCTGGGTTGATTCAACTAGTTGATTAACGTTGTGACACAGTTTAACCGCGGTTGTTAGGGTTAGTGCAGCCGGGGAACTGAAAGGAATCCAGGGCATGTTAAACTTGATTCGTAGTAGCTACAGGCCCCTGGACAACGTCTTTCAAAACATGACCTGCGCAAAAGAGAAAAAAATATGAATGCGTCATTGTACCCAACACTTCTGGAAATGCACTTCCGATTGCATATCTGTCCACCCCACATTTCAAACCAAACTGACGCCCATGAATCCCACAAACTGACCTGTACATATGCAGGAATACCAGATGATAGCGCTGATATCAGCTGGATCAGACAAGCTGAAGGAAAAGGACTGGAGTGGGTTGCCCACATTTCTGCTCCAAGTGGAGGCACTAAAGCTTATTCAAAGTCAGTCCAGAATCGCTTCACCATAGCCAGAGACAACAACGTGGACCAGGTGTATCTGCAGATGAACAGCTAAAGTTAAAGTTTTAGTGCATAACCTTTTTATTTTAATGAACGTCCGTTACATTCAACCCATTGCCAAATGAGTTGTACAAAGCCAATTAAGACTATCAGCTCCACACAACTCTCTCTGTATTTCTCAGTATGGCTATGTTCAGAATCTGGGCTCGTACGGCGACTTTCGCACGCAGGAAAATCAAGAGAAGATAATTACCTCTTCTGAATGGCTACTAGCAACTGTGTGGAGGAGGGGTGGCGGGACGTGTGCAATCACGGAAGGCTTGTATCATGTGGATGTGCTGTAAGTTTTGTTGTCATTACTTAGAATTCTTCATGGAGGAGACAGAAACTACGCACTATAGCTTTAAACCAGCAAAGAAACACATCCATCGTCGTCCTTCTTCTCACCCTATCTCTAAGGGAGACGCCAGCCACCCTCCTGAGGAAACCCATTTCGGACGCTTGTACCCTGGATCTCGTTCTTCCGGTCATGACCCAGCCTTCATGACCATAGGTGAGGGTAGGAACAAAAACTGACCAGTAGATGAAGAGCTTTGCCTTCTTGCTCAGCTCTCTTTTTGTCACAACGGTGCGATAAACTGAATGTAATACCGCCCCCGCTGCGCCGATTCTCTGACCAATCTCCTGCTCCATTGTCCCCTCACTCGCGAACAAGACCCCAAGGTACTTAAACTCCTTCACTTGGGGTAAGGACTCATTCCCTACCTGGAGAAGGCACTCCATCGGTTTCCTGCTGAGAACCATGGCCTCAGATTTAGAGGTGCTGATCCTCATCCCAGGCGCTTCACACTCGGCTGCAAACCGATCCAGTGAGTGCTGAAGGTCACAGGCCGATGATGCCATCAGGACCACATCATCTGCAAAGAGCAGCAATGAGATCCCAGCCCACTGAACTGCAACCCCTCCCCACCACGACTACGCCTCTATATCCTATCCATAAATACTACGAACAGGATTAGTGAAAAAAGCGCAGCCCTGGCGGAGGCCAACCCTCACCTGGAACGTGTCCGACTTACTGCCGAGAACCCGGACACAGCTCTCGCTTTGGTCATACAGAGATTGGATGGCCCTGAGAAGGGACCCCCTCACCCCATACTCCCGCAGCACCTCCCACAGTGTCTCCGGGGGACCCGGTCATATGCCTTCTCCAGATCCACAAAACACATGTAGACCGGATGGACATACTCCCAGGCTCCGTCCAGGATCCTTGCGAGAGTAAAGATCTGATCCGTTGTTCCACGACCAGGACGGAATCCGCATTGTTCCTCTTCAACCCGAGGTTTGACTATCGGCCGAACACTCCTTTCCAGCACCTTGGAGTAGACTTTACCAGGGAGGCTGAGAAGTGTGATACCCCTGTAATTGGTACACACCCTCTGGTCCCTCTTTTTAAACTGGGGAACCACCACCCCGGTCTGCCACTCCTTTGGAAATGTCCCAGACTTCCACGCAATGTTGAGTAGGCGTGTCAACCAAGACAGCCCCTCAACACCCAGAGCTTTCAGCATTTCTGGACGGATCTCATCAATCCCTGGGACTTTGCCACTGTGGAGTTGTTTGACTACCTCAGTGACCTCCACCAGGGAAATGGACGACAATCCCCCATCATCCTCCAGCTCTGCCTCTAACAAAGAGGGCGCATCAGCTGGATTTAGGAGTTCCTCAAAGTGCTCCTTCCACTGCCCTATTACCTCCTTAGTTGAGGTCAGCAACGTCCCATCCTTACTGTACACAGCTTCGATGGTTTCCCGCTTCCCCCTCCTGAGGTGGCGAACGGTTTTCCAGAAGCGCCTTGGTGCCGACCGAAAGTTCTTCTCCATGTCTTCTCCGAACTTCTCCCACACCCGCTGCTTTGCCTCTTTCACGGCTGAGGCTGCAGCCCTTCAGGCCCGTCGGTACCTTGCAACTGCCTCCTGAGTCCTCTGGGATAACAGATCCCGGAAGGACTCCTTCTTCGTCGGACGGCTTCCCTGACCACCGGTGTCCACCACGGTGTTCGTGGGTTACCTAGAGGCACCTAAGACCCTAAGACCACAGCTCCCTGCCGCAGCTTCAGCAATGGAAACTTTGAACATTGTCCACTCAGGTTCAATGCCCCCAGCCTCCACAGGGATGCATGAAAAGCTCCGCCGGAGGTGTGAGTTGAAGGTCTGTCGGACAGGGGCTTCCTCCAGACGTTCCCAATTTACCCGCACCACCGGTTTGGGCTTACCAGGTCCGTCCAGAGTCTTCCCCCACCCCCTGACCCAACTCACCACCAGATGGTGATCAGTTGACAGTTGACTCTTCACCAGAGTATCCAAAACATACGGCCTCAGATCAGATGAAACGATTATAAAATCGATCATTGACGGCCTAGGGTGCTCTGGTACCAAGTACACTTATGAGCATTCCTATGTTCGAACATGGTGTGTTATAGACAATCCATGACTAGCACAGAAGTCCAATAACAGACAACCACTCTGGTTTAGATCAGGGAGGCCGTTCCTCCCAATCATGCCTCTCCATGTGTCTCCATCATTGCCCACATGTGCGTTGAAGTCCCCCAGCAGAACTATGGAGTCCTCCACCGGAGCCCCATACAGGACTCCATTCAAGGTCCCCAAGAAGGCGGAATACTCTGAACTCTTGTTTGGTGCATATGCACAAACAACAGTCAGAGTTTTCCCCCCAACAAACCGCAGGCGTAGGGAGGCGACCCTCTCGTCTACCGGGGTAAACTCCAACGTAGCGGCGCTCAGCCGGGGGCTTGTGAGTATCCCCACACCTGCCTGGCGCCTCACACCCTGGGCAACTCCGGAGAAGACGAGCCCTCCCTCTGGGCCTGGCTCCAGACGGGGGCTCCGGGCTTCCTCCGGGCAGGGTCTCTCTATCCCTTCCTCGTTTTTTAATAGGGTTTGAACCATTCTTCGTCTGGCCCCTCAACTGAGACCACTTTGCCATGGGAGACCCTACCAGGAGCACAAAGCTCCAGACAACACAGCCCTCAGGTTCATAGGGACACCCAAACCTCTCCACCACGATAAGGTGATGGTTCCCGGAGAGGCAAAGAAACACAACAAATATAACATATTAGGCTACTTATAATTACTAAAGTAAGAGTAACAGTAGAAACTTAACATCCTGAGTTATCTCTGCTTACGTAATGTGATCTGTGCAATGCATACTTAAGCTGATTATTAAAAACAACTAATGTGATTTAGTAATGAATATGTTTTTTAACAAAACATGAAAGAATAAGTAGTGACCACTTTAAAGTTTAATTACAGCTAAATCTGGGTTTACAGTGTACTATAATGACTTCTATTGCAGCAGTCTGGATGTGATGAAGGCATAGTTTAGAGTTTCAGCAGCAGAAAAGGAGAGAGATGAGCAGAAACATGCTATGTTAAACAGTTGGAGATGTGAATTGGAATTATATATATATATATATATATATATATATATATATATATATATATATATATATATACAAGAAAACAGAGTGCAAGGCTACAAAGGTACAGATTAAGTAGGCAGTACAAAGCCGGCGTAAAGTGAGGTATAAATAAGTACGTTGATGGAAATGTGAAGGTGGAAAGGTGATAACATAATATACATGAATAGACAGTCTAGAACATTGCTGAGATGTAGTAAAAAGTCAGAATACAGTTAGTGCAAATTAAATTGTGGTTATAACACAGTATATATAAATAGATACTCTATATGAATGCTGAGAAGTGAAGTCAATATACAGATAGTGCAAGATATAATCTAGTTAGTGATGTGGGTCAGCAATGACACAGTGAATATGAACAGTCAGTTTGTCTAAATGCAGAATACAGTAAAGAGTCAATAAACTATTAGTGCAACTATTTGTCTAGGTAGTGGGGTAGAAGCGGAAAACACTGTACACTGTATGAGTAATAAAATGCTGAGATGAAGTAAAGAGTCAATGTACAGTTTGTGTGAATTGTGGACTAGATAGTGATGCTGATCAGTCATAGTAGTATACATGAATGAACGGAGCTATCTAAATGCTGAAATGTGGTAAAGAGTCAGTATATAATTAGTGCAGGTAGTGGTCTAAATAGTGAGGTAGGTGTATATATGAGTAGTAGATGTGCTAACAAAATAGTGCGACGAGGGAATGCAACAAAGCTGGGGGAAATACAGTTTTGCAAGCCAGGGCAGATGCAAAGTGCAAAGTGCAAAAGCGCGTAAACAGATATGTACAGATGTGCAATGGGGCATGACAGAGACAGTGGTATAGGGTGTGTGAAGACAATGCATGAATGATGGAGAACAGTTAGCATGTGCAATGATGATTATAGAAGCCAGTGTTAAAGATTACTCCAATGGTTTGGTTGGTGGTGTCAAAAGCAGCATTGAGGTCAAGAAGGATGAGAATGCTGAGATGACCAGAATCTGAGGAGAGGAGGATGTCATGATAAATAAATACATCCTTTTAAAGATATATTCCTCTTTTCCTGGGGACTAATGCTTTGAAAAGATGTACACTGCATTAAAGACAATTTTCTGTTGCATGCAGTGGAATATGAAATTAAATTGGGAGCATGCGTGAAAAATGTTCAAGTAACAGAGTTTTTGACACATTGAACAGCCTAAACGTGGAACAGCTACAGTTTTTATATATTTCTTGTGTTTTTTTTATTTGGAAGTTCTTTTTAAAACTTATACAATTATTTTTCTTCACTCAATCCAAATAAAATGAATGGGCTTCAGTTTTAGTGACATCTGCATGTATAACATTAACTTATGGCTTATTGCAGTAGTTCCCAAACATTTTCACATCAAGGATCCCTACACTGACACAAATTAGACCACTGACCCCCATTTTATAAGATTTTGATCCCAGATCCCCCATCTGATCTTCTCTTTGATGTTTTACTACAGAAAGCGTTTTAACTAGGGCTGTCAAAATAACGCGTTAATTTTGATTAATTAATCTGCGAAAAATTAGTGTGTTAAAAAATTAATCGCATATTGACCTTTCACCCGGAGCTGTTCTAAAGACTATAAAACTGTTATATGAAGGAGGGAGAGCATGGATGTAGCCTATTAAGAGAACAGAGTGCGCAGAACAGAAACATTGCTGGCTAGTTAACAGCTCAACAACTCAACAGCAGGTAACGTTAGCCTTCTGCTAGCTAGTAGCTGGATTAAACACGGTAAAATGCTGCTGACAGCTAACGCTAAAGTTTGACTTTCTGCTGTTGTCGGAACCAAGGGGGCAGGCTTCTCTCCTCAGAGCGAAGCCGCGATGGCGCCATTTTATGCTACCCAAACCATCACCCCCCGTTAGCATCCCATTGACTGCCATTCATTTTGGCGTCACTTTGACAGCCAATAACTTTACATCTGAAGCGTTTAAAGACTTTATTTGTCCGTTGTTTATTTCTAAAGAAACACGACAATGTATAAAATGCTCCGTTACCTTCACCATATATATATATGTATATATATATATATATATATATATATATATATATATATATATATATATATATTAGTGCTGTCAAGCGATTAAAATATTTAATTTTAAATTAATTAATCGCACATTTTTATCTATTCTAAATGTCCCTTGATATTTTTTGTCCCATTATATTTTTTCATTTTAATGCTCTTATCAACATGGAAAAGTGGATTGGCTTGCTTTGTGCAAATGTTTTTTGATTGAAAACATCATTGACATATACGTAGTGTTTAATTTCACACTAACATTCACACTTGGAACTATTCTAATATATATATAAGCTCTTTTCTAAAAAATATAGCTCTACAGTGATGTAAACCACCCACAGACCTGCACAAATACCCAGCAACCACACATGACATGATTCATTTGTGAGTTCATTTAACATAAACCTTACAGATAATCCTTAATTATTTTGTTGGGTTATATGATAAAACACTACAACAAATTGCTCATGTCTCTGGATGTGATATTGTATTTAGCATTAAAGGACAAGCAATTATAGTAAAAACAATATTAAAGAATAATACATTCTACAAATATATATACAGATGTCACATCTCCAGCCTCAGGATGATCAACACACCCACTCTTCTGCTGGTTGCTCTCTCTCTGCCCTGTGAGTTCTCCTGCTTCTTGCTGTGTTATCTTTTCTCAGACATCATGGACCGATGGTCAGTTAGTGACACCAGAAAACTTCCCAGATGATTCATTTTTTCAGTGCTTCCTCTCCTTTTATTTCATCAGGTTGTACAGGTCAGAGTATGGAGTCCATTCCTTCCAGTTCAGTGGTCAAAAAGCCTGGGGAGACTCTCAGTCTCTCCTGCAGGGGACCTGGCTTCACATTTAGCTGCTGCAGCATGCACTGGATCAGACAACCTGCAGGAGAAGCACTGGAATGGATAGGGAGCGGCTACTCTGCTTCAAGTAGAAACACGTATGCCAGCAGTGTGCAGGGCCGTGTTGAAATCAGTAGAGATGACAGCAACAGCATGGTGTATCTGAGACTGTCCAACTTAAAGCGTAACTCTCGCCAAGGGTCTTTTTGTGAATGTACCTAAGTCAAACTTTCGTTTAAAAGCATAATTAGGACGGAATCACCACTTTTAAGATTCACCAGGTTCCGCCATCCATTCCGACAGACCCCCACTCCGACATTGACGTCTAATTGTTGGAGTTGCAGCACTTCCATTGTTTTCAAACGTCCCACCACTCCGACAATTTTCATTTCCATTAGGGTTAGGGTTAGGGATCGGCAGCATGTCGGAATAGCGTCATGTCTGAGTAGAAGCATGTTGGAGTGGCGGCATTTCGGACTGGCGGCATGTAGCCAGATTCACTGTATTTTGTTTTTCGGTCAAATGGCCTTTTGAATGGGAGAGCTATGGGTACTAATATGATAGCATCAAAATCACTAGTTTTAAAACACTAAGAAGGCTTGATACAACATGAAACTTTGCTCAAAGCATCACCAGGGGCTCTACACATTAACGCAAGCATTGAGAACATTGTTTGTGTACACAAACTCTTTGACTGGTGAGATGGACGGCGACCGGAAAAACCAACTGCTAAAGTGAGTCGTTCAAAACCTCTTTTTAGTAAACTCTGTGTACACAAACAATGTTCTCAATGCTGAGTTCATTTGTAGAGCCCCTGGTGATACGTGGAGCAAAGTTTCAGTGTTTTAAGTGTTTGCAATGTTTTAAAAATAGTGATTTTTATTCTATCATAGTAGTGCCCCTAACTCTCCCATTCAAAAGGCCATTTGAATGAAAAACGAGAATATGGTAAATATTAAAAGTGCCGCTTCCGTCCTAATTATGCTTTTAAACAAAAGTATGACTCGGGTGCATTCACAAAAAGACCCTAGGTTGCATTTTGGCGAGAGTTACGCTTTAAAGCCAGAGGACTCTGCTGTGTATTGCTGTGCAAAACACACACTGGTTAAAGGAAGCAGAGAGGCTTGACAAAAACCTCACACAATGTATTTCCAAGAAAATCTACAGGTGGCAGTAGAAGATAAGACGTCAGATGACACTAAACCAAACACACACGCAAACATACATGCACATTATAAAAAAACAACAGCTTCTGTTGTGGTTTGCGACTTCCTGTTTACATTATAGTAAATCAAACATGTTTTTACAATAATGGTTAATGTTTCAATTTTGGTATCGAGCTGCAAGTGTTGCATGATATATCTAGTAAATTAATGGCCCATGAAATACTGCTGAGCAGAATATCCATTACATTTCATTATGAACAAAATGTGAAAGTTGAATAACTTGAAAATCATCATTTGAATAAAACATCATAATCATAATGCAAAATGTTGAGTTTCTCTTGTAGGAGGAGTCAATGCAAATCTCTGACCTCTTCCATCTCTACATATGTGTTGCAGAGTGAAGGACAGACACTAAATCACTGACATACACACTGTAGACTGGACAGAGACAACTGGCTTTAACAATGATCAGACCTGATTATTTGGTTGTTTTTCTCATCCTGTCATTTAACTGGGCAGGTAAGAACAATAGATGTTTTTCTGACAAACTTCCTGGTACAAAGACAGCATGGCTGCATTACAGAAACTAATGAGCTGTTTAAATGTCTGTAGGTACTGAGGGTCAAACACTGACTGAGTCTGAATCAGTGGTTAAAAGACCTGGAGAATCCCACAGACTGACCTGCACATATTCTGGGTTTGGTGGTAATATTGATAGTGCTTGGATCAGACAGGCTGCTGGAAAAGGACTGGAATGGATCGCTTCCATCAGCAGTGGCGGTGGCAGCATCTACTACTCTCATTCAGTCAAAGGCCGGTTTACCGTCTCCAGAGAAAACAGCAGACAGCAGGTGTATCTGCAGATGAACAGTCTGAAGACTGAAGATTCTGCTGTTTATTATTGTGCTCGAGAGACACAGTGACACAGGAAGGAGCAATGCTGTACAAAAACTCAACATGTCAAAACAAGTCAAATCTTTGCTTTCTTCTTTTCTCATTCACAGAGTAAGCTTCAGTTCAACATCACCACTTTGTCTTCCACCACTGTGGAAGACAAAGAGGAGACAGAAGGCCCAGCACCGACAAGGACATGCACTACACATTTATTTCTACACAATTTGCTATAACATATCATGCAAGATTCACTACAAAATATCATGCAAGTCACTACAAAACATCATGCAAGTCACAACCAAATATACAGCGTCAAGGCTACATACACAACACAACAGAGTGTCACCCGGTGCAGTCTCACCACAAGGAGGCAGTGTGTCGACACAAATAATTATGAGCACATTAATAAAATGAATAAAATATGAGCCTACTTTGCACACAAACTCCTATAGCACAGTTAATGCGAGAGGAGGGAATTTCCAAAGCAGTATTTTTCGGAGCTCTATCCACAGCAGCTCATTGTAGTCACCTCAGTGGTTAACTGAAACATACAAAAAAACGTAAGTTTAAAGAAACTATAGGTTGAAGAACATCCTATAAATTAGCGCACGGTTTGCGCGGTGGCATAAGCAACACAGAAGGATAACATTTAGCCGAAACATTAATTGCTACCACATACGGCTAAAACAGCTGCTCGGCATTACCATCAATTTGCTCCTGTTCCCTCTGTGAAGGACGGGAACTTGCGTCTGGCTATCACCCTAGTGGGCCCAGAATCATAAATCAACCTTAAGGTGTACTTGTGATTGCTGCCCAAATTACATTTTTTTTTACTTTATTAAAGCTGTTTTGTGTCCAGAGTTCTTCTTCTCCTAAGCTCAGTGAGCACTTGTTTGCACACGTCATCGCTGTTTATAACAGTCTGTTGTATAATCATACAGCATCTTGTTTTCCACAACTTGAAGCATACAATACATATGATTATTTTTAACAGTTCATTGTGTTTCTCTGGTAGAGTCTCATCAATAATACAGTGCATTACAGCTTTATATGAGATATCAACATTTACACCATACACTTTTAACTTGTCCCAGACTTCTTTTGCTCTGTAACAATCAATTAAGAGATGCTGTTGTGTCTCATCTTCGCCCCCCCCCATATTCTTTACTTTTATACATGATTTCTCTTTTTGTTACTTCCCTGGTTGTACCCCAAACCATTTACACACTGTTTACTTTATTTCATTATCATTTTGTGAGGTGGAGGAAAGATGTCTGCTAAAAACAGAAGCTTGGATGAGACGAATGTTTTGATTATGTTGACTCTTGATTTATAATTGGTGTTTTTATTTTCCCATTTTCTTACTTCTTCTTTACATAGTTTACTCTCCCAGTTTTTGTCACTACAGTTGTGATTACAAATAGTCAAACCCAGGATTTTAATTTCATCCATTACTTTAATGTTGATGTCACGTTTATTACTTTCAGCTCCAATCCAAACACCCTCTGTTTTATCATGATTTAATTTGGCACCGGAGGCTAGTTCATATAAGTTCAGGTGGTTAGTTAACACATTCATCTCCCTCTGTTTTTTTATGTCAACTGTGACATAGTCTGTGTAGGCCATGGCAGTAACTTTGGGAGCGAGCCCAACGTGTGTACCAGATATGAGCCTCTCAGAGTTCATGGTTTTAATAAGGGGGCTGATGGCCAGGATGTATAAAGCAGCGCTCAGAGGGCAGCCCTGTTTCACCCCTCTCTCCACATTACCGCAGTCTCCGAATTACCGCAGCCAAACATTTCATACCTGCACAACAGGAGAATCCACACAACGCAATGCGGAGTTGCAACTTATGTTTCACTTCTTGTGAGATGAAAGTCTTTTTGAAACACACTTGTGAGGTGAAATAATTCACGACATGAATTCACATGAATATTGTGTCAGACAGAGAAGACACTTTTTGGAAAATATCTTCACTGTACATTTAATATTCTAACGTTTGTATATTACAATACACTTTGTTGTATCTCCTTAACTTTTTTATTGCTAAATATGTCTGTTTCTCTCTTTAGTGTAACAGTGAGCTGTCATTTAATTGTTGTATTGAATGAAAAACATGTATATTCATAGCATCCTTGTACTGGGGGGTTACATTTTTTTTTCTCACAAAAAAAAAACAGAAAATCAACAGTAGCATCTGTACTCAATATTTGTTAAGGTGTTATGTGGTGTTGTTTTAATTCAAATGTAATTAAAAATACTCTCTTTACGTTGTAAAACTGAATAAACTGCACGAGATCAACGGACCACATCACAGGCTCTGCCCCACGTCTTTGGAACTCTCTTCCATCTCACATCTGTCAACTGGACTCTCTTTAACTGAAATCACTGTGCTTTTTTTGTAAGGTGTCCTTGGGTGTCTTGAAAGGCACAAATAATACAAACAATAATAAAAAAATAATAAAACAAATAAAATGTATTATTATTATTATTAAACTAGTGTCAAAATCTTCACATTATGCATACTGTGCTTAATAATGAAGTATAACCTACTTAAATAATGTGTTAGTCAGCCTATTGCACACATACTGACACATGGAAGAGGGACTCTTGGAGAAAGGACTCATGCACAGTAAACATTCATTTTCCAGTTTCCCAAAGTTAATCACTTCAGTGGTAGTGTAGAAGTGTCAAAGTCTTCACATGATGCAGACAGTGCTAAATACATATATAATGTGTTTGTCCGCCTATTGCACAAAGTATACTGAAGGAATGTCTCATGTAGTAAACATTAATTTTCCAGTTTCACCAAACAGTACCTGAGATCAAAGCCAGATCCGGTTCCTCCCTGTGAGGAGGAGTCAATGCAAAACTCATATATCTTCCACCTCTACTTATCTGAGTGCAGAGAGGAGGACAGAGAACAGTGGACACACAGTTTAACATGATGGACTATAGGACAGGACTGCTGCTTTTAACTCTCTGCTGGGCAGGTGAAGATTGTCACTGATCTTAATCTTCCATATCTTTTATTTGTTTTTTTCATATAATGTTTTTTTTATCTTCTTGACAGGTGTTGATGGTCAGACTCTGATACAATCTGAACCAGCAATTAAAAGACCTGGAGAATCCCACAGATTGACCTGTACAGCCTCTGCGTTGGACGTTAATGGCTACTGGATGCACTGGATCAGACAGGCTCCTGGAAAAGGACTGGAGTGGATCGCTTACATTACCAGTGACAGTAGCAGCATCCGCTACTCTCAGTCAGTCCAAGGCCGGTTTACCATCTCCAGAGACAACAACAGAAAGCAGCTGTATCTGCAGATGAACAGTCTGAAGACTGAAGATTCTGCTGTTTATTATTGTGCTCGACACCCACAGTGACGGGAGTTGGTTGAGCAGCTGTACAAAATCCTACAGTACTCATTCTTTCAGGCTGGTAGAGCCCAAGCATGACATTTTTTTACATTTATGTATTTATTGTTTTATATTAGCTTTTGTTGTTTTGACGTTGATGATTTGTTTTATATGCTGTGATTTACTTGAAATGTTTTTTTAAATAAAGTAATACTCCTCCCTGCATTACACATTCCTGAAAACACATTAAAAACTGAAAAAAAAGATAAACTCATTGATACAAGGTCTAAAGACTGCAACAATCTGGTTGCTGAAATTGTTGCAAATAATTTACATTTCTACAAATTAAGACAAAATACTGCCTGTAAAGGATGTGGAATTAAAGTGATTCATAATATGGGAGTTAAAAAATAATGTTACTGTTTCTTTTATAAAATCACTAGAGGACAGTCAGTGTCTAGTTTCTCTCTCCTCTGTTACTAAAAGGAGAAACTCAGATCTGCTGTTCTCATTGATCTTAACTGACTGATACTCAAACTCTGAAATGATTCATATTGCTCTGTAATAAAATCAATAGGTAAATAAGAATATGTCACTCTTTCCATCACATACTGTAAATTCATTAAAATTATTTCTAAGAGAAATCAGCTGAAAGTGGAGATGAGTGATGACATCATTTAACGTTATTGTGTATATATCAAGTCAATTTACTTGTATCATGTATGGAGTTAACTATTTTATATTAAACGTTTTTTAATGTTTGAAGAAAGTCTGGAAAATATGTGGAAATAATATTGACAGTTTAAAGTTATCTGTATCTGGATATGAAGAAAACAAAAATGGCACGCATATTTTCACTCTGCAGATATAATAACACTGAACAAACTCTTCTATTGACTCCAGTCAGGCCAACATTGATGCTTCATATGTTTGATTTTATGCAAACTCAGTGACCTTCCTTGTTTCTCAGCTATAAAAACATCACATCAGGCTGTCAGTGGAGTTCACAGCACGTCAGTTTCAACATAAACCATGTTCTCTGTAGCTCTGCTGCTGCTGTTGGCAGCTGGATGTGAGTCTCTCTGGATTTGTTGAAGTCAACAGTTCTTCTTTTGCATTATAACTTGATCATTTGTTACAAAACATTTTCTTTTTTAACAGGTGTGAAGTGAGAACAATTGACTGCCAGCCTCTGTGACTGTGCAGCCAGGTCAACGTCTGACCATCACCTGTCAGGTCTCTTATTCTCTCAGCAGCTACTACACAGCTTGGATCAGACAGCCTGCAGGGAAAGGACTGGAGTGGATTGGAATGAAAGATACTGGAGCTTCATACTACAAAGATTCACTGAAGAACAAGTTCAGCATCGACTTAGAGACTTCCAGCAACACAGTGACTCTGAATGAACAGAATGTGCAGCCTAAAGACACTGCTGTGTATTACTGTGCCAGAGAGTCACAGTAACACAAACCATCAGTAGACCTGAACAAAAACCCCTCAGAGCCTGAACACTTGTAACATGAAGCCACCAGAGGAGAAGCCCTCAGACCACTAATGGTTTCAACACCAGCTCACTGTTACAGGAAAGAGAGAAACAGACACAACATAAATGGTTCTTAATTCAATTTAACAGCCACTTTTCATCAATTTAAATTAGGGCTGGGCAAGTTAACGCGTTATTTCATTACACATCATTACACACTTCATTAAATCACACTCATTAATTAATTAACGGCGGCAACTATTTTATCGCGCATTAACGCAGTTTTTATTATTTCTTTTATTATTGTAAAAATCTGCTGCTCACAGGCTTTTATTTAGAAAAAAAGTCTGTTGCTGACTGCTGCCGTGCTTACAGGAACCAGAAAAGAAAAGAATTGGTGGATAAACAAACCTCAAAGAAGGTTACGGAACTTTTACATGGCCATTTTCATTTTAAAGTTCTTCCTGAAGGCGCAGTCGACAGAACCATAGTTATTTGTAACCACCAATTTTCTTATCACCGGAGAACTTCCAGTCTGAAATATCACCTAAATGCAATACACACAGTTGATACCAGCAAATCATTCATTGAAACAAACAGTGGCGCGAGGCTTCGGCAAACTACGTTAGATGCAGCGTGTGGGAGAATTATAGATAAACAAAGGAAAGAGAAGCTAACAAATGCCATAGCAAAGTAGCTACAGACTGCAGGCCGATTAGTGTTATGATGGACGTCGGTCTGAAAAACATTCTGAGAATCGCAACAAATGACGGCAGGTATGAGATTCCCTCAAGACTCACCATCACAAGAAGAATACATGAGCTGTATGAAAAGTAGAGGACTGCAAAAGCGACAACTTTACAACGAGCCCCTGCAGTTGCTCTCACTGGGGACTACTGGACATCACAGGGTAACCATAATTACCTCAGAGTTACAGTGCATTATATTGATGAACAGTGGGCGCTGCATTCACATGCTCTCACTGTAATGAAAACAGAGGAGAGACATTTGGTACTGAACATAGACTGGTTATGCTACTCCCTGATAAAAAAAAGACATTTTAATGTTATGATTGTGGCTCAGGAGTTTGTGGGCAGTTTTTTTTTTTTATATATATATGTAAAAACAGGATAGCATGAATGCCCTGGCAGTGGCAATAAACTTTAATTTTGTATTTGCTTTGATTACATTGTTTAAGTTGAGATTTACAGAAAATATTTTATTTAACTGCTACTGTATCAACAAAATGCTGATGTTAATAGTTTGCAGAACAAATGTTATGTCACTTTAGTTCATATGGCAGGACATTTAAAATAAAATTGCGCTATACACTACTTTTGAATTAATTATTGGATTTTGCGTATAACAATTTGATTAATCCGATTAAACAGGGGAATCATGCGATTAATTGCGATTAAAACTTTGAATTGTTGCCCAGCCCTAATTTAAATACTTTCAAATTACAATCAATAATACATCATAATATGTAGATACTGTATAATCTTCAAGTGATGGAATATATTCAGCTCACTTCACAACTTCATTTTAAAAGAATTGAATCTAAGTACAGTAGAAATGAATCCTCAAAGACAGTGCCTCTTCCATATTATTTAATAATTCTATAAATCATAACTGCATCAGTAACGGAATAGTCTTTAGGAAACATCATTGTGATGTTAATTAGTCAAACTACAAAAAAAAATTCCTTACCTATCTAACATGTTTTTGTCAGCCACCTTTTCTTTGTGTGAGAGGAAGACCTGAACATTTCATCTTCATTTTGAATTATTCAAATACGTAGTTTAGTCAGCTGATTTACTATCATCAGTATGTAAATCAGCCTCCTTGTGTGTTGCCTCATAAAGAAGTGAAGTGTGTGTGTGTCAGTGAGAGACAGAAGAGCTCACATCAGTTCAGCTTCAACATCAACATGTTCTCTGTAGCTCTGATACTGCTGCTGGCTGCTGGATCCTGTGAGGAGCTTTCAGTGGATTCACTCTAATACACACATTAGAAACACTGATAATACACACATTAGAAACACTGAATAGTCAGATGAATGATGGAGATAATGTTGATTTGTGTTTCCACAGGTGTGAACAGTATTGATCTCATCCAGACAGACTCAATGGTTGTGCAGCCTGGACAGTCTCTGACCATCAGCTGTCAGGTCTCTGGTTATTCTTTGACTGATGACAGCTATGCAACAGGTTGGATCAGACAGAGTGAAGGAAAACCAATGGACTGGATTTCCCATCAGTGGGGAACAAGTGGCCTTTACCAAAATAATGCTCTGAAGAACAAGTTCAGCTACAGCAGAGACACTTCTGCTCTAACAGTGACTCTAAAAGGACAGAATGTGCAGCCTGAGGACACAGCTGTGTATTACTGTGTACGTCAGCCCACAGTGATACAAACCACCAACAGACCTGCACAAATACCCAGCAACCAGCAAGACTCAACACACACACGTTTTAAATGTGAACATTAATAAACACAGCACTCTTTGTAGCGTTAATAAACATTAATGTTGTTGTTTTTTATTGTCCAATGCAATGGGATAGAAAATAACATCTAATAACTCATTTTAAACAGCAGATATATACCTTCACAATAGGATGTAAATGTCCCTTCTGGTATTTGGCCTAGATGAAAAAGCTCTAAACTGTTACACCATGAGTTAACTATCATTGTAGAACATTATAGTTTATTTCTCAATATTTTCTATCAGTCCAGAAATCAGTTTCATATTTCACAGTTTCCTCTGCTGTTGTAGAGATACTCTACTTATGGAAATGTATGTGTGACATGTTCCCATTTTAAACCTGCAGAGGGAGGTCTATGCAAACTCTTCTTCTCTTATAAACACACAACTTGTGCCAGAACACTGGGATGTTTTGATATATTTCTGAAACACTCAGATCAGAGCACGGAACGACAGTGTTACTCACAGAATGGAACATACCATTATCTGGAGTTTATTAATTGTAGTTACTATTCATGGTGAGAAAATAATAATTTTGCATTACTTGTTTAGTAAATGTCCAACCTGTGATTTACAAGTTTGTTGGATGGTTATCACGATTTCTTTCCTTACAGGAGTTTGGAGTGAGATCAAACTGGACCAGTCTCCCTCTGAGGTGAAAAGACCTGGAGAGACAGTGAAGATGTCATGTATCATATCTGGTTATAGCATGACAAGCAACAATATTCACTGGATACGACAGAGACCAGGAGACGCTCTGGAGTGGATTGGGTGGATGAACACAGGTTCAAACTCTGCTAGCTATGGCAGCTCCTTTCAAAGCCGTTTCATCATGACTGAAGATGTTCCCAGCAGCACTCAGTACCTCGAGGTCCAGAGCCTGACAGCAGCAGATTCTGCTGTTTACTTCTGTGCTCGAGAAGACACAGTGACTGAAGACAGTGGAGCAGCTGCACAAAAACCTCCACAGACAACAAACAGTAATGTGATCTTACTGTAATCACATCTGAGTTTTTTTACCACATGAAAAGTACTTTGATATATCCACATACCATTTCTATATATTTTTAACTCACGACAACATATTCTTTTTTATAATAATGTTACATCCTCTATAGACATAGTTCTTTCAATTGTCAAACCATTATCTAAATTGCCAAAGTCTTATTCATAAGTACTAACCATGAATGGTGTAATAGTATGACACAGGGAGATCAATACAAAGCAGTTGTCATAAATGATACTAGATGTTGGTGATCAGAATGAAACCGATTATTGAACAATTATTTATATTATTGTGACTGCTCTCATGTGCTGCCCATTCTGCTCACAGAGACCAATGAGAAACAGAGCCTTGATACCAAGATTAAACATAATTTAACAAATTGGAATAAACCTTGAAAAAAACAAGGTTGCAGAGAGTTTCAAACGGGTGTTTATGTATTTCTTCATGCACCATAAACACCATAAACACCATGAACACCATGAACACCGTGAAAACTACAGAATAAAACAGAAGAAATACAAAATGCTTCTGTGTCGTTTCAAAAATAATTTGCACATAAATCATGTTCACATATTAATCATGTTTACACCCAATACAAATCATTTTAACATTTGAACTAATAACCAATATGAAATATGAATTGAACTATGCTTTTTTAAGATATTATGACAAATAAGATATCAAATGCTTCTTTTAAATGAAATACAATATATTATAATTGTTCACAGAAAGAATATATTGCTTTTATCTTAATGACGTGCAATTAACTCATAAACAAATGAAGTAATGACATTCTCTTTTCCTTGGACAAAATCCCTTCTGATAATAATACACACTGCACATTGTTTGAGTTTCATACCTCATTCCGCTCTCCAAGGGCGCTAAGAGTTTCCACCATCAGCCAGCATGCTCTGTGGCTCGACACACCCTCACAGTTCGGAGCTCTTAGAAGTAACAGGTACGAACAATACAAAAATAATCACAAAAACATCAAAAGAAGAAAAACGGCGCTTTTCAAAATAAAAGCAGAACAGACCACAATGTGGCACTGTAGAACTACAATGTCTTGTTAACACATACATATAATACTGTATAGGAGAATATTAATGCAATTCATCAGACATTTACACATGTGGCTATAGTGTTAATACTGATAAATGTTTTACACAAATTAAGACTCTTGCACATTCATTTATCATCTTAAAGGAAGCAGAGAGGCTTGACAAAAACCTCACACAATTTATTTTCCCAAGTACCTACAGGTGGCAGTAGAAGATAAGACGTCAGATGATACTAAGGAGAATATGAGTCTATGTGTGTCTCTAATCACACACACACACAAATTCATGACCACAATGGAAGCAACAGGCGGATGTGGTTTGTGACTTTCTGTTTTTTAATGGTGTTACATTTTACATTTGCTTTTCCACAAAAACTGGTAATAATGTTCAGTTTTTTTTTTATTTTGAACAGCAGGTGTTGAGAATATATTTGGACATTTATGCATGATATATCCAGAATATGGATGGCCATCAAATGCTGCTGAGCAAAGTATATAAATACATCTACTTTCAGTATAAATAAATGTATCTTCATTATTGAGAAAATCATACGTATAATCATATAATGAAAGAATGATATAAATCATATTTTCCAGAGATGTGTTGAGTTTCTCTTGTAGGAGGAGTCAATGCAAATCTCTGACCTCTTCCATCTCTACATATGTGTTGCAGAGTGAAGGACAGACACTAAATCACTGACATACACACTGCAGACTGGACAGAGACAACTGGCTTTAACAATGATCAGACCTGATTATTTGGTTGTTTTTCTCATCCTGTCATTTAACTGGGCAGGTAAGAACAATAGATGCTTTTCTGACAAACTTCCTGGTACAAAGACAGCATGGCTGCATTACAGAAACTAATGAGCTGTTTAAATGTCTGTAGGTACTGAGGGTCAAACACTGACTGAGTCTGAATCAGTGGTTAAAAGACCTGGAGAATCCCACAGACTGACCTGCACATATTCTGGGTTTGGTGGTAATATTCATAGTGCTTGGATCAGACAGGCTGCTGGAAAAGGACTGGAATGGATCGCTTACATCAGCAGTGCTAGTAGCAGCATCTACTACTCTCAGTCAGTCAAAGGCCGGTTTACCGTCTCCAGAGACAACAGCAGACAGCAGGTGTATCTGCAGATGAACAGTCTGGAGACTGAAGATTCTGCTGTTTATTATTGTGCTCGAGAGCCACAGTGACACAGGAAGGAGCAATGCTGTACAAAAACTCAACATGTCAAAACAAGTCAAATCTTTGCTTTCAATCTGCAGTCTCAATGAAACTGTTTAAGGTTTTATTGCAGCTCCCCTGTATGTACTTAAAGCAGACATTACATATTCTGTTGACCTGAGTTTAACACAATTTAAACTTTTGTGAAGAATTAATAAACATGAATGTAACTTTGTGTTAACTGTGCTGTGACAATAAATACAATTTCTTTCACGTGTCAGAATACATTTTCTTAATGTAGTGAACCACAGTGAGGTGTTGTGAACGCAACTCCAGTAGTCCAGCAAAACTCTTCCCTTAGCTCCCCCCCCCTGCACAGGTGCAGTATAAAAGCCCTCAGCTGGCTCAGTTTAGCCTTTTGCTGGTCCTTGGTGGTGGTTGCCTGCTGAAGGCGGTGAGTTGGGTTCCCATTTTTTAGACTCTTTAGTTTATTGATGAAGTTTGTGTTGAATATATTTCTGTTATTTCGGTTAAGTATATGTTCTGAGATTGTTTAGTTACCAATGGGGTTGTTGGTTTTTGTTAATTTTTGATTCTTTGTTTCAGGAGTGTCTTTCTTTTGTTCTCTTGCTGTTTTGGTGTGGCCTCGGTGTCCTCAGGTGGGCGGCTAGGCACCATGTTGAACCCCGCTCCCATTGCATGCAAGTAGGCACTGGGACTCTGTTAGTGCATGTTTTGTTATAGTGTTTGTAGTGTTGCCCCCCAGACTAGGGAGACGGGGTATCCTTTCAGTAGTCTGCCCCCTCTGAAACCCCAGCCCACTAATTGGAATCTATTAGATGTACTTCACTGCAGTTTTTAGTATTGTTATAGTTTTCTTTTAGAACATCCTTGTTAATAAAAACATTTGTTCTGTTTTACTTACTGTCTCTGTCTATCAGTTTCGAACCTGTGTCCTTATTAAGAATTTGGTTTTCATATCTTGGGGTGCAAGTCCCCAGTTAGCGTTGTCGGTCCCTAAGTTCCTCCCCTTAGTTGTCTTTAGTTTCCCCTCCCAGTATTTATATATTTAAAATATTCCCCTAGCCACACTAACATAAATCCAGTCTTTGACTACTTGTGACAGGACAGTCCATCCTTCTTTTATAGCCTGTCAGTGTCCTTCTCTATGCAAAGTGAACTTCCTCACAGTCTGCTATAAAGACTTGATATCATGCTGTCAGTTGCAGCAGAAGAAGAGAAGCTCCCATCAGATCACCTTCAATAGCAACCATGTTCTCTGTAGCTCTGCTGCTGCTGCTGGCTGCTGGATCCTGTGAGTCTCACTGAGGCAGAGACACTGACAGTATGATCACAGCACACTGTTCACTGTTATTACACTGATTCAATACTCAACATGTTTTCCTCCACAGGTGTGAAGTGTGAACAGTTGACCCAGCCAGCCTCTGTGACTGTGCAGCCAGGTCAACGTCTGACCATCACCTGTCAGGTCTCTTATTCTCTTGGCTACTACACAGCTTGGATCAGACAGCCTGCAGGGAAAGGACTGGAGTGGACTGAAATGAAATATACTGGAGCTTCATACTACAAAGATTCACTGAAGAACAAGTTCAGTATCGACTTAGAGACTGCCAGCAACACAGTGACTCTAAATGGACAGAATGTGCAGCCTGAAGACACTGCTGTGTATTACTGTGCCAGAGAGTCACAGTAACACAAACCATCAGTAGACCTGAACAAAAAACCCTCAGAGCCTGAACACTTGTAACATGAAGCCACCAGAGGAGGAGCCCTCAGACCACTAATGGTTTCAACACCAGCTCACTGCCTGCACTCTTGCTTGACTTTAAATAATTTGGGGTTTCAATCACTGATCATTGTCTCTTCTCCCACAACAAAAACTGAATTACATGTTTACATTGTTAAATGCACACAACTGAAACGTGTTGGATGTCAGAGTCTTCCTGGTACAAATTCATGAAACCCTGTTCTTATTATCAAAACTCATAATTTCAAATTTGAGAATCGAAACGTGAGATAATGTTTCTCAATCTCAGACCAAGCATATAAGGTGATTTAATAAAAGAACCCATTTTTCTAATGATAATTAGAACATTTATATATAAACAGTACCATTAACATTATTTTTAACAAAAAAAAACATCTGCCAAGTAAATAAATGTGTTCAAATGTTAGAGTGACTTACAGTAAAACATGGATAATACTGACATTATGTTAAAAATGTAAATAGAATCAGAATTCTAAAATACAGTAAGATTATTCTTACTGTAAGAATAACGCAAATTACGTTAATTAGAAAGCCATAACATGAAAATATGAAAGGAGAGGTTAATGCAAAACTCTTCCACCTCTACTTATCTGAGTGCAGAGAGGAGGACAGAGAACAGTGGACACACAGTTTACCATGATGGACTAGAACCACTTTTACACCAAATTCAGCAAGGAATCATCAACAAACCAAAACCTTGTTGCCATTTTTTCTCTTTCAGTTTTAAAATAACTCTGACTTGAAAGATTGTTTTTGTCTGTTCATAGATCTTAGCAAAATATTTTCCCATTATGAAAGAAGTTGTATCTGCAGATGAAGACTGAAGTTGCTGTTTATTATTGTGCTCGAGAGCCACAGAGTTGTTTGAGCAGCAAAATCCTGCAGAACTTTCTGGACTTATAGAGCAGTCTGACAGTCTGACATTCTTCATCTTTGAAGGTTAACATCTTTCAAGGTTAACCTTTACACATTGAAAGTATATCTTCACACCTTCTGATCCTTTAGAATTTAACACCTGTGCAGAATCATGAAAATAAGTTAGAAACAAAAAAATGGCAAATGATTTTCTAAATCTTTTGAGTACCACGTACTTATTCGGGTTTCAATGTCAAGGTACATTATTAATACCCGACGGTAGATTTGGCTCACAGTGGGTGATGAGTGGGTCAGCCTCCCTCTTACACACACACACACACACACACACACACACACACACACACACACACACACACACACACAATCAGCAGCAGCCTGTAGGATGTAAAGTGACAAAGGAGACATCATTGCTTATTACTAATAAAATACAATAAATCAATAGTTCCGCAAACACAAAGAGAAAAATAAAAACATAAATAAATGAAAACAAGTAAGGCAGCAGACCTGTATTGCTACTACTTATTTAATATACGTATAGCTGCTGCTACAAAGCTGTTTCTGTATCGATTAGTTTTACAGGCTGGTACTTTGTACCTGCGTCCCAATGGTAGGAGCTGAAATTCACTGTGTAAGGGGTGGAAGTGGTCATTCAAAATAGTTCCAGCTATCTGTTGTAACTGTTTAGAATACAGGGATTCTGGGTTGAGCTTTGGCTTTCCTATCAGCTTACTGGACCACTTCACAATTTGATTCAGACGGTTCCTATTTTTAAGAGACAGGTTCCCAAACCATAACACCATGCAAAAAGACAAAACAGATTCAATAAAAGCATGATAACATAGGGTCATCAAGGGGAGTTTTTGAAAATTTTGAAACTTTTGTTTTGGAGATATTCATGTGGAGGAAGGATTTTTCACACCATTCGACAAAGTCCTGGATGACTGGGCCATGGCCAGTTTCATGTTCTTGCAGCAGACTAACAATTACAGAATCATCTTCAGGTTTACAGTGTACATAAGGATAACATGCAATTTGTTTTGTTTTCAATTAAAATATGAAGCTAATAAAAAACATTCTAAGCTGTAATGACGAAAAATAAAATAAATTCTAGTCCTCTAAACATCAGTTACAACAATGCATCTTCTGCTTTTCATTCATTGTCATGTTGGTGCTTGAGTGTATCCCAGCATGCATTGCGTGGAAGGAAGGGAAACAGGGAAAAAGCACAGGGCTTTAATAAAAAACTAATCTTATTGGGTATCACAAGTGAGTAATCTTCTTGAATGTTAAAAGTAGCTACCATTCCTGTTTTAAAGCTCTAGAGGGCAGACAAGGACTGGCTTTAACACTTATCCCAGTGACGTCCATATACAGGAACAACACACAGGGAAGTAAAGCAGTAAATGTTTTATTTAATTGTTTTCAGCCCCTAATGCTCCAGATATTGATGTTTTCCTCCTAATGATAATCTGTTACAAACTTTTCGGCCATGAAATGACCATAAACTATCACAATGCCACATCCAGGTGTGTGTGGGCACCACTGACCCACTAATTGTAGCTTATCGTTTAAATATAATCAATCAGATGACATTGTGCTTAAATTATTGTTGTGGTAATGTTGATACTCAAGTTATTCATTGTTAAACAGCATTTAAAAATGTGCAAACTAATATGGACACTTCCTGGTCAGTAAACATTAATTCTAGTTTCACCAAAAAAGATGTTAGATGAAGTCCAGTCCAGATGTTTCCTCCCTGTGAGGAGGAGTCGATGCAAAACTCAGATAACTTCCACCTCTACTTATCTGAGTGCAGAGAGGAGGACAGAGAACAGTGGACACACAGTTTAACATGATGGACTATAGGACAGGACTGCTGCTTTTAACTCTCTGCTGGGCAGGTGAAGATTTTCACCAACTTTTCTTTTGAGGCTAATTTAGTTGTAAATATGTATATATCTTTGTATATATCTTGGTATGTTGTTTGGCTCTGTTCTGATCAAACTGCTTTTCTCTCCAGGTGTTTGCAGTCAGACTCTGACTGAGTCTGAACCAGTGGTAAAGCGCTCTGGAGAATCCCACAAACTGACCTGTACATATGCAGGAATATCAGATGGTAGCGCTGATATCAGCTGGATTAGACAAGCTGAAGGAAAAGGACTGGAGTGGGTTGCCTACATTTCTGCTCCAAGTGGAGGCACTAAAGCTTATTCAACGTCAGTCCAGAATCGCTTCACCATATCCAGAGACAACAACGTGGACCAGGTGTATCTGCAGATGAACAGCCTGACGACTGAAGACTCTGCTGTTTATTATTGTGCTCGAGAGACACAGTGACACAGGAAGCCACAGAGCTGTCCACAAACCACTGCAGATGCAGACAGTCACTCATAGAAAGTACCAGTTTAAATACCCCATAATTCACAGTATTTGATGCATGTCCTCACACTATGCTTTTTGTCACAATTGCCCTAAACAGAAACAAAAAGTGGAGTTCACACCCCATCAGGATTATCATCTCTTATATGAGGCTGAGCTGTAAGAACAATAACAAACAATGATCTAAGTCTTTCCTGACCCCTCACTACTGATGGCTTGCTAAAAGGTCTAAATTTGAAAAAAATATTCATCATCGCTTCGATGTTAAGATTTCTATTCAGCAATTTAAAAATAGCATTCATTTAATTTCACGACATGACAATACTTATATAATCTATTGTTTATTTTCATTTAACTGTGTTTTGTTCTGGGCTCTTCAAGTCCTGTAACAAGCTGTACAAGCTCCCAGTATTTCTCAAATATCTTACAAAACATTTTAATAAATATTTTGAAAAAAAAAAAAAAAAAAAAAAAAAAAAAAATATATATATATATATGTAACCAATATAGCTTTTTTTACTATTATAGATTATTCAGTGCCACAGTTCAACACATTTTCATTAATAGTTTTATCCAATATTATGGTCTGCCTAAAAGGATGTTGGCCAACCTTTATTGGCATGAACAGTTCTATCAATATATTAAAAGATGTTTTTAAATGTTGAAGAAAGTACAGTTTTTCATATTCAAATACTTACATACTTACACAAGTCATGTCATGGTATATCAATGATAAATAAAACTAAACAAAATTGAATTTAAAACGTTGATACACTGAAAAAAAATATTTAATACAAAACACAATTTAACCATCTTACAACCTTAAATATAGTTATGTTGATTAGAATATTTTGTTTTATTCTTACCCACTGCTGATGATACAGGCCCCCTTCCCTCCAGTGCAGGAAACAGTGTTTGGTTTTTGTATTAGTGTTTCTCACAGTGATGGCGTGGGGTGGGGCACTGAGATATAGATCCATACAAAAACCTAAGAGCAATAATTAACTCTCTCCCATTCTTGTGATGAAACAAAAAGCTCAGGACTGAATATTTCCTACTGAAATATGAGGTAACTACTATGTTTATCATTTTCAATAAGCAGATTTGTGGTTAAAAGTTAGTAAATTAGTAGTTTAAAGTCAGAGTTGGTGCACAGACGTAATTGACATCTTGCAGTAAATCTTAACTTTAAGAGCTGATTAAGAATCAGCACAAAACACGTGCTGACAGGATGACATCAGGGGATAATGCTGATCACGATGGATGTGTTTTTTAGTCACGTTATGAAGTTTTCACACATTATTTTTGGTATGTCAGGTTTTTGTTCCAGCAGTGAGTGGAGATGCAGCACTGTGATGCTTTCGACTACTGGGGCCGTGGGACTGAAGTCACAGTAACAGGTAAGTCACATTTAAACAATATATTTTTAGTCAGAAGATTATTTTTTTTACTTTTTAATGTGATTATTGGTGCTAGAGAAGTGTAACTTATAGTTGTGTTTAGGTTTATTCTGATGTTGGACACACTAGAAAACAGAGCAGACAGATGTTTTTAACAGCTGTTTCTTAGAAAGCATTTGAAACAGTTCTTCTTAATGCAGATGGTGGTTTGAGTTAATCTTGTAATTGATTCAGCGAGATTGTAATTGGTGTCGATGAATGTTTGCATCTTTTTATTCACATTATTATTCAATACACGTTATACTACCGTGGATATTAATTATACATCATACCGTACCTGAATTTCTTAGAGAAAGAGTTACCGTAAATCTGAACATAGGAGAAAATATTTTATTTATGCATTTAAATACTGGGTCAGTATGTGTTTCAATGAAACAACTGAACAAATATATGTTTAAGTACAAACTATTACATAGTAAGTAGTATCTATTTATAGTTCCATTTGAAACACCAAGCAACGACTGGCTTTTAAAAGACCGTATGCATCATTTGTATTGTAGGTTCAATTGTTCGTAATCTGTTTTACTTTTAGAGGAATTATTTTTCATCAAGTGATTTTTAATTCTTCCAGACAACTTTTCTAGTTTTTCAGATTCAGCATTAAACTAAAAGGAACAAATAATGCCCATCAAAAATAGTATTTTATGTTAATAATTTTACTATTTTAAAGGTATTAATTCCAAACAACAGTGTAGTGGTTTGTATTGTATATGTTGGTATAAGCCATTGTATTAACACACTCAGCTCGTCTGTCTGAACAGATCATGTTTTGCTTTTGAAAAAAAAAGAAGATAAAATTGTCTTTATATTTCTCGTGCAAACTGTGAACAGTCATAGTTGCTAGTGTGCATTGTGTTAACCTTATTATTTAATCATCATTTATTCCTTTATAAGTTACTATTAAATATATATTTTTAAAAGATTAAGATAAACCAGACACAATGGTGAAGAAGGATTTAGGTTCATGTTTGGGAAATGCCCAAATTCTCCACCAATGAGACGCATTTTAATAATCACAATGATGCTGATTTTGTAGTGGCAGGTGGTAGTGATCATGATAACAAAAAGCATTTTTAATATTAGACCTGAGTTTTAAAAATGTATTGAGTTAGTTTTTATTTCATTTCATGGTTATATCACCAGTTGAAGTTATTTGTATAATTATTTATTTAATATTTATTGATTTAACTTTGGGTCTCTATATTTAAATTATGTGGTTTAACAATTTAACCAATCCTTGGCTTTTAGATTAACGCTTGATTATCTGTGATGATGTATGCACATTTGTATTCATAGGATTTTAAACTTAAAAAATATCCAATTTGAAATATATAAAAATGGTTCTCTTTGGTTCTGTGCAAAACAATTAACTGTTGGTTGTGTTGCTCACACCTTCCACCGAAAGAGTATACCAGCCACGGCAAAAATGCATTAAATTGATACATTACATTTCATAAAACAGTGCAGTATTAAACATTAGTGCCTTTGTATAAGCTCCGATCCAGCCTGTTTGTCAAAAAAAAAAAAATCAGTAGGACATTATTTATTAAAACATTTAATCACTGAATTTTTTTTAGGCAGATGTTCTTGTCCTCAGTTTCATCATGCAATATTTTGCAATGTATGTATAATTAACCTTTAGATAAGCTATTGATCTTCTTTCTTCTTTAATTGACCTTTATTGGTATTTACATGTTTTGACACAACTGTTTCACAGATACTACAACTGCATCACCGACTCTGTTCCCTTTGGTTCAGTGCAAACCTGGGGCTGCAGATACAATCATTGTTGGCTGTCTTGCACAAGACTTCTACCCAAACAGTCTTACTTTCCAGTGGACCGATGCCAGTGGGCCCATCCTGACTGCTGTACAATATCCTCCAGCTGAGACAAACAACAAATATACAAGAGTCAGTTTGCTCAATGTATCAAAATCTGATTGGGATTCAAGGAGCTATAATTGTTCTGTGACTCACCCTGGAGGCAGCAAAACCGTGACACTGTTAAAAAGTATGTGATTTTTTTTATACTTATCATCATGACTCTCTTATGTCTATGGGTCCACCTGCATCATCTTATTAATCTTGTTTTTTATGAAAATGTTCAATAACAATGTCTGTTTTCATGTGTGTGGTATTTTACATTCAAACATGAATAATTACAGACTGATGCTTTAATGGGTATGTTTATTTCAACTCCTTCCACAGGCATAGAGCCCTCATTGCCTCCAAATGAACCTGATTTCACAATGGAACTGAAGCAAGTCTCAAGTGTCAAAGAAATCTTTACAAACAACCAGGCAAAGTTGAACTGTATCATTACTGGACAGGACCAGAATGTTGTAAATCAAATTCAAATCACTTGGGAAATCGATGGACGCACTGTGACCAACAACATCCCAACAACACAGTCGGGAGGCAGCAGAGTCAGCACAATGACTCTTGACCGCACTGATTGGATGAAATTCAACAACGTGAGCTGTTCTGCCAAGAAAAACAATATGAAACCAGTTAGTCAAGATCTGACTTTCCGCAAAGGAGGTATGTTACTGAGTGTCTTTGATGGAGACAGATTGGTAGAACAGTGACCTATAAGTCTGGGGAGGCAGCCAATTTACACACACACACACACACACACACACACACACACACACACACACACACACACACACACACACACACACACACACACACACACACGTCATAATCGATGTATAGCAAATGTAAGAACCTAAATATGAACATCCTTAAACCGAGTATCTCTTTCAGATCGGCGCGAGCCCAAAGTAACAGTCCACATCCTCCCAGAGGAGGACATCACCGATGAGGTCACTCTGGTGTGTCTGGTCTCCAGTCTGGTGCAGCGGGATTACTACATCGCCTGGTTAGAACAAATTGGACAAGACCAATCAATCTATACTGATGGCATTAACTTCACCCCAGTGAAGACCCAACAAGGATACTCAGTTGCAAGTATTTACACCACCACCAAAGACAAGTGGAACAAGTTCACCATTTTATCCTGCCACGCATTTCCTGGTAGTGGCGAAAAGCCTACTATATCGAGAGATGTTTCTGAGGCCATGAATAACTCCATTGAATGTAAGAAATAGTAGATTCAGCTTTAAATGTGGCAGTTTGTGCTAATGTGTTGTTCTGTCTCTGTGTGTACTCTCTGCCGTGGGAACCTGTCTTTGTGATTGTAAAACGGTCAGTTCACTATTGTTTGTCATATTGTGTTTCAGTCTGTCTACGTCACATTGTCTAACAGCTTGAGAAGTGTGCTGACTGTTTCAAATAAATGTTGCATGGAAACACCTTTGTTACACGTTTATGAATGACTTCAATATTTTAAAACAATCGATGTACGAGTAGTTTTCAATGATATCTCAAAGTAGTACTGTTTACTACACTGCTCCAGTGGATTAGGATCCACACTGTACATGTGATCAAAGTGAATAATGCTTGATTTCAGTTCCTGAGCACAATTGAATAGAGAAAAATATGTCATATGTGCTATCTCATTAAAAACCTTTCTCACACACACACACACACACACACACACACACACACACACACACACACACACACACACACACACACACACACACACACACACACACACACACACACCTAACTGCCTATGCCTTCCTCTTCTTAGATTTGAGTCCAGCATCAAATGTGAGTTTTGCTCTGAGCTGCACAGATGATGCCTTTGAGGAGGAAGAGTACAGCAGCCTTTGGTCCACAGCCTTCTCCTTTGTAATCCTCTTCATATCCTCTCTTCTCTATAGCATGATATTCAGCCTGGTCAAGGTAAACATGCAGGCTTCCTCTGCATTTCAGTTGTACTAAGGACTAGAATGTAATAAAGGATTTATACATTACAGTTTGACCAAGTACTTTACAAGATAAAGCCCAGTCATGTAAATAAAAATCAAGCACATAAAGGAAAGAATATTTTTGACCTACTCATCTTTGAACAGTTTTTCTGTGGTTGCGGTAGCTAATTTCCATCATCACAAACAATAATGTACAAGAGCAGAAAATACTCTAAATTGCCTAGATATTATCAGTATAATATGGGATACCCTTGTAATGCAAATGAGTGCACTAATTTTGCTAAATAAATTAAGACAAGAGACAAAAATTAAAAATTAAATATGTAATTGATTATAGGCAATATCTGCAAAGTTAATGGACACCACAGGATTCTTTTTGGCAGGTGAATTGCTCTGACTATAACAACCCTGTAATATTAAAGGTTTATTGTGTTGATTTTAATGGACACAATTACACTGTAAAAACTGCAGTACTTTTAGAGTTTATTGGAGAGAATAGGCATGGCCAATGAGCTCAGTGTGACTGATCACAATGATCATCAGCTGAATGAAGAGCCCCACCGAAGACAGAACATGTGCTGGTTTCTGTGTTGTTAAATGCTGCAATAACTTTACTAGTATATTAGCAATTTAGTAAATTAAACAGAAATGCCATTTTTAATTAAGTTTAAGTACATAGTTATGTACCGGTACCGGTATGACGATAAACCTTTTTATGCTACTGTTAAAGTTATTAAAAAAAATGTATTAAAGGGGAAATCCGGCGCAAAATGAGCCTAACACGTGTACAGAGTTGAAATTTCTCTGGGATTCGTTTTCATGCTAATCGAATGTGACCAGTATTAGCGCTAATTAGCTTATAACGCTAGTCGTCGGGGCAGGGGTAAAGTAAAAAGAAAGCTCTATTTCTACACCACTAACAAGGCTCAAAATAGCACCACACTTCCACGGTAGCATAATGAGGGTCCCTACATGTAAACCGAAGCATTGAGAACTTTGTAAGTGTACAGACAGTTTATTAAAAAGATATTTTATAAAGACAGTACCGTTTACATATACAGGCAGGCGCCATCTTGGGAAAACAGTCACGACCAGTCAAACAACGAACGCCATGTTTGAGCTATGTTACTAGTTACTGTTTTTATAAACTATCTTTTTAATAAACTGTCTGTGCACTTACAAAGTTCTCAATGGTCACATAAAAACAAATCCCAGAGAGCGGTCAACTCGGTACACGTGATATTAACCCCTAGGTTCATTTTGCGCCTGATTTGTCCTTTAAGAACCAATAATCTAGTCCAGTAGTTCGTATACTGTAGCCAAATCTGCTGGCTCTAATATTATTGAAGTATTGAAGACACAGAGATCATGAATGTCAATTCTCTGGCTGGGTTAAACTCCAGATTGAAGTGATCAATCAAACCTTATCACTGTTTAACAGTCTGTATTTGAGCAGTGAATACATATTTTTTAATTGTTGGTGTGTTTGTTTTTTCAGATGAACAGAACATAAAGGATGAGATGGATGCACAGCATGATGACGACAGGTTTTCATTTGTTTGTTTTTTGTCTTTTTTATCTAATTTTAAAAACCATATACATAATCGACAATCTACCATATATTTGCCAAATAAAATGGTCGTCATATATAATGATTAAGTCATTGAAAATGGATTTCTCTGTAACCTGTAGAAAAAATAATAAATATATAATTGCAATTCTTAATCATTTACTGTGTATGAATCAGGCTCATGAACCATTCGTACAGTACAAAAAGTAACGCACTGTAATGTATTCCACGTAAATTTTGCTGTATGCACCACATGACTGCTGCTGTATAAGAGTGCTGTGGAACTCTTGAACTGATGGTGGCTCATAAAACACAGTGCTTTCAAGCCGGGGAGAGGAGTTCGCTTCCAGGGGAAAACAAAAGACTTTCACCCAGGAAACGCATGTTCATTCTTCAGGAGTGTTTTAATCCAAACCACAATCTTTTTCCTAAACTTAACAAGTGGTTTTGGTGCCCAAATTTAACTGTGGTTGCCACATTAAGCTCACTTGTTGTTGGCTAAACTCAACTGCCACGGCCGCTTAAAAGACCATCATCTTGCGTGACCTGTAGCCGGCTCCCAGTAAACTTTTATCGGCTAAACCATAGATTGTATAATAATAATGGACAAACCAGCTATGCCTAAACAAATTAAATCAATGCAGAAGTGCCTTAAACCTGCATTCTATCTACTTAAGGGAGTAACTTAAGGGAAAGTTTTCTGTACTGCCTTACATGCAGATGGATGGCGGCAGTTGCCTACCCAGAGGTCCACGTTTACCTGCTGGCAAATCTCCTGGATGACTCGCTCCAGAAGGGTTGGAAATCAGCAACTTTCCCTCTTTAGCATTTCGCTTAGCGCAGCACCCTTGCAACAATAAAAAAAACACTGACTTGGCCGCATCATCCTTCCCCGCTTACCCTCTCGTCAAAAATCATCACATCCGGTTGCAAAAAAACACAAGATGTCAACACCCGTGTCTCCAAACTCAAGGCTTCAAAACGGCAGTCCATAAACCAATGGGTGACGTCACAGATGGTACGTCCCCTACTACTGTATATATGTCTATCAGTCCCTCCAGAATTGTGATTGTTGCGGGAAAAATCTTTGATTATGAGGCACGTTTTCTTAAAAAATGTGATGGAATATGCGGAATTTTTACGTGATTTTATGCGATGAAATTGCAGGAACTTGCAAAAACTGCGGTTTGATGAAAAAGAGAAAAAAAGTGATTCACCGTGTTCTCACTAGGTCAAATTTCGTCACTTCATACCGTTCCCATGGCAACAGGGGGAAATGGCTGCTCTTGTGTGAAGTAAACGAAACATTTTTCAACTTTCTGCTGAGATATATGTGACTTTTTGCAACAAAAATGCGGGGATTATGAAATCATGCAAGCCCGTATATTTAGTGCGGAAATCAGCAATTTATGCGGTGAAATTGCGGCGTATTTGAAAAAATGTAGCCCCCACATAAATATGCGGACTTTGGCTGATTATGCATTGAATTATGCGATTACATAATTAATAATAATAATAATTTTTCTGGAGGGACTGGTCTATGGGCTAACAACGCCCGCTGATACGAGCGACAGCTCACAGAGCTCTGTCGCCTAATTTCATAAGATGTCATGGTGTGCATACAGTTTTGTACCATATCCTACGAACCCGTTCATTAGAATGCGTTGCATGAATACATGTTCCAGCATTGGGTACTGTTGTTTCATTATGATTAGGAAGTTATACTATATAAGATTACTTTTACTTTACTTTTTTTGAAAACTTGTAGTGTCCTTAAAATGTATTATTATATTAAGTGTAGTATTGATTTTTCATTGACACGTAAATAACAAATTGCACTGTTGTACAAATAGACATTCTGTATGTGGTTTTGCATTTTGTAGTTTGACTATAAATCTTCACTTTTCATGTTTGGTCATTTTGTTGATCAGATTTGCTTTCATCTTTAATTCAATAAATATAATATTACAATGAATCAAATTTGTGACAACCACATTATTAAATTGAAGGGAGAATGAATATGAGTGATTGTGATGTGCTTGTGATAAACATGGAAAGCTTTTGAGGAATTTGTTGTCATTAAGAGTCACAACACAGGGATCTATGAACATCTAAAATAATAACGCATCAAGTCAACATAACGGAAACTTCTGTTAGCAGTTAAGCTCTGAAGGTTTTTCAGTTTCTAAACATATCATCTTTGGAGAGTCACTTCCTCCTCTCTCTGCACCTTTGGGACCACACCTGTGGTAGTGAAACTTTGTGGAAACCGTCAGAGCTACAAATAAACTTCCTCGAAACAAGAGACCCATCTTTCTGTGAACATTTGCATATCAGCATGTGTCCGGGCATGAAGCGGCTAACATGCATACAGCAGAGATATCAAATATCAAATATCAATTCCATAAGCTCATCAAACAATATAACAGCAAATGCAAGACATGCAGAGTACAGAAATACCAGATACAGTACAAATATGTTTGTGTACCTATTTTGTTTAGCACAGTTGTTTTTTCACATATAGTTTCATATTGGTGTTCTGGAGTGGCTTGCAAGTATTTCTTTATTGAAGAGTTGTTTCTGCTAGCCACCCACAACATTACTGTGCATCACTTCCTGGTTTCCCAAAACTAAAGAGAGTCCCGAGGCCCAAATCACAAAACATGCGTGCATTAATCCTACATCAAGAACTCTTTATTATGTCATTCATTTTGACAGCCCTAGTTTAAATACTTGGAGGTTTCAATCACTGATACATCATTGTCTGGACTCCCACAGGACTGAATTACACTTTTGGAAATCATTTAACATTAATTTACCTTATGTGATTATGTAGAAATGCAGCTGAATTTTCTTCAAAAGTTGTATTTTTTGCTCTGAATTTGACTAGTTTAAAAATCAATGTTTGGTCTAATAATATTGTACATAAGCTTTTTTTTCACATGAAAAACAGCAATTTGGTCAAAAATAACTTTAGGAGACATGAGATGTTGTTTACCTATCTCAAGCCGACAAGGTGGTTTACCTACTGCACGAGGGACATTTATATTAACCTCAGCAGATTATAGGGAGGAATTAGATTTTTAGATTAGATTAAACTTTATTGTCATTGTGCAGAGTACAAGTACAAAGACAACAAAATGCAGTTTGCGTCTAACTAGAAGTGCAAAAAGAGCAGAAAAGTGCAATGTGAAAGTATATACAGGTGGTGCATAGACAGGACAAGGAATATAGTGTCCTAATATCAGTGAATACCGATAACCCCAATCTATGATGAATATCTGTTGGTGCTGCTCTTGGTGTTTGAACATCATTCATTTTAATTCATTCTAATGTAGGTGACACTGACAGCCAATTATATTGTTTTTTTCCCCCTTTGTTTTTAGCTGGTTCCTGATTTGTTGCACATGTCAGGTGGTTACTAAAGACAGAATTGAACACTCAAAGTTGTGGCTGTACTTTACTGAACTGAATGAAGATACAGCAGCAATAAATAAAAAAAGCTGTTGCGTTCAAAGGCTGTAACAACATAATGAAACATTTAGAGGAACTGCATATTGCAAAAACGCAGCATTTAAGCATTTATAATTTAACTGTATCGTCTTTAATTTAATGATTTGTTATGTATTCTATTGTTATTTATTTTACCCCTATTTGATGCTCAAATCAGCTGTTTTAACCACAGTGACGTTTAAGGTCCATACTATCATTAGTGCTTTTGTAAAGATTCAAAACACAATATATGCAAGGTAACTTTTAAGGTGTGTGTAATGATCTTTGCACAGCTTGAACTACTAGGGGCTGTTATTTGTTGTTTATTTGTCTTGTTTTGTTATTTTTAAAAATCACCTCTGGTGCTGCAATTGATTAATTCAGGAAAATAATTCAACCTGTGTACTTTATGTCCTTCAGACTCACTACCAAAAATAGTAAGTCCTTTCTTAAAAAATATTTCAATCTACCAGCTGAACAATTTCATTTGTACTTAAATGTTTTCTAATGTCAGCCATACACTGTAAAAAAAAAAATCGTAAAAAAACGGTAAAAAGTCTGGCAGCAAAGTTGCCAAACACTTACCGTCAAATTACAGTAAAAAACCTTACATTATTTTACAGAAAAATTCTTTTTTTAAATACAGATATTTCCTGTAAATATTTTCTGTATTTTTACAGTCTAAATATTGTAAAATTAAAAAAATAATCTTGTTATAAAACATTTCTAGAATGTGAAAAAAATTTATAAATCTTTATCAAAACTAAGAAATATTGCAGAAATACCTTAAAAGTACACAATTTAACTGAAAACTGCTGTTTTAATACGGTTTTCTTTGGTAAATTCACAAGATTATCCAATCCATCCACAATGACTCCATGTCAAAGTACAGATTTCTGAATATAAAACACACAAAAATGATGTCAAATAACTTTCAATTACCCTCCTTTAGGCATTTATTTTATGATTATCCAATCTATTTACAGTAAATTCCTGTTAAATACTGTTTTTTTACTCTATAAAAAAAGAATATAATGGGATAATACCTTGCATAAACCTAATAATAATAGTCATTACTTTATATAAACAATATTTGATAGTATTTACAAGCAACTCTCCAATATATCTACATACTTTTACCATTAATGTATGGTGTTTACTTTAAATAAACATTGTTTCATAGTAATTTAGAAGCAAATATCCAGTATATTTACATACCTTTACCATTATTATATGAGGTTTACTTTATATAAACAGTGCTTTTTAGTTATAAAAAGCAACTATTCAATATATAAACATAATATTACCATTATTGTATGGGTGTTCACTTTATATAAACAGTATTCAACAGTAATCACAAGCAACTATCCAATATATCTACAGACTTAACCTCGTTATTGTATGCGGGTTTACTTTATATAAACTGTTCTTTATAGTAATTAATAGCAACTATCCAACATATATACATACTTTTACCATTATTGTATGGTGTTTACTTTATATAAACACTGTTTCATAGTAATTTAGAAGCAACTCTCCAATATATCTACGTACCTTTACTATTAATACATGAGGTTACTTTATATAAACATAGTTTTATAGTAATTTAGAAGCAACTCTCCAATATATCTACATACCTTTACTATTAATACATGAGGTTACTTTATATAAACATAGTTTTATAGTAATTTAGAAGCAACTCTCCAATATATCTACATACCTTTACTATTAATACATTAGGTTACTTTATATGAACATAGTTTTATAGTAATTTAAAAGCACTTATCTGGTATATCTACAGACTTTTCCTCATTGAAGGGGTTTACTTTATATAAACATTATTTGACAATAATAACAAGCAACTCTCCATTATATGTACATACATGTTTATTTATATAAACTTTATTTGACAGTAATAACAAGCAACACCAATATATCTACAGACTTTGTGCAAGTGCATGGGACTTGCTTCATAAACATTATTTGACAGTAATTACTATTACTATCCAATATATGTTCACAACGACCTCATCAGTAAATGGGGTTTTGAATGTACAAAAACCAAAAGGACTATGTAAAAGTGCATTTGCATCAACTACTTTTACACTCAATAAATATATCAATCTTTTCTGCTGACATTTTACAGCATTGTCCAATCCATTCACTGCACATCCCTTTTTGAGATGTATGAGATTTTAAGTATTTTAATGTATCATAACCAGAAACTATCATAAAATGACCATTTACTGCTTGCTTTACAAATAAATGCACTATTAAACAGTGATATCCTTAATCCTTAACATATGAATACACTTATGGGAGCAAAAACTGTCTGGTACATTGCATTATAGCAAAAGGGGAACTATGGGCAATTTGGGAATTCATACGTGCGTGTTCAAAATGTCAGTGAACATGAACAACTCTCTCCAAAATCCAAAAACTAAAATGTGTGATGTCATCTGATATAATGTAATGCAATGTATAAGCTTTTCCAAAAACAATGACTTGAGAAAGATTTTAAAGATGACTCTGAGAACAGCCAGGGGGATGTTAGGAGGTAACGGGAGATTTAGTGTTTCAGAATTGAAACACTAACATAGAATAAACCTCTTTTCTTTTTTTATTCTACAAAATTAGTTTCACATGTATTGTCTAAGAAGCAGCTTAGTAACCTGATGACATCATAGTCTGAGTCTAAAATCTCTGGTTTGTGGCTTTGCGAGAGAGTAGCTCTTACTCACAAATATCAGAGGTGAGAATAAAGACATTTGCACACCAAGGACGTTTTTTCCATGCGATTATTTCGCATGTCAATATATTTTGTAGGGCTGCACAATTAATCGCAATATTGTCGAAATCGCAATATGAACTAGTGCAATATCCAAATCGCAGGGGGCGCAATATTTGTTGAAGGCTAAATATGTGTCAAACCGTAAATAAAGTATTGTGGTGCTGCAGAGACGTCCCGGCCTACAAATCCTATCCTACAGACTGAAGGAAAAAATCTTTGTTTTGGCACAGATCCTCGCAAAATAAATCACACTTCAATCATTTTTTAAAAATATTTTTCAATGAAAATAAAAAACATCATTCCCTCCAATATCGTGAATCAAATCACAATCGTAATATCCGTCAAAATAATCACAATTAGATATTTTCCTCAAATCGTGCAGCCCTAATATTTTGTTGTTTGTTTACATTTTTGTGAATGTACCCGAGTCAAACTTTAGTTTAAAAGCATAATTAGGACGGAAGCACCACTTTTAAGGTTCACCGTATTCTTGTTTTTGGTAAACTGGCCTTTTGAATGGGAGAGCTAGGGGCACTACTATGATAGCATAAAATTAGCTATTTTTCAAAACACTAAGAAGGCTCGACACAACATGAGACTTTGCTCCACGTATCACCAGAGGCTCTACACATGAACTCAGCATTGAGAACATTGTTTGTGTTCACAGAGTTTACTAAAAAGAAAGGTTTTGAACAACTCACTGTAGGAGTTGTTGTTTCCGGGCGCTACCATCTCTCAAAAAGTGTCAATCTCCAAATGCGAATGAACAGACTCAATAAGAGGAAATGTAATTATTATGTGAGGCTCCCTTTTCAACTACAAGGTAGATATGGTTTTTCACTAATGACTAAACAATAAATTATCCGTGTATTTATATGGAACTAAGCTTTAGGAGCTTCCCATCTTTACTCTCCTCCCTGTTAAGCTGCATTTGGAGATGTTAGCACCCGGAAACAACAACTGCTAAACTAAGTCGTTCAAAAACCTTTTTTAGTAAACTCTGTGAACACAATCAATGTTCTCAATACTTTCGTTAATGTGTAGATCCCCTGGTGATACTTGGAGCAAAGTGTTGTGTTGAGCCTTCTTAGTGTTTTAAAAAAAGTCATTTTGATGTGATCATAGTAGTGCCCCTAGCTCTCCCATTCAAAAGGCCATTTGACCGGAAAACGAAGATATGGTAAATCTTAAAAGCTGTGCTACCGTCCTAACTATGCTTTTAACCTGAAGTTTGACTCGGGTACATTCACAAAAACACCCATGGTTGCATTTTGCCGAGAGTTACGCTTTAACCTTCACCATCTTGAACAAGTCCCAAGTCACTGTGTTTAGACTCAAGTAAGGCTGTACCAACAAATAGGGGTGTAACAATGTGACAAATACACGTTCGGTTCAGACCTTGGTTTGTTTTTGTTTACAAGCACAGCCCAGGTAAAGCAACTATTACCAGTGCAGATGTCATTCGGTACCTCCTTCAGCTGTATGTGGGTGTTCTGCCTCCTTCTTAGCCTCTGCTGGGCCCCCTCTTGCTCTGGGCTATCCTGTTCTCAGTCTGGTCTGTTGGTTCAGCCTTCATTAACTGGTCATTGGCCTCTTGATCCTTGTCAAACCGAACACAGAATGAGAGCCATATCATGGGTGAGAAAGATGTGGTAAGGTACAGCTGATTACGTGTGATACTGTATGGTGAACATCTCTTTACTTTAGCTTTCTTTTTCTCCTTGGTCTTCTTAATCTTGTATCCTCCTTTCTTCCATCTTGCCTAAACAGGGATTAAAGAATTAGGGTGAGATTTTTTTTAACATTTCAACATTACTGTAACAGTACTATAGCTACATTAATGTATTTGTGGTGGCTTGCCAGCATTGACCACCAGGTAATTATTTATTTAGATTTACAGCAAAAATGAAACTTAAAATACATATTTAATTACATACTGAGTGGTCTGGACTGGAAGGAGAGACACTTCTAAGTAGAGCAGGTAGCCTATATCTTATTTCTGAGTTTGTTCAATTCTCTGTCCATCTACTTTTATGTGGAAAGCGAGAATGGAAACATTCTCTCTGGAAAGACAGAATGATAATGTTAAGTTGGACACACTGAATCATGAGTGAAAATAACGATCACGTTCAAATTAAGATGTTGTGGTCCACAAAGCAGTCTCTCTGCGTAATGTCATGTTGTAACTTGTTACACAATCTTGAATGAAGCAGGGGTAAAACGTTAATTACAACGTGTGGTTCACTGTTCATAAAGTAGAACAAAATTAAAGTTAGTCAGCTGAGATAGCTTAGCTAGCATGTAATGTTAACTACCTAGTGTTAGGAGCAACGGAGCGTTATGACGTTTCTTTAATTACTAGTATTAGTACCTGGCTAGCTAATCAAGCTAACCTGCTAAACAGTCTAACATAACGTTACTTAGCAAGTTAACGTTACTAAGTTAACTGCCACTGTCTTTGTCAGGTCCGTGTTTGCACGAGGAAATAGGAACTTAAGTTAAACATGGAACACTGACGTTAGCGTTAGTCAACTGACAACTATAATATACGTAACTGTTAGCTAGCCTATATATTTAGCTAGCTAACATTACGACTGGTGCATGGTTCACATTCAAGGCTACCGTTACCTAAGGACAGGCATAATGTTGCGCCAGATGTTGATAAGGCACATAAACGGCAAATGCTAACGTTATCCCTGCTAACATTTTAAAATTGCAAGTGTTATCTTAACTCATGTTCAGTTGATATCTCGTGAGGAAACTGCATGTAAATAAAAACAACAGTATTACTTTACCTGAAGTGAAAGCTGAATGTGAATCTTCATGGAAATGTCCTGCATTAGCTAGCTACGTTATCCACTCCACAGTGTCTCTGTGCCGTTGATCTTGACGTTAGCCCCTCCCCCTCTGAAGTCAAACAATACCATTGGTCAAGATTGTCTCGCCTGGCATGATTCATCCAATGATTTCACAACATTCAGTTATTTGAATCTGCGCGCACTTTCTTGATATTTGAAGCACAGAGACTAAAGAGACTAATTCTGTTTACATTTATGTTTTTTCAACCATTGTAAGGTATTGCATCGCTTCACCCCCAGATTACTAAATTCATGTTGATGCTACAGAAGCCTTGGTTGAACTGTTGAGCACTAACATCACTTCCCAGTCTTTCACACATTGCATGTATTGCTAAATTAAAACAATATATAGCACACCAATGTAAGGCTTTATTCATACTTAATGTCTTTATTCACCTTATATTACCTCAGCCCATGAAAAACTCTTTATTCCCTTTGACCTGTAGAAACTGTGGAGAGGCAAAATGATTTGAGGGAGCAGTAGGACTGCACAAAGACCTGGCATTTTGTTGAACACTCATTTTGGGTCTTAATATTAAGAGAAAATAATGTAACAAATGTATCATGCACCTTCATAAGGAAAAGAATGTGTATGCTACATATTATTTCAAGTACACCAAATACATAAAAAAGAGGTTTGTCCCGCATGCATTTATTAGTTTCTGACTGAAAAAAACACTAAAAACTTCCCCAAACTACTGTATTTCTGAATTCCTAATTTTCATTTACATTCACGAGCCTCCCCTAAAACAGTTTGGAGCTTCTTAGGGGGGCCTGCCTCCCACTTTCAAAACCTCTGGTCTAACATATTGTATTGGAAGACAGCCTCCAACGTTTTTAAAGTGGATTAACAGCCTTTTATGAAAGGCCTATGAAAAAACAGATCATTTCTCAAATAAGCATAATGTTGCAGATGTCCATACTGTTTGTCAGTAGGCATGACTTTCATAAGAGGGGACACACTTTAAATGGGCAGCCGCACACAATTCAAGATTTCTTTATTGTTACAGTAAATTACAGGTATAGGACACTATGAAGCAACATCTGGCATTACACGTATGGCTCTGTTGTGTCTGTTATGGCGTATCAACGCAGGGTTGAATTAAACTGTATGAGGGTTGGAACTAGTTGAACAAGTTAGGTTAGGTGGTGTGCAAGTTAGGCAAGCAGGTATGTATTTGAGGTACTGGTGTGCATGAATATTGATTTTCCACCCCTTATAAAAGTGTAGCAGACGTATTAACGTATTAATGTTACACCTAAATGGAACACATATTGCCCAGGCTATATGTGCATCAATGCCTGTGTCAGAGGCAGAGGTGATCAGATCACAGAGGTCTTGTCAGGCGCTGGTGAGGCTTTTGAGGTACTGGACATGCATAATATTCATTCTACCCCACATAAGAGGGAAGCTCATGCTCTGAGCTGTTTGCATGACATAGACAGGAACAAACATCAGAAGCCAGAGTGGACACAGTATAAGGCATCACAGCAGACCTCAGCAAAGTAAGCAGTCAGTGGAAAAAGATGTTGGGCCTTGAATCTGAAATAGCCTCACATGGCCTCCACGGAAGTTAAATGAGGCAAGATCATCAGATGCCCCCTAAAATATTAGGATAGCGAAGATGTAGGCTGCCTGGCTCTCTGTGTACTGTATTGCCATCCTGTAGGCCTATAGGGTTGTGGGCCTATGTGATGTGAACTGTGGCTGCACGATTCTTTTGTCAACTCATTTGTCAGACCAAAACATGATTATATAGTGATGAGCATATCACAGACTTGGACTAAAACAGACATCATGTACATCCAAGGCTTGCAGTTTAGGTTGTCTCTTGTCTCTTATGCATTCCCTTAAATGAAGCTATGGCTTTGTTTCCACAAATATTTAGGTGAGAGAATCTATATTTTTACAAAGACAGATCTGAATACAGCATCTTTGTCCACATAGGCCCCAGTGGTGATTTGGTGCGATACGGCTTTAGCTGGTTGTTTAAGCTTGTGTGCTGCCAAGTTCTTTTACTGTTTGTATTACCATAAATATGCTTACAAAATATTACAGTATTTTAGTTTCTAATAGAATTACATTGATCCAACTATACTTGAGAACAATGCTTGTGGGTTTGTGCTGTGGCGTGGTTGAGACCATGCAGTGAGGGTTCATGTCAGCCTCATTCAATGCATTAAACGGGTCAGGCTGGTCCTACTTGTCTCAGTACCTCTGGTAACCCCTTTAGTACACTTCCATTAGGAGATATTGGCCAGGATGATGTTTGACAGCGATTAAAACACTAACACAGTATGTATGAGACCACATTGAATAAGCTAAAATGGACCCCTATACATTATACCAATATTTACTTATTATTTATTTATTTTTCTGAAGAGTCTCTGATGCATATATTGGATATTTAATTGTAAATACTGTCAAATGTTTTTACAAAGTAAACAAACAGTATATTAATGGGATAAGTCTGTAGATATATTGAATAGTTGTGTTTAATCACTATAAAGTACTGTTTATATAAAGTAAAACTGTTATATTAATGGTTAAAGTATGTAGGTATATTAGATAGTTGCTTTTTTGTACAGTAGAAAACCAGTATTAAACAGGAATTTACTGTAAATAGACTGGATAATCATATAAAATAAATGCCTAAAGCTTTTAAGATACTATTAATGGGCTGTAAAAAGAGGGTCATTTTACTTTCATTTGACATGATTTCTGTGTGTTTTACATCCAGAAATCTGTACTTTGACAGGGAGTTCTTGTGGATGGATTGGATAATCTTGTGAATTTACCAAAAAAAACAGTATGAAAACAGCAGTTTTCATTCAACTTATGTAATTTTAAGGTATTCTGCAATATTTGTCAGTGTTTGTACAGATTTATACATTTGTTTAACATTCTAAATATGTTTTATGATTACAATTCTTTTTAATTTTACAGTAGTTGGACGGAAAAAATACAGAAAATGTACAGTAAATATCTGTATTTTAAAAAGAAGTTCTTTGTAGAATAACATAAGGTTTTTGACTGTCATTTTACGGTAAGTGTTTGGCAACTTTGCTGCCAGACTTTTTACCGTTTTTTCACGATTGTTTTTTAACGTTTCTTTATATTAATTTTAAGGTTTAACTGTAAAAAAACAGAAAGATGCCTCAATTTTACACTCAGTAAAATTATGGTTATTTTTTGTCTTTTTACATAAAATTCAATGTAATTTAACTTTCAAGCTCATTAGCTAATGGAATTATCCTGTTAAACAACTATATTTTCTCATTATATCAATTCACAGACTACAACCTTTATTTAATGTGTTTTTTTTTAAATAAAAGTATTTTTCCGTATTTTTATGGCATTAACACTTAATGTAGAAAAAACGGAAAAAAACACGTAAAATTTTACAGTAAATTCCAGTGAAATAACTTTTTTTTTTTACAGTGTAGAACATGTTGGTGCACATGCCAGCTGGATAATAGAAGGCAGAAAAGTGAGTGAAGACTGCCATCTAGCTTTGTGAGGACATGGAAAGTATGTCATTGGGAAAACAACACACTTGCACATACTGTATATATATATATATATATATATATATATATATATATATATATATATATATATATATATATATATATATATATGAATATGATATGTAAACATAAGTACAAGTATTGAAGAGGGTGGTTTTTTTTGCAATTCTCCTCTTGCAGCCAAACTCCATCCCATACAGTATCGCAGACATAGAGTAGGACCGATCATGTTTCTCAACAAGGCCTCATGGCCACTGTGGTAGTGTATTCAAACGTGGCCGTGAGTAGCAGCATTTTCAGAAATGTGCAGTGGAAACATTGTCCTCTTTCATACAATAGTAAAATACAGTAAAGTCATATAATTCACAATATGCAAGCATTGTAAGTGGTTAGTTTTGCTGACATGGGCTCAGAGGACCAGTTTTCTTTTTGCAGGCCTACATTAAAAGCCTTTTTAATGTATTGGAATTGCACCTGCTGTACATTAATGCAGCAGCTGATGACAAGCAACAAAAGCCCTGGACTGACCTTTACGTGCATTCTGCAGCAAAGGTGATTTTAAAGGTTGAAAATAATGCTCTGCTGCCATCTACAGGCTTACATGCATTGATGCTTCATCACAGCTGTGTGTGGTCACAAGTGGAACAGACTTGAAGCGTTCAGCCCACAGGGGTCAGTGCAACAATGCTTTCCTACTAGTGTGGAGATTATCTTTAAAAAGCTTCCTTTTAGTGGTGGGATTTGTCTGAGGTCACAAGGTTCAGAAGATAAATCTAAATCATAAGCTGTAAGTAAACTCACTGGCTGTGTTTTTATGTGGAGTATTCTGTTCCTGACCAAACTGAGTCAGCATATACAATGTAACAGTTTCAAAATGTAATTGAATTCAATATAATTGCCCTGCAATAGGATGTTGTTAACCCAGTGACACTGCCAATTTAACACTGTGGTAATGTATCAATATACAGTAAAAGGCTGGCTGCTATATAGTTTACTAAAGCACATAACAAAACCCCATGAAAACAGTATAATGTATTTGCTGACACTGCAGAGAAGCACAAAAACATTCACTATGATAATAAAGTTATTGAATTATTCCTGAAATGAATTAGTCCTGCCATCAAATAATCTAAGTTCATAAAAACAGAAAACAAATACCTACAATAGTTATTACAATCCCACAAAATCTGTTATTATAATATATAATAATTCATTTAAAAAAAAAGCTGTCTTCTTGTGTATTGCAGAGAAGGGTAGATCGCTACATTGTGGCACAGGTTTTTGTATTGTGGTGTTTCACTGTGTATATTACGGGAGTGGCCACAGTGATTCACACCGTTACAAAAACCTCTCAAGAGAGGCTAAGGTTGGTATATACTTTAAATAAATGGTGAATGTACACAGTCAGTACAATCCTTGTGGCTTAATTAAAATACAGTCAGCCTGGGTCAACTAACATTCTGGATATGCAGTACTTTAAAGACTTGACTGACTGATAATTGACTGGGTAGTGTTTTTATATCAGTGATATATTTCCAGCCTTTAGATGTATGAATCCTCCCGTCAGAGTTGACTTTATTTTTTGTTATACATTTTATTTGTTTTATTTGTTTATACATTTTGTACATATACGTGTATATATTTCTTTTAATCGTCGTCGAAATAAAGATTTCATTCATTCATCCATCTTATCAGAGCCTGTTTTCCGTGTTACTTGCTACAGTATTTTCATTTCTCATTCACTGTGTGGATGCAATTTCTCCATTGTTGCAGTTTTACTGCACAATGTATAAAAGTAACTATTTATATGTATTTGTTTTATTGTTTTTTGTAATAGTGACGTCCTTTTAGGAATATATACAAAAGCACCTATTCTAAAAATGAAAAACTGATAGTTTAAGGTCAAAGCATTTGTGTGTTGTGACAGCCAGTGTGCTGGGTGGAGTTTTTGTATGGAGTTATATCACAGTGCAAAATAACAACCACAGTAATACATCATGTGACAAAAACCCTCCTTCCAATGAGAAGGACATGTGGCGCTGATACAGAAAACAAGTAGGTGAGATATGTGTCCAAAAAGATTTTCTTTTGAAAGGCAAAGATGTATAAAGATTGACAATAATGCGATCTCACACAAAGGGTAACATGGGTCTTAAAAGTGATAGACTTTTCTTAGAAAATAAACTAACTGCACCAATAGTTAATGCACTACTGTATATCAGGCAGAGGTTTTTGTATGAGCTTGTGGCACTGTGTATGGAGTAGCAGCCACAGTGATATGTGGCAATACAAAAACCTGCTGAACTTTCTCACAAAGTCACTGTGCCTCAAGAAAAATAACAGATCAAAAATGTCCTAAAATCATTAGACTCTGAAGAAAAGTGATATTAAATAGAATAGTGCAAGGGTAAATTGCTTTTAGGTGGAATTCAATTTTGTTTTAAAGTTTTACCCGTAAAAAAGCAGGAAAATCATTTTTCACTTGCTTTGTGATAGATGTGTCTGTTTTATTGGGTTATTATTATGTAACTGCGAAGCCCTTTTTAGGGGAGTATACAACGAGCTCAAGTAAAGAAAATTAGATAATAATTAAAAAAACATCATCAGGGAACTTCCACACTGCTGTTTCCTTTGACGTTATTTAAACCTTAACATTACTTGTTAAACTAATAGGAAAAAACAATAAAGCAACAGCATTTTGTGAGTCACGAGAGCCAGTGTGCAGGGTGGAGTTTTTGTATGGGTTTATAACACAGTGCACTACGGCAACCACAATGATAAATCCTATGACCTTCCTTCCACTGAGAATGAAATGCTGTATATGATGCACAGCAAACAAGTTAACAGAGACTGCTTTCTGCTGCCTGTTTGTGTCCAACACAACTCTTCTTAGTGTATTCCTACAAAAAGGGTTGTGTCACTGAGCTTAAAAGATTAAAAAACATGAGCTTAAAAGTGATACAGTTTCCTTAGCACACAGACGATGATGTAAATATTCAGAAAGTAAAATAGAAAAAACAGCAATAATTTGGTTTGAAAGGTTAAACTTGAAAATGAAATGGAATATGAAAAAGAAAAAAAAGGTACTGAATTATAGTAAATACTCCTGCTGACTACAAAGATTACAAAATACTGACCATGCACGCACCATGTTGGTGAGACTGTTCTCTCCGAAAAACACCCACATCGTTCGTTCAGCGCCTTCTAGCTTCTGCTTCATGCTTCATTCTTCATGCTTCATGCTTCATGCTTCATTCTTCATGCTTCATGCTTCATGCTTCATGCTTCATGCTTCATGCTTCATTCTTCATGCTTCATGCTTCATGCTTCATGCGGTCAGTGCGGTCCAGGCGGTGATGTGGATGCCAATATTAGGCAGCTGCGGCCTGGCCGACTGTGAGCAGAGGGTCTGAGCGGTAAGACGTGCACCTCCAAGAATTTGTAACAACACAGACTGCAGACTGCATTACAATTATGGTCTACAGAAGAGAAGAAGTCCGTTCTTGGAGCCGTTCTGACCACAATCAGTATTCACACCTAGACGGTTTGCGGCAAGCATGCGTGCCATCCACACCGCCCCCAAAACAAACACAGGACTTTCAACCTGGAAACCGGGGTTCATGTCTTGTTTTAAAATAAAATTAAACAGCAATTTATTTATTTTTTTAACTTTAAAGAACTAACGAAACTAAGTCACAATTTGCGTCACATGCGTAACCGGAAGTCAAGTAGCGTTTAACTTTAACCCAAACCACAATCTTTTTTCTAAACTTAACTAAGTAGTTTTGTTGCCTAAACATAACCCAAGTAGTTGTTTAGCCTAAACCTTACCAAACTGTGAATGGTTCCCAACATTAACGTTTTTGAAATGCAACCAATACTTTGTCTGGTTTAAATATGAAGATGGAATCTGTGGGTTGTGGAAGCAATAAACGATCTACGTCGTGGTCTGGATTGGAGGACTTGTTGATATCAGCAAAGGTTTTTGTATGAGTATCTTCCACTGTGTATGGGGGGGGTGGGCCACAGTGATATATGGTAATACAAAAACCTGCCCTGTGTCAGGACATCATGAGCTTAAAGGTGATACAGTTTCCTTAACACAGAGGATCATGTAAATATTCACTTTCATTAAGTATAATGAAACAAAACAGAAATGAGAAGGTTTCAAAGGGTAAAAAGGTATGCTTTAAATGTGAGTTAATGGTCATACGATGTCAAAATAACTACTATCATACGATGTCAAAATAACTACTATTGTTACCCATATATGTTTTGGCCCATGACTTTAAATCTACTTCTAAGACACAGAAAGTGCAAAACTATACATGAGAACCCCTTAATTAGAGGTCACCCAAACTTTGGATGATATGCCTCAAAAAATACAAAGAAATAGTTTAGTTTCTTATTCAGATTAGGTAGATGCCATTTGTATGGGCCAATAACAATTTGTGTTTGTTTAATTGTGTTATTATAATTGCAAAGCCCTTTTCAAGATGGCCAAATTAAATTCATAAATTAATAAAAATAGGGCACTTTTGCACCCCCCCATTAGGCTATTTAAAGTAACATAATATGTGTGTTGTGATAGCCAGTGGGCAGGGTAGAGTTTTTGTATGGAGTTATATCACAGTGCAGTATATAGCGGCTACCACAGTAATACATCCTATGACAAAAACCTCCTTCCACTGAGAAAGAAATGATGCTGAGACAGAACACAAGTCAGAAGGTGAGCCTGTTTTCTGCTGCCTGTATGTGTCCAACAAAACTCTTCTTAGGAAAAGCAAAGATGTTTTAAGACTGACGATATTATGTTCTTACACAAATGGTTGTTTGGATATTATGAGCTTAAAAGTAATAGTTTCTTTAACACCGAGAGGATCATGTACAGTAAATATTCTCAAAGTAAAAAAGAAGAAGCAATAATTAGGTTTCAAAGGGTAAACTTGAAAAGACCAACAGTGTAATGTCCTTTTATGATTTTATAGTTCTACTGTAAAAAGGTGCTGAAATATAGTAAATACTCCTGCTGAGTACAAAGAGTACAAAATACCCCCCCCCCCCCCCCCCCCAGCCTGGACAAAAGTGGTGGACAGACCGACCGACTGACAGACCAACTTTGCCATCTCTACCACTAGAATGGCTAAACATCACCAAAGTGTAAAAAAAAAATGATTTTCAAAAACAGAATAATTATTGTTTAAGATGTACAATTGAAATCAAAATGGAGAAAAAGTACAATGCTGTTTCATGATTGACCCCCTGCTGAGTACGCACAGTACAAAAAAACTAGCAATGCACTATATTAAACAAAGTTTTTTTTTTGTCTTTGCTGACACTGCAGAGAAGCACAAACATTCACTATGATAATAAAGTTATTGAATTATTCCTGAAATGAATTAGTCCTGCCATCAAATAATCTGAATTCATAAACACAGAAAACTAATTTCTACAATAGTTATTACAATCCCACTATATCTTATTTTATCTCATTATAATATATAATAATTAATTATTTTTTTAAGCTGTCTTCTTGTGTATTGCAGAGAATGGTAGATCGCTACATTGTGGCACAGGTTTTTGCATTGTGGTGTTTCACTGTGTATATGACGGGAGTGGCCACAGTGATTCACACCATTACAAAAACCTCTCAAGAGAGGCTAAAGTCGGTATATACTGTAAATAAATGGTGTATGTACACACTCAGTACAATCCTTGTGGCTTAACTAAAATACAGTCAGCCTGGGTCAACTAACATTCTGGATATGCAGTACTTTAAAGACTTAATAATTGACTGGGTAGTGTTTTTATATCAGTGATACCGAACTGTCCCTTTCCAGCCTTTGGATGTATGAATCCTCCTGTCAGAGTTGACATTTTGTTTTGTTATTTGTTTTATTTGTTTATAAATTTTATATATATATATATATATATATATATATATATATATATATATATATATATATATATATATATATATATATTACATTAGGCTACTTAAAGTAGCATAATATGTGTGTTGTGATAGCCAGTGTGGAGGGTCAAGTTTTTGTATGGAGTTATATCACAGTGCAGTAACAGCTACCACAGTAACACGTCCTATGACAAAAACCTCCTTCCACTGAGAAAGAAATGATGCTGATACAGAACACAAGTCAGAGGGTGAGACTGTTTTCTGCTGCCTGTATGTGTCCAACAAAACTCTTCTTAGGAAAAGCAAAGATGTTTAAAGACGGTCAATAATGTGTTCCTACACAGAGTTGGGTCAAGATATCATGAGCTTAAAAGGGAAACACTTTCCGTAACACAAGGGTTCATGTACATTTTCTCAAAGTATAACAAGAAATCAGCAATAATTAAGTTTAAAAAAATAATAATACAAAGAAAAAGTGGAAAGTTTTTTTCATGATTTCATAGTTTTACTGGATTCTTTTTACTGAAATATAGTACATAGTTCTGCTGAGTACAAAGAGCACAAAATACTGACCACGCTCGATATCAGGCAAAGGTTTTTGTATGAGTATGTGGCACTGTGTACCCGGGGGCTGGCCACAGTGATGTGTGGTAATACAAAAACCTGTCCTGAACTGAGGCATGCAGTCACTGTGCCTCAAGAAAGAGAGGATACAGTCACAAAACCAAGACATTTTACACATTTATTAGAAGAAAAGTAATATTTAATGGGGTAGTGGAAGGGTAGATTACATTAATGTGGAATTGGAATGTGGTATTATTTTCAGTTTTAATCTACCACTAATTGCTACACATACTGTACTGTATATTGTTTTGGCAAATTATTTTAAATCTACTTCTATACCAAGACACATACAGTGTAAAGTAAATATGACAACCCCTTTGTGTTAGGTCACACAACCTTTGGATGATATTCCTGAAAAGATATACTGTGTATGAGGTATCAACCTTGCCAGAGCATATTGATCATGTTTGATTCTACAGTAGTTCTGTTTCTCATTCAAATTAGGTAGATGCCATTTGTCCGTGATTCTACTGCACAAAGTAGCCCAATAACAATAGGCTATTTATATGTGTTTGTTTAATTGTATGAGTGTGGTAATTGTGAACCCCTTTCACTAGTGTGTACAACATAACCCAAAGAATTAAAGAAAAAAAAAATAACATTTCAAAAACCATCATCAGGGAACTTTTGCTCTTCTGATTCTGTTCTCTTAACATTGCTTGTTACACTAAAATAAGAAACACAGTTACAACAACAGCATTTCTGTTCCATGAAAGCCAACGTGGAGTTTTTGTATGGAGTTATGTCACAGTGCTCGATATAGTGGCAGCTATGGCAGCACAGTGATACATCCTATGACAAAAACCTTTCACTAAGAAGCAAATACGTATGATCCTGATACAGAAAACACGTCAGAAGGTGAGTCTGTTTTCTGCTGCCTGTATGTGTCCAACAAAACTCTTCTTAGGAAAAGCAAAGATCTTTAAAGACTGACAATATTATGTTCTTACACACATGGTTGTTTGGATATTACATTGGATATTATGATCTTAACTGTTAACCCAGAGAGGATCATGTACAGTAAATATTCTCAAAGTAAAAAAGAAGAAGCAATAATTAGGTTTCAAAGGGTAAACTTGAAAAGAGCAAAAGTGTAATGTCCTATATATATAATATATAATAATTAATTTAAAAAAAAAAAGCTGTCTTCTTGTGTATTGCAGAGAAGGGTAGACCGCTACAATGTGGCACAGGTTTTTGTATTGTGGTGTTTCACTGTGTATATTACGGGGGTGGCCACAGTGATTCACACCATTACAAAAACCTCTCAAGAGAGGCTAAAGTCGGTATATACTGTAAATAAATGGTGAATGTACACAGTCAGTACAATCCTTGTGGCTTAATTAAAATACAGTCAGCCTGGGTCAACTAACATTCTGGATATGCAGTACTTTAAAGACTTAATAATTGACTGGGTAGTGTTTTTATATCAGTGATACAGAACTGTCCCTTTCCAGCCTTTGGATGTATGAATCCTCCTGTCAGAGTTGAAATTCTTATTTATTTATTTATTTATTGTTATACATTTTATTTGTTTTATTTGTTTATACATTGTTTATACATTATATTATTATTATATATACATATTTATTTTAATCGTCGTCAAAATGAAGATTTCATTCATTCATTCATCTTATCAGAGCCTGTTTTCCGTGTTACTTGCTACAGTATTTTCATTTCTCATTCACTTTGTGTGGATGCGATTTTTCCATTGTGGTAGTTTTACTGCACGATGTATAAAGATAACTATTTACATGTATTTGTTTTATTGTTTTTTTGTAATAGTGAAGTCCTTTTAGGAATTTATACAAAAGCACCTATTCTAAAAAAAAAAAATTTAAAATCATCAAGAATGATCAGGAGACATTTGCACTGCTGATTCATTTCACATGTTTGATATTAACATTATCAAATTAAAAATGAAAAACTGATAGTTTAAGGTCAAAGCATTTGTGTGTTGTGACAGCCAGTGTGCTGGGTGGAGTTTTTGTATGGAGTCATATCACAGTGCAAAATTACAACCACAGTAATACATCATGTGACAAAAACCCTCCTTCCAATGAGAAGGACATGTGGCGCTGATACAGAAAACAAGTAGGTGAGATATGTGTCCAAAAAACTTTCTTTTGAAAGGCAAAGATGTATAAAGATTGACAATAATGCAATCTCACACAAAGGGTAACATGGGTCTTAAAAGTGATAGACTTTTCTTAGAAAATAAACTAACTGCATCAATAGTTAATGCACTACTGTATATCAGGCAGAGGTTTTTGTATGAGCTTGTGGCACTGTGTATGGGGTGGCAGCCACAGTGATATGTGGCAATACAAAAACCTGCTGAACTTTCTCACAAAGTCACTGTGCCTCAAGAAAAATAACAGATCAAAAATGTCCTAAAATCATTAGACTCTAAAGAAAAGTGTTATTAAATAGAATAGTGCAAGGGTAAATTGCTTGTATTTGTAATTCAATTTTGTTTTAAAGTTTTACCCGTAAAAACGTCGGAACATTATTTTTCACTTCGCAGATAGGCAGAGCTTCTATTTTTGCCGGATGCCGGAGAGCTCCGCAGCAATTCAGCACATGGCAGATAGTGCGGGACAGGAAGTCGAGCACAGAAACAAAATAAAACATCCGGCTGATTTTCTAAATAAAATACACCGTGCTCATGGCGGATCATATTTCCCTTCACCACATCTTGAAAACACAGCACAGAGTTGTTTCCCCTCTACTCCTCTGGATGGAAACAAACTGGTGTTGGTTTTGTGGTTCTATTCTACGTGAATTCGCGAGATCTCGTGGTGATCCCTTGTGACTTCAGCTGTCAGTCATGGCCGCAGCCGTTACGCAACAAATCCGGACCTGGTGGGTATTGACAGACGGCGGAGCATGGAACCGAGAAGCAGCGGAGCCGTTTCGCAAACGTTCTGCAGTTGGTGGAAATGAGGAGTAAATCATAATTTGCGTCACATGCGTAACCAGAAGTCAAGTAACATATTATTTTAACCCAAACCACAATTTTTTTTCTAAATATAACCCAAGTAGTTGTTGAGCCTAAACCTTACCAAACTGTGAATCATTCCCAACGTTAACGTTTTTGAAATGCAACCAATACTTTGTCTAGTTTAAATATGAAGATAGAATGGGTGGGTCGTGGAAGCAATAAACGATCTACGTCGTGGTCTGGATTGGAGGACTTGTTGATATCAGCAAAGGTTTTTGTATGAGTATGTTCCACTGTGTATTGGGGGGTGGGCCACAGTAATATATGGTAATACAAAAACCTGCCCTGTGTCAGGACATCATGAGCTTAAAGGTGATACAGTTTCCTTAAAGGTCCCATTGCATGAAAATTTCACTTTATGAGGTTTTTTAACATTAATACGAGTTCCCCCAGCCTGCCTATGGTCCCCAATTGGCTTGAAATGGTGATAGGTGTAAACCGAGCCCTGGGTATCCTGCTCTGCCTTTGAGAAAAAGTAAGCTCAGATGAGCCGTTCTGGAATCTCCTCCTTATGAGGTCATAAAGAGCAAGGTTACCTCCTCTTTCTCTGCTTTGCCCGCCCAGAGAATTTGGCCAACCCATGAGAGAGAGACATCATGGCTTTCAAACGAGCAAAGTGGCAGTTGGTCAAGGCCACACCCCCACCCTCCACCTTGCCCCCCCTCTCTCCTCTTCAATAGCTACAGACACAGAAATGGCACGTTCTGAGGAAAGCTCATTGTGGGACTGGCTCTAGTGGCTGTAATTCTGCACCAAGGCTGAATTTTGGAAAGAGACTTCAGATATAGTATTAGGGGACCACTAAGGTCTATATAAAAGAGACTTCAGATATAGTATTAGGGGACCACTGAGGTCTATATAAAAGCATCCAAAGAGCACCATGTCATGGGACCTTTAACACAGAGGATCATGTAAATATTCACTTTCATTAAGTAAAATGAAACAAAACAGAAATGAGAAGGTTTCAAAGGGTAAAAAGGTATGCTTTAAATGTGAGTTAATGGTCATACATTTAAAATCCAATAAGTATTTCACTGTCAAAATAACTACTATTGTTACCCATATATATTTTGGCCCATGACTTTAAATCTACTTCTAAGACACAGAAAGTGCAAAACTATAGATGAGAACCCTTTAATTAGGTCACCCAAACTTTGGATGATATGCCTCAAAAGATACAAAGAAATAGTTTAGTTTCTTATTCAGATTAGGTAGATGTCATTTGTATGGGCCAATAACAATTTGTGTTTGTTTAACTGTGTTATTATCATAATTGTAAAGCCCTTTTCAATATGATTAAATTCATGAATTAATAAAAATAAATTATCAGGGCACTATAAGAAAAATTTGCACTAAGTTAAAAGAAAAAAAAAGAAAGAAATAATTTAAAGAAAAAGTGTAATGTTTTTTTCATGATTTCATAGTTTCACTGGCAAAAGATTTACTGAAATTTAGTACATAGTTCTACTTAGTACAAAGAGTACAAAATACTGACCACGCACTATATCAGGCAAAGGTTTTTGTATGAGTTTGTGGCACTGTGTATGACGGGTGGTCACAGTGATATGTGGTAATACAAAAACCTGTCCTGAGCATGCACCATGTCAGGTAACGTTTGGCAATCAACATAATCATTATGATTCATTGCCTGGGGACCATGAACGTCTGTAGAAATGCAAAAATGTAAAAATGTGATTTTCAAAAACAGAATCATTATGGTTTAAGATGTACAATTGAAATCAAAATGGAGAAAAAGTAGAATGCTGTTTCATTAATGAGCCCCTGCTGAGTACGCACAGTACAAAAAAACTAGCTATGCACTATATCAAGCAAAGGTTTTTGTACGAGTAGGTGTCACTGTGTATGGGGGCAACCACAGTGATATATGGTGATACAAAAACCTGCCCTGAACTGATCTAAAGCACAAAGTCACTGTGCCTCAAGAAAAGAGAAGATCAGAACATTTTATATATATAATAAATAACTCTAAGGTGATATACAATGGAATATTGTGGAAGGGTAAATTGCATCTATGTATAATCTTTTTTTTTTCACCCTGAAAAAAGAAAAACATGGTAACACCTCAGGAAGGCAATTTCACTTACTTTGTATGAGCAAAGATAATATATTTCACATACTGACAGACAAACAAACATAAAAAGACATTTGTGACTACTACAGTTATTTTGATGTCAGGTTAATTAAAGTATGTTTTAAAATTGAGGTAACGGTTGCCTATAAAGGATCCAATAAGTATTTAATTATCACATTAACTACTATTTGCTACCCATAACTTGAAATGTTCTTCTACAGTAGCACAGTATTAAACTCAAATACAGTTAGGCCTAGACTTAAGTTAAAGATACTATCAAAAGAGAAATGAAAATGTCTGTACGTTTTGGACTTGTGGTAATCAACATCCTTACTGGTGGTTAATATTTATGTAACACAGAGGAAACAATCTTCCCCACAACAGGTGCTTCCGCATCCAGTTAACAAACGGAAACTTTAGACTGAAAGCCAAAGGCTCAGACACCAGCACTGATAATACATGGTAATACATGACATAAAAGAAGGCCAGAGAAACTGGATATGTATGCTTTTTTACATAAGAATTACATTATTTTACAAAAGATACCATTTGTTTACACCACAGCACAGTCGGAACAAGTACCACTGAGTAATTCAAATTTAAAATGAGTATCAGGATTCCTATGTTGATTATCAATCTGATAAGAAGAGCTTGAATGTAACACACAAAACGTAAAATGAATTAGACTACGACATAGACAGAGTGACTATGTCAAATCATTCATTCAAAAATGTATTCTGAACACTAGAGTTTTGAAATGAATAGGTGGGTTAGCAGCATCAGTTCAAGCTACATACCACAACATTTGTAGAAATATATTAAAATAATATCAAAGGAAAAAATGGTTTTAGGATTTCAATACTAAATGTAAATTAAATATAATTATAACTTAGTTATACTAACTTATAAGTTAGTATAACCTAGACCAGCATTGCGCCATCATGCGCCAATCACCAAGGTGGCAGCCCCTTTCAGGAGATAGAATGGCACTGTCACATACAGAGAGAAGCCCAAAAGTTGTGCAGTGGGTTAACTAAGGTTTTCACTGTAATTTGAGGTGCCTAAAATATGTGACTATTCACTGTCAGGGTGGTAATTCGTTAAATAATGCTGGTACGCACTACTGAAGGACAGCTAGCTTGAGGCTGCATATAGCAGCATCAGACTACTGTCTCCAACTAAATCTTATTGGATATTACCAGAATGGTTATTAACAGACAAAACTTAACGATACCTGGTGACTCAATCAAAGAAAGGCAATATCCGGCCACTTGTTGGGTCATTGGGTCACTAGTCTATATATTCCTGACGTTCCACTTCCGGGATTGCTCCATTGCCATCGAAAATTCCGTCGGATTTCACTTTTCTTTTAGCCGGATGTCTGTTCCGTTTTGTTTGTGTTGGAATTTTAAACGCCTGCCAATTTAGGATGACTATGGTTAACTGCTCCTCAGATCTCTGCAGGGTAAATCAAGACTATCTGTCCAATCTGAGTTTTCTGTTGCATGACTAAAACTATTTTGGAACGTACACATGTTCCACCAAAACAAGTTCCATCCTGAGGCTATTGTGCAGCAGCATCGTGGCTCTGCCGGGTGCTTAGCGCTGTCCATGATGATTGTGATTGGTTTAAAGAAATGCCAATAAACTAGAGCACGTTTTTCTCCCATCCCGGAATGCTGTGTGGACTAGCCAGACCCTCTTACGCGACGCTGTGGAGGAAGGTCTGGCAAAGCGAGACTGTTGGGGTCACTGAAGAGGCATTGCAGCAGACCGGTTAACCTTAATTTAGGTTCAGTTAAGGCTTCAAATTAATTATTAGACATTTCTATAAAGCAAACGTTTGTTTAACAAGAAATTAATGCATACAAACTTGTCAAAATTATTATCCAAACACACATCATATTGCAAGGACATCCATAGACCAAATCACGTGACATTGCACAAAAATCCCTTCCGGGTTGAAAAATGGCAGTTGAAATGAATTGTGGAGGTATGGGAAATCAGCAAAGTTTTGTATTTCTGTTGTCATTTTCAGTAACGTTTAATGATATATATCCATGTTAAACTCAGCCTCATAGTCACAGCCACAAGTAGTAGGGGATTTGAAGCCTGGAACGACACACTGTAGCCCCTAGGTAAAGTTACTCTTGACAACCTTCTCCAGCTTTTCCAGCATACTCTGTTTATATGCGACCACACTTGGGACCCATAACTGCTGTTGGTGGCTGGCATTGTAGGCACTAGTGCACCTCTATTCATTTCCAATGTTAACCCATTCCCCTGCTGCTGGAAGTAAAACCTTTGACCTGCTGGATGAAAAGTTAGGGGATCACCAAAGTCAACATAATTCCCCCTGAGGTTAAAAACAAATATCTGTACCAAATTTGATGAAAATCCATGTAAGTGAGATATTTCACTCAAAACCACAAATATCAACTCTAAAGTCAGGGGATCACCAAATGCAGTTAAACTGATCGTTTGAGTGTCTGTACAAATTTTAATGAAAATCCATTCAAGGGCTGACGAGATATTTCAGGACCAAGTGGTGGACCAACCGAACAACAGACCATCTTGCTATCCATTGAAACATGCCGCTAGTATGGCTAAAAACAAACCAGAAATCACGATAGTACATTAACCCCTAGAAGAAATACACTAACTCACTGATACAGTTACTTAGCTGCCCTTTATGAATATACTGACTTTCTTTAAAGAGTTTTTGTTTGATTCCAATTTATTCCATTTTTTTATTTCAATCTATAGTCATGCATCGATCGTTTTTTTTTCTGTACAGATATACTGGTCACACAAGATTGATTGGTCTCTCTGTTTCTGCTGCCATATAACCTCATAACTTTAGAAAAGTGAGTTGATGGTCTCACACTACTAACAGCCCATGCAGGAATTACTATTTGCCTTTAGGTTATTGGTTTCGATGTAACAGCAAATTGACAGAACTCCTCATTAATGTGATAGTATTGGCATAGCCTCAAATTCTTAGTTGTACTGAGGAAATATTGGCACAGGTGTGTTCAATTTAGTCAGTATTTAAGTTTAAATTAAGTAAATCCAAACAGCAAAATTGTATTATGACCTTGATTCAAATGAATTTTTCTCTCAAATATTTACCGAGTACATCTGTGAATACAACTTGTGGAACCTGCTGATGCCTCCTAGACATGTCACATCATAAATTGCAAATTTCTCTTTAGCTCTGACTGTTGAGTAGGGTTGGGTACCAAATAGTAACGCGGATTTCGGTGCCTCATTTTGGTGCTACTGAAATGCCAGCGCTGCCCTCTGATGTTGCGAAACAGACGTTAGAGGCAACCGAAACAGCGCTGCATGTGACGTTAGTTAACATAATACACTTGGCAGCAGGTAACGTTAGCCTAGCAGCTGGATTAAACACAGTTAAAATGCATGGTTAAATGGTGTGACTGTTTCACTGTCACTTGAAACTCGCCTCGCCAGCCTCGTTCAAAGTTATTGTGAAATACCCTTTTTCCATCTAGTGGTTGTTTTTGTTGTTTACCTGCAATTTATTGGTGAAATAAGTTATTGTTATAAGTTGTTGTTATTACATTTTTAATCAATCATTTAATTTTGACCATATGGCCATAGCAATAAACAAGCCGCCAACTGTCGTTTTGTGCTCCTTTTTTCTTTTTTAAACATATACATATTTTTTTTACAATCTTTTTAAAAGTATCGATTCAGGCAACGTTAAGGCAACATTTAGGCACCGGCACCGGCACCGTTTTAAAAGTATCATTTTAGCACCGGTATCAGAAAAAACCCAAACAATACCCAACCCTACTGTTGAGTAAAGGTGTTTACTCTTAAATCCTTAACTTTATGGCTGACTGAATTAGGCCTAGCTATGAAAGAACCAGTGGACCCTTCCAATGAATCAAGCTTAATAGTAATTTGGCTGAATCAAGTCCATGCTGCAGGAACATGGGGCTGTTAGGAGGGTCTGATAAAGAGGAAGTGTTCACTAACCGTTGGCAAACACACTTCATTTTATATAACCCAGACCACAGGAAATGAATATCTCAAGGGAAGTGGTTATTAAATGGTACAGTGGGAATTGGTTTGTCAGTGAAACATGTATTCTTTTCTTAGTTTAACAACATTTGTAGTATTTGTATTAGAAGCAGATTGTAATACATCACTGTGATGATCGCTTTGACTACTGGGGGAAAGGGACACTAGTCACAGTAACTTCTGGTGAGTAATAATCAAATATATTTTGAGCTAAGAAAACTTCATAATTTTCTTGTTAATTATTAAATGTTTGTTGATTTTAACTGCACTTAAAATTAGGATGCACTCTGCAGCAAAAGCATCAGGGTAAATGTTAGGTATATACAGTAGTTTACTGATTAAGTACAATCAATTATAAGATGAAAGAAGCTGTAAAACATTTTTGCACTAAAGAGCTATTGAAATCTATCACTGTGACGACTACTTTGACTACTGGGGAAAAGGAACAATGGTGACCGTCACAGCAGGTAAAATAAGCTTCATTTGTCTTCATATTGAAAATGTAATAATTACATTGTTTAAAAATAGGATACTAGACCTCAGTGGCATCAACGGCATCATTAAGGTGCTTGTTTTTGTATGTTGAATGTGTTGCCTTATTACACTGTGACGCTGCTTTTGATTACTGGGGGAAAGGCACAATGGTCACAGTAACATCTGGTAAGCCATTTTTATTTTTCTTTCTCTAATGTGTACATTTTGATTAAAAAAACTATTACTAATTTTTAAGAAGTCCAGTTTTGACACCACACAGTTCATTTATTTCTGGGTTACTGTGCGTTAAATGTGTTCAGTAAACTCAATATAAATGTTGGTGTTGAAAAACAAATCACGTTTGGTTCCATCTTCTGAATCTTTATTTGCAAAAGCCATGGAAAATATGTCCGAGGGTAGATTGTCATAAGATAACCCTCCATGGAGAGTGTAGATATCTGGGGAACAGGTTTTTGTATGCAGTGCTTAATAATTTATTGAACTGTGACTACGCTTTTGACTACTGGGGGAAAGGCACCATGGTTACCGTCACCTCAGGTATGTAATCCTAATATGTCTGATTAGTGAATGAAATTCTTAATCACATTACCAAAATAGGCCAGTTATAAAAACAGCCAACAGCATTTTGTATCCTGACAAAGAATTTGTAAAAAGTTTTAAACTGCTTAGCTCAGTTGGAACACAAGTCTATCAACAGGTGTATATTTAAGTTTGATTGTAACTGTTGTGCCCGAACTAAACTTCATGAATTGGATGTAATGGGATATTACAATAACGGGTTTTTGTGAGAAGTGTGAATTGACACTCATAACTGTGACAACTGGGCTTTCGACTACTGGGGAAAAGGCACTATGGTAACAGTGTCATCAGGTAAGATTTGTACTATTTAAAATCTACAGTAGGTTATGTTTCAGACTGCAAAATATAATGTTTAAGTTCTCAACATGTCAAGTCTCACTTGAAAAGTTAAGCGTTTTATTTTTTTTTTTAAATCAGTATGTACTGTAAAAAGTCAAACAGCATTATTCTTAGTATGACATAATGGTGGATAATTATGGCTAGTGTATTTTACGGTTATTTAAGTGGATTTTATAACATAGCGGGATTAATTATATATTAAGGCAGATAATTTGCCCTCATCATTAGCCTTTTTATACTAACAGCTAAGTAGATTCAGCACTGTGCTACTACGGTGCTTTTGACTACTGGGGAAAGGGTACAATGATAACTGTTTCATCAGGTAAGAATACTCTTCATACTGTTCATAACCGCTTAATTGACTAAAAGTAATCCGTTTTTGTAACAATGACTTCCATCTGCTCAGTGGACGGTAATCGACTTTACACCTTCGTTCGACTTAAAAAATGACTAATGATTACTGTCAAAGTTGTGCATTTAAAGTAATTGACCTATTTATATATATAATAACAACAATCTCCCACAAATAATATTATTGAAGGAGCTAAACTTTAGTGCAACAATCATCTAAATAAATGGGATAGGGAAAAAAAGGTCGGTTTGTGGAGGGCGCTTGAAATCTCCACTTTCAACATATTACAAGGTGATGCACTAAATACTGTGCTTTGTTACACTATTTATCAACTCAATTGTCTTCTTTCTGTTTTAACAAATGATTGGTGAAATTTTTTATTTTTGTATTTTAATTACACGTTCATGTTTTTCCTTTCTTAGCCACTCAAACTGCACCAAATGTGTTTCCTCTGATGCAATGTGGTTCTGGGACCGGAGACATGGTCACTCTTGGCTGCCTTGCCACCGGCTTCACACCCTCCTCACTGACCTACGCATGGACCAAAGTAAATGGGGCTGCCTTGACAGACTTCATTCAGTACCCTCCGGTGCAGAAGGACAACTTGTATACTGGAGTCAGTCAAATCCGAGTGAGGAGACAGGACTGGGACGCAAGTCAGTCTTTCAAATGTGCCGTGGCGCATGTATCAGGACAGCCAAGAGAGGTTATTTTCCGAAAGCCAGGTAAGACCCAAGTCATTTATAAATGCTATTTGTATGTATGTATTAATTATACACACACACACACACATATATATATATATATATATATATATATATATATATATATATATATATATATATATATATATATATGTATATATTATAAATTTGGTAATAGTAACTGATAAATAATAACTTGAGGTAGAGTACAGTATCAAACAGAATACACTCAGTCAAAGAAAGTTTAATATTTTACAGTACAGTGAACAAAGTACTACAAGGCTACTACATATAATAAGAATATCAACTTAATTTCAAGATCATTTGTTGAACTCACAAGTTCCAAACACTTTTGTTGTTATAAAATATAACAATAGTTATATTTAAACAGCACAATCTGCACAATAAATTTAGTTATAAGTGCTTTATGCAGAAAATTAAAGGAAGACAAAAAAGAGACGGTGGACAACACAATAACAGTAATGGTAATATAATGCAGTCATACATAAGTGTTAGGCAATAATAAGAAGTAAATCTCTATTACTTGGTTTTGTAGATTTCTGAGAAATGTTATTAGAGGCTGACTCTACTACACATTTATAAATGTATCCTAGCTTGTATTTAAATGTTTGAACAGAATTTTAAAAAAGAGCAAAAATTGGTTACTGTTTTAGGGACAAATATACTCCAAGCTGTCATTTCAAAACAAAAATCAACACAAAGGAGACCGTAAAAATAAATTAAAAACTGTTACCAAATGAAATTGTGTAAATCAGCATCCTTAAATATCGTTAATTTTAAAACCAAACAGTGAGGTGGAAAGAAAAGGCTGAAGCTCAGCTGCTGACTCACTCTGTTTTGTTCTTCACTAATTTGCTGTATGTCCTCTGCACCTTATTGCAGGGTTCTGCTTCTTTCTGTCTATCTGCATAATCATAGTTCTTCCTGTCTGTCTCCACTTTCACTGTATGTTGATAATGACATTCAAACTGTGTTCGCTTTCCCGAGCAGTCAATGTATATGCAGAAGCATGCATTTAAGCTCTGCTCTTCAATTTTGTAATTTTTATACTATGAAAACCTAATTTTCCTTTTGACTCTGTCTGCACAATTTATAAACAAGTTACAGTAAGTGTTCATTTGAGGCGCATAATCACAATGTGCATATATGTGTGTGCAAGTTGCATAACATACAGTAGTTCAGAAAAGTGATAAACTCATATTTTGCAAGTCTATTGTAAAATCTAGATTTCATGAGCATTGTAGCACATTGTTCACCTTTGCTTCTGCATATATATAGGATTCCCTGCTTTTGCATACATATATTTGTGTATGTTTGTTTTTCAGACCCGCATTATCAGCCGCCAATCCTTAGTGTGTTGGCCTCCTCTGATGTGGGAATCAACGCTTCCTTCGCCTGCTTTGCCAACGATTTTTCACCAAAAGATTATGAGATCAAATGGCTGAACAATGAAGTGGAAATTGTCAACAAAGTAGACGAGATCAAAACACATTTTGAGGGAAGAAAGGACGCTGGGGGAAATATACTGTTCAGTGCAGCAAGTTTTCTCACAGTGAAATCCGAAGTGCTGACTGTAAACACTGCAGTTATGTGTGAGTTTAAGGGGAAAGATAAAAAGGGTCCTACATATCATAATGCAACTGTGATCTACCAACCACTTCCTCCAAGTGGTGAGTAAAGTGCTACTTTTTCTATAAACATAATATGTAAATGTCATTCCAATTCTTTATGGTGTTCATTAATTGTTTATTAATTACTCACACAGATGAAGTATGTCTTGTAGCAGATATGGAAGTAGATATCATAGAACCCGCAATGGAGGACATGCTTTCACGTGAAGGAAAAGGAAACTTAACATGTCAGGTCAAGATAAACAAACCATCCGTCACTGAGATTTCATGGGAGACCCAAAATGGACGCACAATACATCATCCTTCAGTATTCCCCCCTAAAGGAATTAAGGGCGTATTTAGCGCTTCACTTCCCATCACGTTTGACGAATGGAGCAAGGGGACGAAGTTTGTCTGCAAAGTGGAACATAGCGAATGGATTGAACCACTTAAGAAAACCTACGGAAGGATTGTCGGTAAGAAAACTATCCAACAATTGTGCCAAAAAAGTCTGTCTTTAATTCCTCTTGTCATGCCATCAAACACGTTATGAGTGTGATTTCTAAGTGTATTTTGTAGCATAGATTTCTTACAGCACTGCAGGTGTGTTTTATCTGTAGCAGGAGCCCTAACTGTTCTCTCATGCTTGCAGGAGGAAAGATTCAGCGTCCTTCAGTGTTTATGCTACCTCCACTAGAACATACTAGAAAGGAAATGGTGACCCTGACTTGCTATGTGAAAGACTTCTTCCCTAAGGAGGTTTTCGTTTCTTGGCTTGTTGATGATGTGGAAGCAGGCTCAGAATTTGAGTTCCATACCACAAAACCTGTAGAAAGCCATGGATCCTTTTCTGCTTATAGCCAGTTGTCTCTCACCCTTGCGCAGTGGAAAAACAGTGACATAGTGTTTAGCTGCGTAGTTCACCATGAGTCTGTGATTAAGACAACTAAAGCTATTGTCAGGTCCATCGGGTACAGAACATTTGAAAAAACCAACCTGGTCAACCTCAACATGAACATCCCTGAAACGTGCAAGGCCTAGTAGATGTCATTCTGTGTCGCTGTGTCTTCTGCTGTTTGTTGTTTAATGTTTGTTGCTTGTGATTTGACATTGTGTTTGTCTTTTTAATGCAGATTCAAAATAAAAAATAAAAAAAAGCACTTTGCAACTCTGTTGATGTATGTCGCATGCTGTTTATGTCTTTATTGAACCAATATTTTGAGCTACATGTTTATTGTGTGTGTCACTGTGCTATCCTAATGCAACACAAATTAGATGTAGCTATCACCATGTTTGATAAGAATATATCAAACTTCTTTAACATCATATAGTATTCACTAGAATAACGCTAACCTTAGCCAACAGTTGAACTTAATACAGTCTATTTGTTCAATGTTATTTGTAGTCAGTGCATTAACACTGTTTGTGTGACTTGTCTGTCGTGTGTTTCCTCTACTGGGTCTTGCACCCCCAACAAAAGACGGTTAATTGTTTAAGCTCTAACTCCAGCTCTGTGGTCTCTCAGTCAAATATCAGAATATACTGATTCACAAGCCAAGTCATGCATGCCACACCAATAATGGGGTCTTTCAAAAGCAATTCAGGATCATTGTAAGATTATTGTAATCACCATAATCACATGCAAAACTAGAAGGTCCTATGGTACACTAATAACAATGTAATAAGTAACAAGACATATGCCGCTACTGTTCTTTAAATATATGTTGTTGATTTTATACTTTAATTGACTGACTGACTTACTGACTGATTAGATCCACTCCGACCTGTGAGGTTATAAAATACATTACCCTACTACAGGAAATGAATCTAATTTGGTCATTAATATAATGGGGTGATTTGTCTCATGAGCTAGCCTACTGTTTAAAGCTGGGTTTGTCCCAAGTATTAACTCAATAATTACTCTGCGGTACATCCAGACTACATCGACCAGTGGAACAGTGCCACAGAGGCAGAAGAAGATAACATGGGAAGCACAGCCCTCACCTTCATCCTTCTCTTCCTCATCACTCTGCTGTTTACCATTGGAACCACTGCTATTAAGGTAATAAGGTTTTTATATGTTAGAGTTATGTTGTGCACATGTTTAGATTTAACTCAACCGAGTTAATAGTTGTACGTATTCAAACAACACAGATGGGTTGACAGAAAACTCCTCTAACATGAGAAGTGAAATAAGTTGCTACAGGGCATAGCTGTGATAGAAGAAATTATACATATTATAACAATCATCGTAATCACATCATAACTACCTCATTAAATATCATTATGCATTATTCATGTTTGACTACATCTTGTTGGTATTATAGTGCCGTAACAATCCCAAATTTTGCTGTACAATTAATTGTCTCAGAAATAATTGCGATTAACAATAAACTTGTCTCTTTCAGTCAAATTAAAAACTATGTTTATTTAATACTTCTGCAAACAAATTAACCTTTTGAATGAATCCCAAGATACATCTTTTGGTTATATGCCTGTCATGTGACCCAGATAATATAATAACACACATACACAGCCTATGAATTAAATCACGACACTTTATTATCATAAAACATTTTTTCTAACTTTATCCCCCCTGTTATTTCTGTTGCTATGAATGTGTTAGGGTCAAGTTCCAACAACTAACAATTGAAATAATAATACAATTATATAGTCCGACCAGTAATCACTTATATAACTACAATTTGGCATATCTAAACAAAATCAACAATTACCAGTCATACGCCTTAAGACTTTAGCAGCAAGGACGTTAGCAATTAATTGTGCTTCAACAAAGATTCTGCGATTATTTAAAAACAATTGACAATTAATTAACAATGTAATAATTGTTACAGGCCTAGTTATAACTACTTTTTTAACCACTCTGCCAAACAACAAAAATCCTATCTTTTCAAATATTGATTTTTATACTCTATTATAAAACTATCAATGGCACAAACAATAGTACAAACTTCAAATAGAAATCACCTTTGTGAGGTATAATAGTTTTACAGCTTATACTGGAGAGGTGTTGAATCAACTCTCTGGATATTGAGTTATGTCTTAACATAAATTTAGATTTTTTTTAACGCTATGATACTGAACTGAATTTTATTTGCAGAATTATATTTATGTTGCAGGTATCGCTATTATTGTGTATTGAAAATTATTCCAAAATGTTTTTTTCTCTCTGGTAAATTAAGCTAACTGAATTGATCAATTAAGTACAATAAACTGCAACAGAAGCCAGTTGTACGCCATTTGTGTTTATACCATATGTTGATACATTTATTTCACAATATTATTAATCTTTATTTTATGTTTTATGTCTTTTCAGGTTAAATGAAACAAAGTGAACTTTCTGTGTACAAGTATTTTTCACACTTCTTCTTATAAACTCATAGTTTCATGTAAGTAATCACATTTGTCCTTTTATCATTTCATTACTGAAGAGCTTTGTGTCTTTTTGAAAATAAATGCTTAAATGAAGAAAAACATTGATGTTGCTCCTCCAACCTTTTTTTCTCTGTCATTATTTTGAAATTGTTCATGCTCGTTGTAGTTTCACCTATAAATATAACACATAATACTCAAAACAGTAGTATTCCTTTTTTTTACATTTTCATTTTAAAATGATTTAATTATGTAATATGTTCTTATGTTCACCTCCCTAGCATCTGGAATCAACAGCCCATGCTCAACTCACTGTGTAAATTTGGAGATTTCACAGTCGGTTAGTTCTCCAGTCTATTATTAATAGAGTCGAGAACTAAAACCTTAAGCAAAGTCATGAGAAGCCATGCGAAATCTACGTGAACACACAATTTAAACTGAAATGATATATTTAAATGTGCACTCTTGTTTCTCTTACTGGCACCACCACACCTCACACCTGGTGTCTGTGATGCACCGTTGCTCTTTGCATGGTTTCACTTCTGTATTTCGGTACCTTTGGGGACCTGGGTGTGACTCACTGCTTCCGCTTGCTGCTAGCCCTGATCACTCTGCCCCATCATGCTGCAACAGCTGTGCAACAGACCTCCAGCAATTTCTCCACCTGACTTTAAGCCACCAGACACTGTAAAAGTACAACTCTGCCACCTAGCCTAAATGTAGAGATGTTACACTTAGAATTGAGACAACACAGTTGGTTACTTAACCAATATCTAAAAGGTATGTATAACTGAGAAAGATTAACTCAGCTCATATTAAAATAAATAAATAATTTAAAACAAAATAAGGCAATTAAAGACAAAATGATCTCTTTTCTATTTTAGTTGACCGGATCGTCTTTCCAAACATCACATTGCACCCTGTCTGGGAAGGTGAATACGGGGCCTCACCAGTCAAACTCCTCTGCACCCTAAGTGGCTTCTTCCCAGACAATCTGAGTGTGGCGTGGATGCAGGACGACCAACCTCTAAACATTGCCCCAGTCCAAACAAAGCTGCAGAGTGTGGAGGGAAAGACCTTCAGTCTAAGCAGTGAGATTGAGCCAAATAACTCTAATTGGGCATATGGTTCAAGTTTTACATGCAAGTCCACTTACAACAATCAGGAATTTAAAAAAACAATACGTATTTGTCAAAGTAAGTATGTACATCTGTCTCACAGCACAATATGAAAATAGCTAATATATCATGAATGTTTTAAGATAAATGCATGTTGTAATAGATTTAGTTTTAATTTAGTTTGATTTAGATTAACATCTGCAGCTAAAACTTTTTTTTCCTGCAGTCTATGGAAGTGCCCCTCCTTCCATCCACATGGAGATCCCCAGCTTCAAGACAGTAATGATGGCAGAATCCGCTAAATCCGTGAAATCAACATGTTTGGTCCGCACCGTTCTTGATGCCAAGGTGACCTGGCTGATGGATGGGACAGTCAGTAAAACAGTGAGCCAGGTCAAAAACACAACTCATATAGTCAGTGAAGTAACGGTTTCATTAAGTCAATGGAAACAACTCAAGTCTATAACATGCAAAGCTGAACATGAGTGCTTCCCATCCACTGAGAGGACTGTGAGTGTTGCAGGTAAGATGACTATACAACATGAAAATCAGACGTCTTGTGACAGCAAAGCTATAAAAGAATAATTTAAGATATTTCTTCTGTATCATTAAGGACCTGCAGTTACAGCCCCATTGGTTGAGATTAGGAGATCCCTCAAAGATTTGCTCAAGGGGGACGGCGCAGTGCTGGAGTGTGATGTCACACAACTCTCATCACGTGACCTGTACGTCACCTTTCAGGCCAACAGTGTTGACATCTCTGACAAACAGTATGTTGATCTTCCTGAAGGCCCAGGCCTCCATTCAATCAGCAGAAGCTTCTCTATCCCTACAAGTTACTGGAGGAAAGACACAAAGTTCAGCTGCACAGTGAACCAAGGCTTCTCCGGCAACTTCAAGTCAAGCTCCACTGGCAGTGTTTTTGGTGAGTTACTCTTCTTTCCCTTAACGACAGTTCATTTTATGTTTAGCTCTTATCAATCGATGCACTGATTCATCTCTCCTTCAGTGGACCCATCAATGGAACTTCTTCTGGCTCCCAGTGAAGAATCAGGACCACAGAGGCTCTTATGCTCTGCATGGGGCTTCAACCCTCAAATTAAATGGTCTTCTGAGTCTCAGCAAAGATCTTCATCAACTAATGACATCAGCATGGGTGCAGATGGACGTGTGGCAGTAACCAGTCAACTTCATATTCCTCACACAGAGTGGAGCACAGGGAAGGTGTTCACTTGTGAAGTAACTGACAAGTCTCTGAACAAAAATGTGAGAAAGGAGATCAGCATCTGCTCAGGTAAAACTAAGTGGAGTCACAACCCCAGCTGTCTACCTAGAACAGTGTGGACATCCAAAAAGTGGTTTTAACTGAATTAGAAATATAATGTCAATATAGTCTTAATTTATAAAAAGGTATATTACATAGACATAGTTTACTAAGGATTCTAGTGTTTTATGATTTGTTCCCCTTGTTTCCTGTCAGTTTATTCAAGTACTCCTTTCATCCATGTGGAGATCCCCAGCTTTAAGACAGTAATGATGGCAGAATCCACGAAATCCATGAAATCAACATGTTTGGTCCGCACCGTTCTTGATGCCAAGGTGACCTGGCTGATGGATGGGACAGTCAGTAAAACAGTGAGCCAGGTCAAAAACACAACTCATATAGTCAGTGAAGTAACGGTTTCATTAAGTCAATGGAAACAACTCAAGTCTATAACATGCAAAGCTGAACATGAGTGCTTCCCATCCACTGAGAGGACTGTGAGTGTTGCAGGTAAGATGACTATACAACATGAAAATCAGACGTCTTGTGACAGCAAAGCTATAAAAGAATAATTTAAAATATTTCTTCTGTATCATTAAGGACCTGCAGTTACAGCCCCATTGGTTGAGATTAGGAGATCCCTCAAAGATTTGCTCAAGGGGGACGGCGCAGTGCTGGAGTGTGATGTCACACAACTCTCATCACGTGACCTGTACGTCACCTTTCAGGCCAACAGTGTTGACATCTCTGACAAACAGTATGTTGATCTTCCTGAAGGCCCAGGCCTCTATTCAATCAGCAGAAGCTTCTCTATCCCTACAAGTTACTGGAGGAAAGACACAAATTTCAGCTGCACAGTGAACCAAGACTTCTCCGGCAACTTCAAGTCAAGCTCCACTGGCAGTGTTTTCGGTGAGTTACTCTTCTTTCCCTTAACGACAGTTCATTTTATGTTTAGCTCTTATCAATCGATGCACTGATTCATCTCTCCTTCAGTGGACCCATCAATGGAACTTCTTCTGGCTCCCAGTGAAGAATCAGGACCACAGAGGCTCTTATGCTCTGCATGGGGCTTCAACCCTCAAATTAAATGGTCTTCTGAGTCTCAGCAAAGATCTTCATCAACTAATGACATCAGCATGGGTGCAGATGGACGTGTGGCAGTAACCAGTCAACTTCATATTCCTCACACAGAGTGGAGCACAGGGAAGGTGTTCACTTGTGAAGTAACTGACAAGTCTCTGAACAAAAATGTGAGAAAGGAGATCAGCATCTGCTCAGGTAAAACTAAGTGGAGTCACAACCCCAGCTGTCTACCTAGAACAGTGTGGACATCCAAAAAGTGGTTTTAACTGAATTAGAAATATAATGTCAATATAGTCTTAATTTAAAAAAAAAAGGTATTTTACATAGACATAGTTTACTCAGGATTCTAGTGTTTTATGATTTGTTCCCCTTGTTTCCTGTCAGTTTATTCAAGTGCTCCTTTCATCCATGTGGAGATCCCCAGCTTTAAGACAGTAATGATGGCAGAATCCACAAAATCCATGAAATCAACATGTTTGGTCCGCACCATTCTTGATGCCAAGGTGACCTGGCTGATGGATGGGACAGTCAGTAAAACAGTGAGCCAGGTCAAAAACACAACTCATATAGTCAGTGAAGTAACGGTTTCATTAAGTCAATGGAAACAACTCAAGTCTATAACATGCAAAGCTGAACATGAGTGCTTCCCATCCACTGAGAGGACTGTGAGTGTTGCAGGTAAGATGACTATACAACATGAAAATCAGACGTCTTGTGACAGCAAAGCTATAAAAGAATAATTTAAAATATTTCTTCTGTATCATTAAGGGCCTGCAGTTACAGCCCCATTGGTTGAGATTAGGAGATCCCTCAAAGATTTGCTCAAGGGGGACGGCGCAGTGCTGGAGTGTGATGTCACACAACTCTCATCACGTGACCTGTACGTCACCTTTCAGGCCAACAGTGTTGACATCTCTGACAAACAGTATGTTGATCTTCCTGAAGGCCCAGGCCTCTATTCAATCAGCAGAAGCTTCTCTATCCCTACAAGTTACTGGAGGAAAGACACAAAGTTCAGCTGCACAGTGAACCAAGGCTTCTCCGGCAACTTCAAGTCAAGCTCCACTGGCAGTGTTTTTGGTGAGTTACTCTTCTTTCCCTTAACGACAGTTCATTTTATGTTTAGCTCTTATCAATCGATGCACTGATTCATCTCTCCTTCAGTGGACCCATCAATGGAACTTCTTCTGGCTCCCAGTGAAGAATCAGGACCACAGAGGCTCTTATGCTCTGCATGGGGCTTCAACCCTCAAATTAAATGGTCTTCTGAGTCTCAGCAAAGATCTTCATCAACTAATGACATCAGCATGGGTGCAGATGGACGTGTGGCAGTAACCAGTCAACTTCATATTCCTCACACAGAGTGGAGCACAGGGAAGGTGTTCACTTGTGAAGTAACTGACAAGTCTCTGAACAAAAATGTGAGAAAGGAGATCAGCATCTGCTCAGGTAAAACTAAGTGGAGTCACAACCCCAGCTGTCTACCTAGAACAGTGCGGACATCCAAAAAGTGGTTTTAACTGAATTAGAAATATAATGTCAATATAGTCTTAATTTATAAAAAGGTATTTTACATAGACATAGTTTACTCAGGATTCTAGTGTTTTATGATTTGTTCCCCTTGTTTCCTGTCAGTTTATTCAAGTGCTCCTTTCATCCATGTGGAGATCCCCAGCTTTAAGACAGTAATGATGGCAGAATCCACGAAATCCATGAAATCAACATGTTTGGTCCGCACCGTTCTTGATGCCAAGGTGACCTGGCTGATGGATGGGACAGTCAGTAAAACAGTGAGCCAGGTCAAAAACACAACTCATATAGTCAGTGAAGTAACGGTTTCATTAAGTCAATGGAAACAACTCAAGTCTATAACATGCAAAGCTGAACATGAGTGCTTCCCATCCACTGAGAGGACTGTGAGTGTTGCAGGTAAGATGACTATACAACATGAAAATCAGACGTCTTGTGACAGCAAAGCTATAAAAGAATAATTTAAAATATTTCTTCTGTATCATTAAGGGCCTGCAGTTACAGCCCCATTGGTTGAGATTAGGAGATCCCTCAAAGATTTGCTCAAGGGGGACGGCGCAGTGCTGGAGTGTGATGTCACACAACTCTCATCACGTGACCTGTACGTCACCTTTCAGGCCAACAGTGTTGACATCTCTGACAAACAGTATGTTGATCTTCCTGAAGGCCCAGGCCTCCATTCAATCAGCAGAAGCTTCTCTATCCCTACAAGTTACTGGAGGAAAGACACAAAGTTCAGCTGCACAGTGAACCAAGGCTTCTCCGGCAACTTCAAGTCAAGCTCCACTGGCAGTGTTTTTGGTGAGTTACTCTTCTTTCCCTTAACAACAGTTCATTTTATGTTTAGCACTTATCAATCGATGCACTGATTCATCTCTCCTTCAGTGGACCCATCAATGGAACTTCTTCTGGCTCCCAGTGAAGAATCAGGACCACAGAGGCTCTTATGCTCTGCATGGGGATTCAACCCTCAAATTAAATGGTCTTCTGAGTCTCAGCAAAGATCTTCATCAACTAATGACATCAGCATGGGTGCAGATGGACGTGTGGCAGTAACCAGTCAACTTCGTATTCCTCACACAGAGTGGAGCACAGGGAAGGTGTTCACTTGTGAAGTAACTGACAAGTCTGTGAACAAAAATGTGAGAAAGGAGATCAGCATCTGCTCAGGTAAAATGAAAACACAATCCATAATTACATCAATGCATTAAATGTTGAACAAATACATTCACACATTTCTTTTAATCATCCTTTAAACATTCGAGCCATTTTTTCCCTCATAATCATTTCTTGATGGGTGTTGCATTTTCTCCCTCTTTAATGTCACATTCTTTTTTCCAGTAACTCCAGCATCATCTCAGATACTTGGCATATATGTTCAGGGACCACCACTCCAGGAGCTTCAGAACAAGGGTCCGGTGGCTATTACCTGTCTTCTAGTCGGCCCTTCTCTTAATGATTTCTCTGTCACCTGGAAAGTAGGTGGGAAAAAGTATTCCCTCAGTGTCCATAAGGAGTCACCAGTGAGTCACAGCAATGGGACGGAGACTTTGCGGAGCTCCCTCAATGTGTTAGCGAAGGATTGGCATGCATATAAACAAGTGTCTTGCGAGGCAAAGCATCGATGTTCCAACCAGAGCTACGAGGACCATATAAGCAAAAGCAGAGGTAGTCCCATAGAAAGCATATCATTATTTGCCATTGCTTATTGCAGTTTCTGAATTTGTAGTTCAACATAGTTTAAGGCAAGATTGCATCTGAAACTTTCCATTAAAAAAATAAAATATTCTCCATGATGTCCGTGACCTAATGATGTGAGTGAAATGGTCAAATTATATAGTCTTATTTACTTTTGTCTTATTTTTGTGTTTCTCAAGACCTGTATCCACCAGCAGTGAAGATAATGCAATCAACTGCCTCTGACCAGTCTACTTCAGACGTCCTCGCACTTATTTGCCTAGTCTCTGGATTTTTCCCATCTAACATCATAGTGTACTGGGAAGAGAATGGCCAGAGACTCCCTGCAACTCGCTACACCAACAGTCCTGCATGGAAATACACAGGGAGCAGCACTTACTCAATGAGCAGCAGACTAAACACATCAAAAACTGAGGACAATGAGTCAACGTATTCTTGTGTGGTCAGACATGAGACATCTGAAACACCTTTTAAGAGCACTATAAAGGATGTGTTTGGTGAGCTGTGCATTTGCATTTAGCAAAATTGAAGTTGACTGGTGTTGTTCATTACATGATCCAGCCAAAGTGTGTCAGCCAATACACATTTATTTTATTGGTGATATATTTTAGGTGATTGTATGAGCTAAAATAGACAAGCAAAACCCATTCCTTTCTTTACTGTACTCTGTGTTTTATCCACCTCAGCCTGCCCTCATTGCTGATCAATGTCAGTCATGTAAGCACAAGAGTAAAAAAGAAGAAAAAGAGGCATATCACCTTTAGAACATTTGCTTTCACTTAATTAAAGTGATTTCATTTTTTATGAAAGCCTTCACATACAAATGTTCATTGATTTCTCTTGTTCCGTGATCTTACCCAATACAAATTCACTAAAACAAAAATCGTTTCTGACTATTTTCCCCAGCCTCAGTCACCCACAGCAAACCTTCAGCCACCTTGCTCCAGGGCTCTGGTGAACTTGTGTGCCTGGTCTCTAAGTTCAGCCCTGCGTCCATTAACATCACTTGGTTACTCGATGGCAAGGAACTGTGGGACTACAACACTAGTGAACCCCACAGAGGCCCAAACGGAAAGTTCAGCATCCAAAGCCACCTTCGTCTGTCCCAAGTCATCTGGTTACGTGGGGCAGTCCTCACCTGCAGGGTGACACATGCAAACACCACCCTATCCCTGGATATATCTAAACCAGGTGCTAGTTTGTCCATTGATTCAAGTCTTTCTTGGACATTAAACACTGCACATACTAAGTTAACCACCTATAGCTTTTATAACTGCATGGATTATTTTATTACTAAGTCTTTGGAGTCCGTCTTCCAGTGTAACAAAGTCAGTGTAAAAGTCAATTAACAAATCTCATTTTAATTCTTTCATAGACATCTTGGAGGACTGTAATTTCTTAGATGACATCATGCATGCTGAAGTAAACCAAGACACATATGTGGAAAGCTGGTATATGGCTTTCACTTTTCTTGTTTTTTTCCTCATCTCCCTTATCTATGGTGTCTTGGCTACCTTGATCAAGGTAAGATACAACAGTTGTAGTAGTTTTGGTAGTTCACATTACTGTAGGGTTGTAATAACTCTCTTGTGTTTAATATTGTAATGATTCTGGAATACTATTATTTCCGGGTAGTTTTAATTTAGCATTTGTTTTTTACAAAACAAAAAACTGTCTCCCAGATCCTGACACCTTCTCTGTTTCTCCTTACAGACTAAGTGATGATGATCAAAGGACAGATCCCATTAAATGATCCACATGTGGACTTTTGAGGATTTTTAATGACAGGTGGCCTTTCTAGTTTCAAAGTGTAATAAATTAATTTCTGTTACTTCTTTCTTTTATTATGTTATGAAACTGGCTTGTACTATATTCTTTTTTATGTTTCATGTATGTAGTGCATGTGCGTAAGAGGAAACAAGACAACAATAAATAAATAAATGAAATACATGAAGCTTTAAATTCTGACTTTCAGATTCAAATACCAATGTAATGAACACATATTCTTGCATTTACAAAAATAAAAATAAAAATATGAAAAACAGTTATCATACTTTGCTTCATTGATAATATATATATATATATATATATATATATATATATATATATATATATATATATATATATATATATAGGGTTAAAACAAAGGATGACAAATGCTGATATGAAACAGTATTTATTTTTTTGGGAAATAAAGTTTACCATGTGACATGTACAGCCCCCTGTATTACTCATATTGTCCACTAGAGTGAGACAAAGCTCCATATGCAGCAGTGGGGATTTGCCACCTCTATGTGAAACACTAGTTGTGTAATAATTTGAAAATGCTGGACTGAACTGGACTGGACTGGACTTACTAAGCAGTATGATACAGAGGTGCATTCACTTAAAAACCCAAACAAGGACTGTTTTTATATTTCTTCTCCTTTCCATACATACACACACTGGGTTACTGTAAATGTGTGCACACTCTGTCTTTGAGTTAGAGCTGTGTGTTTGTGTCTGCATTTGTGTACCTTGTGGGTTTAAAGGAATTCACATTTGGGAGGGATGACACTAAGCACATCCAGGCCTACCATTGGCTTCCTCTGGAGTGATCTGGCACTGTGTGTGCCCTGATTGGCTGGGGACCCTTTGGCAGCCATCCCAAATCTGTGACGCTGTTGCTGGGATGGAGTCACAGCACGCTGCTGCCAGTCTAAGTGCCAAGGCACTGGCAAAGGGGATGCAGGTAGGGCACCATGCCCAGCAGAGAGCGTCTCCCTGTCTAACACCCCCATACCCCCATCCCATCCTCTTATGCCAAGCCTCCCTCCCTCGGGATCCTTGCTTGACCCCTGCAGCGTGTCCATATAAACCAGGGACAAGTAACAACCAAATATCCTCACACACGTAGGGCAACAATTCTCTCTCTACAGCTACGGTTGAAGCACCAGTGAGCGAGGTACTCAACCACAAACTGACCAGTGGCCAACAGCTGAACGCTGTGGTTGAACTGAGCACCTCTCAGCGTTAATTGTCTTGAACTGAATGTGAAGTACAGTGCAGCGCTGAAAATAGAAGTCAGTTAGCTTTATCTGGGAAATTAAGGTTTATCTTTATCTTAAAGTGCTCATATTATGCTTTTTGGCCTATTGTAGTCCAGCCTTTACTTCCATGACGAACGTGCGTCACTTTGTAACACACGTTATAATGCTCGCCTAGCTGCTAGCATGGCACGCCCTCATACTCTGCAACTGACTAGCTAGCAGTGCACCTAGCTACTGCGCATTTGTGCGACTCCCAACAAAGATGGAACAGAAGTGTGATGCCTCACTCGGTAGCTAAAACAGAGAGCTCAACACACAGGGTGAAAGAGGAGCTGCAGCAATATGTAGTGCAACAAAAATATGTTGTTGTTTTTTTAAATTAAACCATGTAAACCTATTCTGATATAACCTCTAAATACAAGTATCAACCTTTAAATGAGCAGAATATGAGCACTTTAAAGTATGACTACTCTTGTTTTAGCCTACCTTAGAATTATCAAGAGAGAAGCAGTCTGTTGAGCATTCACACATTTCTGTAACATTTCCTTTTAAACCGTATCAGTTTATGGGAAGGGAAAAAGATACAGCATATGCAACAACATGTCTATAATCACTGTTGGTAAAAGTGGTCATTCTAATGTTCATTAGAGTATTCACTGTAATTATTGGCATGATCAGCATCATCTTCATGCCATCTTCAAAATCCACACACACACACACACACACACAAATGTACATCTAATATTGAGGCATATGTACAGATACTTTCTGAAAACTTTCAATGGAATTACCAAAATAAAAGGAAAGAGGGAAAATCATTCCAAAGCATTAATTTCATCACTCCACCTCAAGCTAAAGCATCTTCACCTCAGTACATTCTGCATCCTTCTCATTGTTACAATTGTTTAAAAAATAAAGACAGGATGAAGTACAGTTAATCAAAGCATGTCGAGCCTTAAAACACCATACCAACAATGTTATGCCACTATGAAAATAATTACCAAGTAACAAGTACACTGACGCTCTGTTTATGCTGTATAAGCTGCCATCAAATGAATGTTAACATGTCTAAAGGGCCTACTGCCAACCAAATTTGCAAAGGAAAAAAGAAACAGTGATACAAACATGGGCGTTGCCTTAGCACCTGACCATGTCTTTTTGTTACACAGCTTGTCTATAGAGAGCCAAAGTGATTCTAAACTAGAGATTTTACCACATATTGTTTTAGTTCATCAATTTGGTGTATAGGGAAATACAATACGTTTTGTACTATTCCACCACACACACAAACATGCAAACAAGCTTCAAGTTTCAATCAGTTAATCAAACAATCATAAAATTGTACGTGTATGATGCTAGGGTGTCATTATTGTCTACCTACTAGCAACCAGAGAGTAGCCTAGTTCATATAAGGAGAATATTTAACAAGACTTGAATATTCAGGTGTAACGTTAGTGTCATTGTGACAAAACAAAAGTAACATTTCATATTCTAATGCAAGGCATGTGCATTTAAACACTTCCAGCAGGTGGCAATATTCTACTGACCATATTAACTTATCATGTAATGTTACCAATGGGCCTTTTCACATTTGGCATTTTCACATGTCAAAAGTGTAACGTTAGCCTACATAATCAAATGAATGATGGCTTAATAGCATTTAGCTACTTCAGATTAAGGGTCCTGGTGTTATGCAATCTGGCCCACTGTTACACGTCCATGCCCAACCAGGACACTTACATAAAACCGCTGGGGAAGGGGCGAAATCGGACCGTAGATGGTTGGACTGAGAATTTTTGATCAAGGGTAAGCTATAGCCTACATTTACTCAAGTAGCCCTACTGAGGCTACTTAAACACATTTGAGATAGGCTACTTGTGCTTTGGGCCACTTGATTAAATTATTTTCATGCCACTAGGCCTACATTTTAGAGGGAAATATTTTACTTTTTACTACAATTATCTGACAGATAGGCCTACATACTTTTTTAATTAAGATATTTACCTGCAAACATATGAATTTGTTAGCCTATAAAACATGCACATGAAAGAATATGATGATTTGTTATAAATGAAACTCCCCAACAGTAGGTTATACATGTAGGCTACAGATGAAATGATTAATCGATTGATTGACAGTAAATTAGGCCTAATTGGAAACTATTTAGATTTTTAATGCAAAAACATGTCAACATTCCCGCTTCTCAAATTTGAGGATTTTCTGCTTTTCCTTTTAATCATTTCCATTTATTTGTAATACATTGAGGTTTGGACTACTGGTTTGGACAAAACAAGCATTGTGTAGATGTCACTCTGGCCTCTGGGTAATACAGACGTCTCTCATTTGTTTTTAAGGGAATTTTTACAAACCAAAAAATCTGTCGATTAATGGAGAAAATAATCAGCCGATTCATCCATAATGAGAATATTCATTAGGTGGAATCCTATACAAAATACTTAACTCCACCTCAAAATCCTGCTTTACATTAGTGCTGAGTAATAATAATATACTGATATAATAATATAACTGTCACAGGTGCCATTTTTCTGAATGGAGTACTTTTACTTTTGAAAGTTTAAGGACATTTTCCTGATTATACTTAAATACTTCTACTTAAGTTTAATTTTCAATGAGACTTTTAGTTGTACATAAACAGAGGTTTTTTTTTACAGTGTGGTATTTGTAATCTCTGAATACTTGCTTCCCTACTGATTTTAAGAGGCAGGAAAATAAGAACAAACAAAATCAATAATAGTAAAATCAAAGCTTCAAATTCTGACTGAAGCATCAGACAAATATTCTGGCTGACCTCTGCCAATGGTAGCCTACTGCTTTCAAAATAGAGAGACCCATATAAAGTCTAATGTGCACACAATTCACCATGCTCTTAATCTGAAAATTGGATACTAAATTGGATTTGAAGATGTCAGCACATGATCCAAATATGAGAGTATTAACGTTGTCTTCCAAAAACACAAGTGTTACCATTTATAATCACTTGTACTGTGATCACCCTGCAGGTGGTGCAGCATACATATTATGAAGTTTTTATTTATTTATTCTATTTGTATTTAGGTGTTGTTCATTTGTGTTTTCATTATCCTCTGGTGGTACAAGCTCAATGACTATTTGACGACCAGTTAAACAAACACTTCATTTGGCTCTGATTCTTGGAGAACTTCCTTATGGTTACTAGTAGTAATGTATATTGTAGTCTAGGCCATGCTGTGTGATATACAGCAGTGAGTAACTATGTTTTAACCACAACTACATGCCCTCAGATGCAGCTAATAAATTGGCATACAAGCTTGATTTATTGAAACATGTATAGGCCTACTGCATCAACAGCATGATTGTTAAAGTATGTTATACAAGTATTTCTAGATATCTTTTCTAAGATAGCCAGTGTCATATCTGGGTCAAGCAAATGTGTGATTGGAAAAAAATAAGCTTTTCTTGAAAACAGAAAATCACAACCAGGAGATGGCACTGCTTTGGATATGTTGCAGTTACATTTTGTGTAAATTGATATTACACTTTTATTAGCCTACCGAGGCATTTGAATTAGGTGGAGTGTGAACAAAATGCTTATTGACTAACCAGCAGTTGGAACTTCCTGATACACGATCACTTGCCATACTTGATTATTCAGGTGATTTCCATTTAACTTTTGTGACTTCTAAAAACAACTGGCTCCATTAGTGACGACTTAGATGTGACACAGTGAAGGGTAAAGTATCTGTTCATGTTCATTCTTCTTATCTCTTTATCTCTTATCGTGCTTTTATCAGCTTACTTGATTGCTGACTGTGCTATTTGGTTGTTTTTTTAGCTGAAGGGGAATTTTCACAACATAGCATAACATTTAATGTCATATACAGATAGCACTTAACGTCAGACATTCAATAGGCCATGCCACATAGCTAGTGATTGTAAAACATGGTTGGGGTAATCACAATTTTGTTTTTTTAATAAATTACACATATGGGGTAATTTAAAATGAGACCCATAAATCATTTAGTTTTCTCTTATCAAATATGTACCAGACACACACGAGGTGTAGTTAACACATGCTAAATCAAAACATTGTGACTTGACTCTTAGTTATGCTGTTTTAGTTTTAGACTGCCGGGGGACTTCCTTTGACAAACTGAGCTTCTCTCTCCTCTCTCTTCCCATTTGTGTGCATCCATGTCCCAGAAATGCTTGTTACTAACCGAGCTCTGGGGAGTCTATTCCCCGGAGTCCTTATGTTTTTTCTCGCCCAGCATGTTTCCTTGGATTAGAGTGGCACCAAGATCATGGATGCAGCTGTCGCCGTGGTGCTGCTCCAAGTCCGCACCCTGCTACACCGTGCTACACCCTGCTACACCTTGTTACTCTTTACGGTGCCCTGCAGTGTCCTGCTGCGTCCTGCTGCACCCTGCTACGCCCAGCTCTGCTGCGCCATGCTACACCCTGCAGTGCCATGATATGACATGAACTTCTACGACTACTTTTTCTAGTCACTGATCCATTATCTTTATTGCTATTGCCACTGTTCATAACATCCCCAACCGGCTCTGTCAGACACCGCCTACCAAGAGCCCGGGTCTGTCAGGGTTTCTTCCTAAAAGGGAGTTATTCCTCGCCACTGTCGCACTACATGTTTGCTCTTGAGGGAATTACTAGAATTGTTGGGTCTTTGTAAATTATAGAGTGTGGGCTAGACCTACTCTATTTGTAAAGTGTCTTGAGATAACTCTTGTTGATATAAATAAAATTGAATTGAATAGATGATGCCATGAGGTGACACTTACTCACTTGTGGGTGTATTTTACATTAAAATCTGCATAATTTCAACAGAGAGCTTATAGCTGCCCCATTAGGGGATATTTTCTCTTTGAAATCACAATTAAGAGTTTATGAGATCACAATAAGTATTTTTATCTCTTGTCGGCCTTTACTCAAATGGATACACACTATAACAGACAGGACCTCTGCCAATGAAACACATGAAATATACACAGATAAAGAGAAAAAGATAAAACAAAAACAATCCAGTGACTAAAGATTTACTTAAACTCAAAACTGCATTCTGAGATGTTGGTCTCTCTAACATGAGCACAGAAAATTATGAGTGATATGCATGACAAAAAACAGTAGTTTCCAGTGGCAAATGTATTTTCCCAGGGCTGTTTAGTGTAACCATTAACCAAGGTTTGGTTTCTGGTTCCAAGAAAGTCACAGATTACTTTTTTCCTGTACATGGCCTACACATTCCCAGTACTTGCTGCCATGCTATTTTTGTGCATTGTTGACACTTGACATATTGTGGTTTAATATCTGCTGTGCCTCCATGCAAGTATAGATGCACAGAAAGGATTTTAATGCACACAAAAGCATAGAAAGCTATTGTTGAATTGGGTCAAGAGGTCTAGCATAACCATAGGCTACAGTGTGCCCATGTAGATTTTACCTATAATTACGCCCTAATAGAGAAAGCTGTAGGCTATATCACAGGTGCGCACAGGTATGGGCCATATCACCCTGTATTTTGTACATAATGCTTCACTTGTTTACAACCAACAAGGGTGCGGCATTATCCCTATACGAGCGTCGGTTCACTTAAGTTAAATAAGTATCCCCCCCACACACACACACACACACACACACACACACACACACACACACACACACACACACACACACACACACACACACACACACACACACACACACACACACACACACAGCCTACTTTTCCCACTTCTATCGCACAGAGAGTGACGGTTTTCCCTTGCAGGCTGCTGTTGCTGTGCCAATGCGCAAACAGTCTACGCCGTGGGATAGGCCTCCCCAAATTGAGGCTGCTCTCGAAACGATCATCCGATTGAATGACGAGCGCGTCATGCTTGTATTCCTCCTCTTATGTTCCGTGCGATCAGTGGCTCTGTGTTCCGCAATCCCCTGGGATACTGTATCGCCCTCGATGGCTCTGCTATCGGCGTTTAGCTCACACTGAATGGCTGCCTGGAGCAAGGAAAAACGGGAAGAGAGATCGCTGCGTCTCCTCCTTTAAACCAACGCTCTGCGTTAACTTCCCAACGAGGGGGTGAGTGTCTTGCCTGCCGCTGTGTGAGGCGTCCTGCCGGGGTCGTCTAAAGGTTTCACCGGCGGCGGCGGCGGCGGCAGAGGAGGAGGGGGTAGAGGGGAGAGGGGTCTGTGCCGGTGTCCTGGATTTGGGTTGATGGCGAACAGTTAGTACGCCCCGGGACAATCAAAGTTTGGGATAAGTAACGTTAGGCCTATGCCGCTTAGGTGAAGGGTATTGGCACAGTCCTAAACTTTCTTTAGCCGTTCCAGCCTTTTCCGTTAAATGTATCCTGTTGTCAGCGTGGAGTGCAATGTTTGGAGTTAAATGGTTAATTTCAGCTCTTCTCTCAAATATGCGAAAATGTGATGGCAGTCAGGTTTTCTGGCACGGCTGCTCTTTGCGAGCGCCGGTTATAAGAATTGTGCCTTGTTGTGCTCCCACCCCCGCTCCGTGCCGCACTGGTTCCGTCTGGCTCGCCCTCAGCTGCTGCGTGTCCTGGGATGACCTGTTGATGTCGGTAGAATGGAGAATGGCAGGGGGAGCGATTTCCCCCATCACCAAAATATTTAAATAAGCAACATTTGGGCTTGACAACCGGCGTCGCAGCACAGCTACCTCGTCCGCAAGGCAGTAAGTGTCTTGTTTATATATTAAGTGTGGACTATTGCGGAAATGCTTGACATTGTGCAGACTGGGCTGAGTGTGCATGAGGTGGATGGTGCGCCGGGGCGAACCCAAAATATTTAACAGTAGCGTTAGCTTAGCCATTAGCTACATCTATAGGCCTGCTGCGGATGGGGGAGAGCATCAAACATTTTAGCGTTGTCAGCCACAAAGGGGGACGAACTATGACCGCCTAATCTGCTGAAGATGATTAAAATGAATATACATGAATGCCATTTGACAGCACGTAAACAGGAACACACCGTCGCCCTCACCCGGGTATCACCGGGGCTTGCTGCCATCCTGTGTCGCCCCCCTCCCGTCGCCTCCCGGCTCCGGTGCCAGCAGACAGTGGAGCACTCCCGGCGGGTAGACTGGCACACGGCGCGGTGTGTTAACGAGCTCCTTATCTGTCCCTCATTACCCGGCATTCTTTCCCGTTTAAACATTTTCTGTACGGAGGCAGACTAGCGTCGGGAACGTCTCACATGGTACAGCCTCAGTAATATGGAGTTAAGAAGTTTAGACGCTGTAACGTCTGTGCTGCTTTATATTCAGGATCCAACCACAAATCCGGCCTGTTTGTCTTGACTTGATAGGAGAAGCACAGGCATGGGCACATGAGAACCAGGAAATGCCTATAGAGGGACTGCACCAATGACTCCACAGTAATCACACACACAGCAGTGTCAGAGCCAATGCTTCTTTCAGTTTTAGAAGTGGATCAATTGGAAAGTAGTCGGACAAGTATAAGTACTGAAATATGTTGACAGCAGTCCCATCATAACATAGCCCTTTGAATGTGGGCAAAACCTTCTAAAGTCTAAGTAGTATGTTGTGAGTATGTTTGACCTACTTTCCCCACCAGGCTGGTTGGTATAAGACACAGGGTGAATTAGGATGTCACTCGTTCACTTTGCTGCACTCTATTTATTTAATGGAATAAGGACCTGAGATGTTCCCTCTCATCTCTGCAGGCCTCACTGCTCCTCCTTGCCACACACACACACACACACACACACACACACACACACATGAACACGTCACATTCTCTTTCACTGTCAGGGCAAACTGTGCAAACACACCCTGCTCTCAGCCCTGTGTTTGTGTGTCTTTATGTGCACACATGTGTGCTTACTGCGGCTCGCCAAACTGTAAACAAGCAGTATTGTCTAATGTCTGTGTGTGACTCAGTGTGCCTTTTGTGGGTTTGTTTGAGTTTGTGTGTGCGCATCTGTGTTTTAGTATGAGGGAGAGGGAGCTTGAGTGAGACAGAGACAAAGAGAGCATTTCTCTTTACCCTGAAGCTTGGCTAGGTCCCAAATGAAAGGCTTTGGATATGATGGGGCGGCTCACTCCAGCCCTCGTCAGTCAGTCACACCAAAGTTGGTTGTGTGGCTCTTACAGGGTGGGCTTCAATCAGTTTGTTCTCACAGTATCAGAGATTGTCTTTGTTTGGTATGTATCTACATGTGTGTGTGTGTGCAGCTTGTACTCATGAAACACTTTGAGGTGGTAAAGCATCTGTGTGAAAAGTAGCTTTATCTAGGCCTGTATACTCTGTGTGGATATGTGAAAACACTTCTGACTGGTATTCTGCTTTAAGTAAATGTTTATGACCAATGCAATGTCACGTAGGCTTATCAATGGATCTGTTGTATTCCTAGCTGTATTTGTGGAAGTTATATAGTGCTTGTGGGTACACGGGGCATACAGTGCTTATACATGTGAATCCCTGTACTGAAAAGTAGACTTCTCCCCATGCTATTGTATAGAATGAGGTCATGGCTAAAAATCTAAAACGTAAAAGAATGTTTCTGGTGTCTTTACATATCCTGACACTGAATACAAAACTTTCTCAAAGACTCAAGCAGTTACAGTGTTCATAACCTCTCAGCACAGCAGAGGGAACTTCTTTTTAATTCAACATTGACATGCATAGTAAGGGGGTATGTTTGTCTTTGGCTGTTTAGAGAAGTGCATGGAAACATGCAATGTGGTGTTTGTTTAGGCCACACACTTTCCAACATAGAATAACAGACCATGACCCAGTTATCTGTTTTATAGCTCATAGAAGACAGAAAATAAAAAGGCTTTTACTGAGCCCGCTCCTGGCAATAACCACTACCGCGAGGCTGAAGTGACGTATAGGAGTAATGCAATGCACATTATCCATGGCAGTTTCAACAAAACTTTGTTTGAAATATCAACGTCCTGTGAGCCTGCCAAAAGCCTTCAGTAGGACTGTGTGAAGAAATCTGTGGTCTATGTCAATTGGATATGCCAAGGGATAGAATGTGGTTATTCAGAATTTTTTTTTTCTGTAGAATTGAAGTGCTTCATTATTACAAATGTTGCCTAATAGTAACACAAAATAGACTTTTATTAGTTTAGTTTATGTTTGGTATTACTGTGTCCCTGTGAAAGACTGTCAGCCATTTTATTGTGTCCATTAATGTAAGAGTCTGACATTCCTCACCTGTTTTTGTTTTAGGTCTGTTCTCCCTGAGCTTTCTGTCTTTTAACGCAGCCTTGTTACATTACACCTCCTCCCCACATTGCCTTCTGATACCCTCCTCACACCAAAGACACAGCAGAGGATAAAATCGTTTTTTCTTTTGTCATTGTTGTGAATGGGCCTGCCCATTTTATACCACCTGGGACAATGACCCTGCTCTAAACACTACAATCAAAACCCTGTTGAGGAGTAATTTGTATGACTCCTACTCCAAATGGCCCCAACTTAAACATTTAAAAAGTCTTGGTTGTATTTTCTTAACCTTCTCTGCCCTGTAACCCCTTTTCTAGGTCCTAATATTTCATGACCCCAAAAGTAGGAGTCATTAGGAGCCCTTCACATTACTCCTAATGACTCAAGGTATAAACAGCAACAGTCTGATACTTCCATGTAAAGTTGAACCTACTGAATGTTAACCATTTTAATACACATAGTTTATGTGTGGATGGGGTTTAATGTCATGTATTGTAATTGTGTCATCCCTCTTTCTTTCTCCACTTTTCATTTCATTCTCTCTCTTCTGTCTCTTTATTTCCCAACAAGACCCTTTGGTGGTGTGCGTAGGCGCACCATGGCCCAGACCCTCCAGATGGCGATCCCAAACTTTGGCAACAATGTTTTAGAGTGTCTGAATGAGCAGCGGCTGCAGGGCCTCTACTGCGATGTCTCTGTGGTGGTCAAGGGCCATGCCTTCAAGGTACTGATGAGACAGCGAGTTACTGTTTTTATTATGAAAATGAACCTTATATTTAAAGTCAAGGCTACATTTAGGGAAGTTAAGGCTTGGGTGTAAACAGTTAGCACTGTGGCTCCATGGCAGCCATGTTGCATGGAGGATGGAATGCCAGTATACTTCAAAAGAAGTGCTGTTTGGACAGTCTGAAAGTGGGGGGAAGACATTGTAATGTTTTCTTTTTTGTATCTTGGGTGGATCGACCAACCAGGAATGGTGATACACTTTCACAGAAAGCAGCTTATCCTAAGATATTTAGTTAAATTCTGCATCTCTGGCTAAAGGTTTGGCAATTTAGTTAAATCATTTCTTGTAGTCTTTTCTTGAAATGACAACTGGACCTCTTTAATTGCATGCAATTTCCTACTTTGCCTTTAAAGGTAATGGGTTAGATTGCCCCCAATTTAAATGCCCTGAGTCTTGGTTGGATTTTCTTAACCTTTTCTGCCCTGTAACCTTTTTTTTCTAGGTCCCACTATTTTAATGACCCCAAATAGGAGAGCTGTCCCTTTTTTGAGTATGGCTTTCTTTTCAAGAACATTAGGAGAAGTTCAAAATAGTATTTTAGGATTCATATATTAAAGACCTATTACACAACTACACAAATAAATTTACTGGGAACAGAACCATGTCATTTACACTTTTCTCAAGTTCAGAATATATTTTATTTTTTTAAAGTTCTCGTGCATGATCTTGTGTGGAATGATACATATGCACTACTCTAAAAGTTCTAATGTGGCGCTTTCTTATCTGCTTTTGTCTCAGGCCCATCGAGCTGTGCTGGCTGCTAGCAGTTCTTATTTCCGGGACCTTTTCAGCAGCAGCAATAGTGGAGGAGGTAGCAGCAATGAGACAAGCCCAAACGTAGTAGAGCTCCCGTCGGCTGTGCAGCCCCAGAGCTTCCAGCAGATTTTGTCTTTCTGCTACACAGGCCGTCTCAGCATGACAGTGGGGGACCAGTTTCTCCTAATGTATACTGCAGGCTTCCTGCAGATCCAACAGATCATGGAAAAAGGCACTGAGTTCTTCCTAAAGGTAAGGCTGAAATGTGTTTTAAAGTAAAGTGTCTATTCCAGTTGGAACAATATTGAAATGTATATTGTGCTCAGAGTTTGAAAAAGCAAAAAATGGAAAGGTTCATCTGCGGGCGAGCATGTATGCATGAAGGAAATTTAAGGGCAACCTGCCTTGTAGTTGTTGAAATACCTTTTCATGGGTCAAAAGTGCTGGTGGAAGTCAAACAATAGTGCGACGATGGTTCTAGCTAGGGAGGGGGTCACTTAATCATTTGAATCATTTACTGAAAACCATAAATAATCATACAAAATGAGAAGCCAATGGTTGTTGAGATGCTGTTGGACGGACAGGCTGACCATCCTTCGTACCAGCATGGCAAAACCCTACGAGCAAAAACATATCTGTTGGTACATCAGTGTGTTTATGTATGCTGACACAAAGTTGATGAATACATTCATTTTTTAGGTCTCCTCTCCCAGCTGCGACTCCCAGGGCCTGCACGCTGAGGAGGCCCCACCGTCTGAGCCCCAGAGCCCTGTGACGCAGACCAGTAACAGTGCAGGCCAGCCTGCCTCTTGCTTGACGCCGCTCCCTCTGGTATCACGAGTGAAGACGGAGCAGCCCGCTAGCCAGCCGGAAGCAGCCACCCCGTACTCAGTGGTCTGCACTCCTGTAGCCAAGCGGCTGTGGGAGGGTGGCAGCAGCCGAGATGGAGGCGGGGTAGGCTCAGGGGGAGGCGGTGGGGCCAGGAAGGCAGCCCGTTATTCCCAGGAGGCGGTGCGGGGCAGTGCCATTCAGAGCCCCGGAGCCCTCGGACTGGCCATGGGTATGGGTGCCAACGTAACCAGCCTGGCGGGCATGGTGGCCAGTGGCGGGCTTAGTGGCAATGCCAGCACCAACGGGAGCTCTGTATCAGGCCTCGGCATGTCAGAGGGCGCCAGCCCCGGCACCCTGAGCACCTACGCCAGTGACTCACCCATCAGCTACCATGATGATGAAGAAGAGGAAGAGGGGGCAGATGAATGTGCTGAAGAGCAGTATAGGCAAATCTGCAACATGTATACTATGTACAGCATGCTCAACATGGGAGCTGCAGGTAATGGACATGAGACAGAATAGCCTAGCACTTGTAAATGCACCTGAAAGACAGAGAAGATGTAGTCTAATGTTTACGCCAACTTTTATTTTCGGTGAAAGTGAAGTAATTTGTGCCTTCTCTGCTAAGAATTCCTACTTAATTTGAATGGATTTAATAGTAATCCTGATGTTTTTCCTGTTTTAGCCGGCATTTTACTGAGCACCCTAAAAAAGATATAGTTCTAATCTAATTTTGCAGCATTGTTTTTCTCCAGCAGCTGGTGAACGTGTTGAGGCTCTACCAGACCACACAGAGACACGGGGTCGGATGCGAGGCAGAGACCTTACATGTCTCCCCGCAGAACTCATCGCTCAGATAGGCAACCGCTGTCATCCCAAACTGTACGAGGAAGGAGACCCTGCTGAGAAACTAGAGTTAGTCTCAGGTATGGTTTATGTGTGCATGTGTGTTCTCAGAGAAACCTGTCTTTTCAAAAGACAGACTTTTATAGGAGAGAGTTTTAGAGGAGCTGGTAAAATGCTCAATGACTTGTTTTTCTAAGTGTTAAGTATGTCTATGTTAGAGAAACATACACTTGAGCTAGAAAGTATACATGTAGCAATATACCAATACCCATGTTAGTTGATTCAAGGGATCTGGCAAGGCAAATGAAAATATGTATACACATATTTAGAGGAAGCTGTCCTCAAATGACTGGCCTTGGCATTGGCATGCATATCACATGGCAGTACTGCACATTTGACTCATTGTGTTTATGTCAAGGACATCCAATGTGTGTGTTGCATCACAGGCTGGGTTACTTACATTTCAATGCAATGTGTGCGTGTGACAGAGAGAACTGTAGAGACATGAATAAGCAAAGAAAAGGATGGAGGTAACACACACCAAACTAGTATTGTTTGGTAGTAGTAGTAAAATTAAAAAAAGGCAAAAATGCAACAAAACATTTTTTATTGTGCATACCGGAATAATATTAAAATGACTAAACTTCACCCATTATGAAACCTGTGACACAGATGCAAATTCGATGTAGAGCAATAAACAGAGCAAAAAGAAATGTCAAGAAGCAAAACTCTTAACTATGACATGTCACTATGTCCCTAAACCACAGCCTCCTCACTCTCCACCTACCGCTGCGATGTTTGATATGAATCAGACTTGCCACTAGATTATCAAATACTCATTACATTCCAGTAATTCAAAGAGAAGATTTCATGATTTATCATTACTGTATATGATAGGGTTGGGCGATCGTTTTTGGGCAGCAGCGTGGCTCAGCGTCTGACAGAGCTTTGAAATAGTCAAACCTTTAAGCTGTCTGCAAGGGCCTTGCTTAAGAGCACCTTGGCATTCCCCCAGAGGTGAACTGGGACCTCTCCAGCTACCAGTCCATTCTGTATTTAGGCCGTACGGGGACTCAAACCAGCGATCCTCCAGTTCCCAACCCAACTCCCCACAGACTGAGCTACGCCCAATGAATCCACAGTAGGGCGCACATTCTAGAGGTTGTTATTATAACATAAATACTTTAACATCTTAGTTCTGATAGTAAGTTTAGTTAATATTGCCTTAATATTGGCATATGAAAACCAATCGTTGATTATCCCTTCAATAATCGATATACGATCAGAGCCAAGTATCCGACCTACAAAATCTGAACTTGAACAACTCAATCATGTCCTAAAGCGAGACAACAAATGAGTCATTAATGTTGATAAGTACCAATGATGTTTGGTGCTTCATTTGTTTGTTGATATTCATTGCATGTGCATTCTTTGCAGGTACCTCTGTGTATATATCACGAGCCCAGCTAATGAACTGTCATGTGAGCGCAGGGACCAGACACAAGGTGCTGCTTAGGAGGCTGCTGGCTGCCTTCTTTGACAGGTTTGTTCCTCTTGTCTCTGGGTCTATTTCTGCAAGTGTTTCATGTAAAGTTAGAAAAAGCTTCATTTTAATATAGAGATTAATGTATTTGTTTTTATCTGCTGGCATTAGAGGGATATAGCTATTTTTGTTTTCCTCTGTTCTGTGCAACTCATTTTTATTTTTGATGCATCAGGAATACTCTGGCCAACAGTTGTGGGACAGGCATCCGCTCGTCCACCAATGACCCGAGCCGCAAGCCCCTGGACAACAGAGTTCTGCATGCGGTCAAATGTGAGCGTACATGTTTTTCAGTCCGTGGGTGTTTGTCCACAAGCATGCAAACAATTTGCACATTTGCTTGTGAAGTTGGGTTCAGATAGAGGGGAATGTACTGTAATATTTTACATATTTACATATACTATATGCATATTGCAAAGAACGTTGTTGCTGAATTTAATGATTGGCTCTTAAATGTCTCAGTTCATTTAACAGTGACACAAATCTGTTTTCAAAGGGGAGATTATTTGCTACCTACTGCACCCTTATGGTTATCATTAGGTAATAACCCACAGTGACCACTAGAGAGCAACATTCAACTATGTTCACATTTGTGTGCTTGTATATGCTGTAGGTAATAATGTGTTCAGACATTTATGAGAAAAGCTAACTTGTGTAACTCCTTTGATTGCTCAGTGAAGTTTTGGCTTGCTTTGTGAACATGAACACATTTCCCTACATCGCATTTGTGAAATGAGAAAAGCAGCAGGACGTGGTCGAAGAGATCAGCTGCTCCATTTACGTTAACAAATCGGTGTCAGTGCCTTTATGATCTGCAGGATATTATCTCTCTAAAAATTCCCTAACTTAGAGACATGGTTATACAGTATTTGTTGCTAACATCAACTGAAGTGTGTATGAATGTCGGACATTTCTGATGTCATTCAGATGATTAAGGATTTTACAAGTACAGTCCAATCTTGGGATGTAATCCCAAATTGACCAGAAAATTGTTGCAGTGTGAGTAGAAGGAGCTCTGACACTTCAGGCTGCTGAAATTCTCCTTGCACCTCGCAAGTAGGCGGCGTTGTGTCATGAGCCTGCACTGTCACAAAGAATTGGCGGTACGCAGACATCCGCACAGTGGATTGTAAAGAAAATTTAAAGGGAAACAGGTCATCAAAGATGGTCATATTTTTAGAAGACGCATATACCCTCTGATGACTACATTTACACCATGCGGACACTAGCGCACATGCACAGTATTATTTTGGCTTATTCGAGCCTTAAGTAATGTGTATTCCACTTGCTTAACATTAAAAACATTTCCCATGACCATTGTTTCTGTTGTTTAGCTTCCTGTCTGTCTTATGACACTAGTTCTCGTCTTAGTCGTAGGTCACAGCATAACATACTAACTTTTTTTTTTTTTTTTTTCCTTTTTTATGTCAGTTTATTGCCAGAACTTTGCCACTAGCTTCAAAGAGAGCGAGATGAATGCCATCGCTGCTGACATGTGCACCAACGCCCGACGTGTGGTCCGTAAGAGCTGGATCCCCAAGCTGAAGCTACTGATGGCTGAGAGCGACGCCTACACCGCTTACCTTCCCGATGGCGTCAAAATGGAAGATGACACCCTGGCGGACCCAGCTTTGGACTCTGCCTCCCTGGAGGCCGCCGGCGGTGCCGGCATGGAGTCAGGTGGCTCTTCAGGTGAATCGCTACCAGGTGTGGGCGGGGACGGAGGACCGTTATTTTGAACATTGTGTCCGGGGAAAGTTGAAATTTGGTGACACGCATACCAGTATTCCCCAGTTCTGCTTGCCTCCTCACTCTTTGGCCCACGCTGATCTCTCACATCTGACTGTCTATACTACACTGCTAGGGTCAACAGTTGTTACCCTGATGTAACCAGGACATGAAAACTTAAATTTTTGCTTAATGACTGTACAATGGAGTTAGTTGAGGAAAGGGAGAGAGTGAGAGGGTTTTCTCTCTGCCTCCCCTTGTCTTTTTTAGGTGTGTAAGCGCATCCACTGTTGCATATTAAATACATTCCCTGAAATGCAGGTGGTGGGGGGAGTTGCCAGTGCAGCTTGAGGAGGAAGGGATGGCTGGATAGACAGGCTAGGAGTAGAGGTGGCGAGTATATTGAATGTAAGTGTCTGTGGCAGTTTTCTTTATGCAACCCTAACAACTTGTATTCCAGCCTAGGAAAAATGAACTAAATTTTAAAATAGATACAATAATAAACATTAACACTACCTTCCTACTTCCTCTCCTTTCATCTTCCACTCATCACCCTGCGAGTATTCTTCACCACATCACCTTTCTCGAGTGTTTCACTGTGCAGTGTCTTATAGAAATGTATCTCATCTTTCTGTTTTCTAAATGTTTAGCATGTTTCTCTTGTCTATGAACTGAAAAGGTGATCCAGAGAGAAGGGGAAAGCTTTTTACTGAGATGATTGTAAAGAAAATTTAAAGGGCAACAGGTAATCAAAGATGGTCATATTTTTAGAAGACAAACTATATTTATACAAGTGCCCACGCCTAGAACGGTGTGAGCAAAGAGAGTGAAAGGGGTTGTTTTAAAATCTCTATGATCTTCGTTTATTATTGAAAGAGGTCTTGTCAAATAAGGAATAGTGCTATTTTTGCATAAAAAAAAGTATAATAAAGCAGTATTATCATAAGTCCCATAGTCATTTATTTTTATCTTTATTTGACAGTGCAGAGTGATGGAATGAGCAGTTGAACTGCTAAATTTGAAGCATTTCATCCTCTGTTCACTAGCTTAACATTAATAGTGAGACTGATTCAGCTGGCTTGACTGTTGTCTACGATAACCATTTCTTGTTAGGTTGTGAACCTGCAACGTTTGCCTCCTTCAATAAAACATTTGCCCACAACTTTGAAATTACTTGTAGAAATATAAAGGCTATTGATCTGACAGCTCAGCTAGTTTCTTCTTTGTACTGAAATTATTGACAAGAAAACAAACGATAATAATATTATGGAATATTGGAATGCCTTTTATTTGAAATCAATAAGCAGAAGCTTGGTGGGTACAGTGATGTCATGAGGAGGCAATACTGCTTGAAAAGCAAATAGGCTTTATGGTACTATCCATGTGTGGGAAACAGGTCTTTGGTAAAGAAGGAGAGCCTGTATTTTGTGGCTGTGTCTTTTAAGTATGTAGTTTATTCATGTATCTAATGCACCACCTCTTTAATAAGGACATTCAAATGGCTGACAGTTTTAATTTAGAGTTTAACATGATTTTGTATCTTCCTTGAGAGTTGAGGTTTCTGCACCTTATTGAGAAAAAACACAGGTCCATGCACCTTTTGAGAAATGTAGCAATTGAACCACGTTAGGTTGAATCTGTCTTCTTTTTTTTTCCATGTCTGCATATTTCTTGTTTAGAAGTGGTACAAATTCCTACTGTAAATAATCAAGACGACTGTTGAGTTAAATCCCAAGTGTTCTTCCTTTTTGTTGCTGGATGCGTCTGATTATAAAATGTCAATAACTGACCTCTTTTTTTATGTCAAAGTTTGTGTTTGCTAGAAGCTTTTTGAATGACCTGTAAGAGGTCAGCACGGGATTCATAGTCCCTGTTTCAGATGGATATAAGTGAAAATAGGGTGTGACTTAGCGATGTGTTCTTAACCTGAAATGCTCTCACAGACAACTGATTACTTTCTCCTTCTGGAGGGGCTTTCTAAAGACGTTCTATCTTTCTGAAGACAGGTACAGGGTAAAAACCGGGAAGGAATCGGTGCTTCTTATTCAAGGCAGTTGAGTCAATCTGAGAAAAACAACAACTAGAAACATGATAGACGAAGCTCAGCCTATTTTCACTATTGGTTAAAATTATAAGGATGAGTTTACTGAAACGTTTGACCTGATGATTTACGGACAGCAAAGGTGCAGTACCTTATACATATTCTGTAAAGGGTAATGACAACAATACCTCAGTAAGCTCTGCATTTGACTGTAGATGCAACATGATCACCCCTCCCCCACGAACGTACCTCTCCAGTATCTTTGAAGACTGCTGTGCTTCCTGTCCTTCATGCAGCTGGTGTCATGTTTCACTTCCACAAGTTTATTCATGTGTTTCAGAGAAAAGGCAAAGCAGTGGTTTTAGGTGGTTAACTCCGAATTATAATATTTCATTTTCTCAGTGACTTTCAACTGTTAACTGTTTTTTTTTTTTATGTTTACAGTTGAACTCAAATGACATGTTTTCCCCAATGTTTTTTTTTATAATTATGACACTACTTAAATTAGTATATATAAGTTAACATAATACCTGAAATGGTTTGCTGGGACATCAAATTATGTTATACAGAAAAACCTGTCATTTCAGATTTTTAAATATATTAATTTCAAGGTTTTTCAAAATAAATCCACTATAATTCAAGATTCTTAGATAATTACTTTGGGTACAGGGAGTTTTTGGGACATTCTGTCTTCTTAATATCTTCTTTAGCCTAATGGCTACTACATCTGTGGATGTCCCTGCCTAAAGAAGTAAACCCAGATATGGCAATAGCCAATTACTGTTGTCTCATGTCTAAATTTAGTTTCGTAATTGATTGTGTCCTTCAGAGAGGTAGTCTCTTAGTGAAATCAAAGGGTAACTATGGTTATGGTACTTTTCAGGGGTTTTTACCTGTAGTCAATGTTAAGTTCTCTGTCCAAAAAGTCCCTCGCTCACCACCTACTTGCACACTGCTTTATCTGCAATAGGTGTGTGTGTGGTTGTTTTACTTTATGTGCATGTGAGAATAGAGAGATTCCATGCTTCTTTTTTCAGTATGTTCTAAGCATATTGTAATTTCTGTACCTTTCAACGTGTTTACACTTCACAAAACATGTCGACCTACACACTTGAATGGATAAGGTGTTGCACGGCATGGGGAATCTTTTGTCACTAAACAGTACATATATAAATATGATTATACACATGTATAGATAAATACTGTATATTATATATAGATGCACACATAGAGGTCAGATTGTTTGTTGTGCACTCGCAGCATGAGGTATATATTTACCCAGAAACGGCGCTTCATCACAACCTGTGCAGTCTGCCCATGTCTTTGCCCCTGCTCCTTGCCCTCTGTAACCCTGTAGCGCCAGTGGACATTCTGTAAAGCTCATCCTATTTCTTTCTGTGTTCCAAGTGCCAATAACTTTGTGAAAGCCCTGTAACTGTGACCCAACATTATCAAATGTAATTGCACATTAACAACTGTAAAATAAATAAATACAAATCATAGAGAAAATGTCAAAATGGATTAAATAATGAATATCTTAATAAAAGATTTGTAACAATTTCTGTTTGAATCATTTTTTACTGGGATGTAACTGTTCAGCTGCTTGTTGGGTGTCTGGTTGTTTTTAATACACTTTTCATTCATGACATTTCCTAGTGAATTCACTAGAATTTCATTAAGAAATTGGATATTGCCTTGAAAAAAAACATAAGCATTCCCTTTTTACCTTAAAAAAAAATAATGCGTTTGAATATCAATGTTAAGTTAGGTTCAAAAATAAATTTACAGCAATATCTCAAGAATTCAGTTTTTCATGTATATTTCTGTGGCAACATTCCTTTTCACTGTGAAATAGTTTAATGTAATTCACCGTAAGTATGCACTTTTTTTATAAACCTGAAGATAAAAAGCTTAAACATGCATGCTCATTATTGAATGTTCCTCTTCATGCACACTTCAGTACTCCCAGCTGGAGGCTGCCGTGTATGACCAGTTTCTTTCATGCTTCATGAACATATCACCCCACACAGTTATTCCTGCCTTCATTTGGCTGTAGTTTTGCTTTCATACTTGATATACAGTACTTTACATATTTAAAACGACAGCTGCCTCATGAGGCCAGTATTCACTGACATGTTTCATACTATGTATACAGCAAAACTTGTGAAATAGGACTTTATGTTGCCTCAAATGATCTAAAATGGTGACTTTACCTTTCCTAAACGTGAAAACCTGTTAAGGTATGAATAAGTATCAATAACTCATTTTCAATAGTATAGCACCACTTTCAGAAATGTTTAGCTACTTTTTGGTTGCTGTAAAGACTTGTAGAGCTCATATTATGCTTTTTGGCTTTTTCCCTTACCATTATTGTGTTATATCTTTTTTGTGCACGTTATAGGTTTACAAAGTGAAAAAGCCCAAAGTCCACCCCAAAGGGACTTACCATCTCCAACAGAAAACACTGTTCACAACTGCTCCAAACAGCTCTATAGTAGTCCAGCCTTTACTTCCGTGACAAACGTGCGTCACTTTGTTACGTATGTTATAATGCTCACCTAGCTGCTAGCATGGCATGCCCTCATACTAGGGCTGGGACGGTATGGATTGTTTTCTACCGTGGTTGAAAAGCAAGAAATTCCCACGGTAGTAGTGTAAGTTGAGCGAGAATGGCAGGGTGCCTTAAGTAAGTGGCGTCAGTGCCCGTGTGGTCGCGCAAGGAGAGCGAGCGGTAATTGAGAGTAGCGTATGAGTGCCGCTGTGAGGAAAAGAAAGAGGAAAAAGAGATAGAAAAAATGATGTAAAGTGAGTTAAAAGTGAACAATAAAACAACAAGCTAGAGCTTCTCAAGACACGGTGGCATTATCTATTGTCAATACTGCCAGTAAAGTGAATGGCGTTACCCCCGAAAAACATTAAACACACAACACGTTGCAGCCCGAGTGCAGCCATCTAGCAGCTGAGCAGACAGACAGAGAGCAGAGAGGGTGACTCGGCAGTTCACTAACTTGTTGCTCTCTCTACCAATATAAGCCGCTCTCTTTTAAGCTACGAGCTATGGGAAACATGCTACGATACAAGACATTACACAGGTAATCTCGCATATAGGCCTAATAGTCAACGCGAATGGAATGTTATTATGTGTCATGGAACATTGTGCTCCCCAACTTTTTAAAGGTCTGATTTGCTCCATCTTTTGATGAAAACTTTCAATCCATGTAAGACACAATGTCATCAGACACAATCCATGTCATTAGAATCAATGAATCCATGCCATTAGACACAACGTGCACACATGTGAAGGCCAATGTTTTTTTGCGGTGATGACAGTGATGAGCTCAGACCCGCGGTAATGCGGTAACCGTCCCAGCCCTACCTCATACTCTGCTTCTGACTGGGTAGTAGTCTTTTCCTAGCTACTGCACATGTGCGACTCCCAACAAAGATGGAACAGAAGTGTGATGTCTCACTCTGTAGCTAAAACAGAGAGCTCAACACACAGGGTGAAAAGAGGAGCTGCAGCAATGTGTAGTATGACAAAAATATGGTGTTTTTTGAAAATTAAACCATGTAAACACATTCTGATATAACCTCTAAATACAATTATGAAGCACTTTAAATCAAAAACTGTGATTTGATTGTGGTGTTTCGGCTGAAACTTGGAAATCGCTATATAAGATTATTTCTGATGTAAATGTGACTATATTAACACATTCAGAATGATGCACTGTACGAGATAACCTACTGGCACTCTCTTCCTATTCTGTGCATAGATGGCCTTATACCAGACACTCAGAATCAAGTTATCTTTTGAATCTCCCTTAAGAGGGCCCCACCTAGTGTTGAAAGGCAGACAAGACAACTGGGTGGAGGAAATCCAATACAAGTTTCCTGCAAGACTGCCAAAAACACTTAGCAGTTCAAACTTAAAGCTATAGTGCGTAGTTTCTGCCGCCCCCATGAGGACTTCTAAGTAATGACAACAAAACTGTTGGCGCGTCCACATGATACAAGCCTTACGTGATCGCGCACCTGTGTGCTGTGCTGTGTGCTGTGCTGTGTGCTGTGCTGTGCTTTATATTAACATTAGCCTCTTTTAGCATGTTGTTTTGTTTTTGTTGCTGGCACATTTAATGTATGATTGAGTCCAAGCTGTTTCCAGTTACATAGCAGCATTAGCAAGAAATGCACAATTGAAACAACTTTCACAAACTGAATGTACTGTATACACAGTAACAACTTAGCAGGCAGACAAATTAGCAAATAAAGACCACAACAGAACTAAAAGGCATTTTGTCAGTGGCTCCAAATATGCAATGAGATGCCGTAGTGGCTGTGGATCTGTCTGCTTATTGTGATGTTGTACTGCTCTCTAGTGGAAATACATTGGTTAATACGTTTAGGGCACAATATCTTGGAAAGGACTACAGTCCAATGTAGTTGTTACATAAATATACTGGTTGTAACATGACATTCATCTGAAGAGTTTTTCTAAAGACTTTAAGTGGGGTCCCACACTGGCACAAGGGCAATGTGTTGCCTGACATGTGAAATGCAGGACACACATTAGATATTGGATTAAAAAACAAAGAAACTAATGTAAAGAGGGATTAGGAGTGGAGAGAAAAGGTTAGGGTGTTACATTACCCCAGGCTTCGAATCAAGGGCTACAGGCCTGTAGCAGTGTGTGTGCCTGGTGAGTTATTTCCTCTCCAAGTGCACATTTAGTAACTCATTTGATGAGCTCCACTCTCCAAAATGTTGCTTCTGTTCCATTGCACGACCACAAGAGGGCACTCTTCAAACTATTATTGCACTGAAATGTCCACAAACAGGTTTCCATCCACCTCTATTGATGATTTGAAAACAAAAACCAAGTTTCCAAACATCAGTAAGAGGTTAGGAGGAAATGTGTTGACATCAATAAAGTATCTCTTCTACTTCTGGGATGCTATTGGTCACAATAACACGACCAGATTGTATCTTTAAGAGAGGCAACTGATCAACTATAAAGCAGGGGTCTTCAACGTTTTTTTAAACCAAAGACCCCTTAACTGAAAGAGAGATGGAGCAGGGACCCCTTGCTACTAATATTGTATAAAATTAAGTTGTATATTAAACTGGGCCTAAAATAACGTGTAGGGCAGCCTAAAGCATGTATACATACCTTTTTAGAGCATAGAATACTAAGCTATTCAAATAATAATTGTTGGCATGATTTTATAAATCATCTTTTAATGTTACACATAGGCTACTGTACATGTGGGACAGTGAATCCTTAGAATTAACCGTATCTGTGGATGGCTGTCTTAGTGACTACCTTTCCGCCAGTAAGCCTATCATCAGTGGGAATTTATATGTGCTAATAAAATGTTGGATTCATGTTAAGACATTTAAAGGTACAATATGTAACATTTCTGCATTAAAATGTCTAAAAATGACCATACCTATGTTATATATTTTTTTGAGTTGTGTAGTTACACTCTCACAAATGTTTCCACCAAACTTCAAACCCAGAGAAATCTGTTATTTTATTTTCAGACACGGCACGTTTCCTTTCCTTCCTAGTCGCCCGTCAGTGGCGTCATATAACCTTTCACCTTCTAGTTCCTCGTAACTTCATTCAAAACACAGCACCCAGATGATACGTTTGAGCGTAAATGTAAATCATACAATGTCACAGAAAAAAATACTCCTAACCACAATACTGCTTTTTCTGCCACGCAGCATCATTTTGTGATTGATAATATGCCACTTTGCAACACAGTAATACAGCAGATATCTTATTTATTGATACATATCAATATCGATCCAGTTTAACGTTACTACAATGTGTTGGTTGACAAGTAGCTAACTTAATGCTAGCTAGCTAATGCTTGGTGGATAACATTATAGGGTTACCACATCATTCAACACGCTCATAAAGTTATTAGTAGCATGATTGTTTTCACCACGGATAAAAGCAGCGCTGGGCTAACCCACGAATGAGTTTACCTGTAATGTTAACGTTAGCTGTATAGATAAGACGACTAATCTAATGCTAATTTAGCCAGCTAGCACCCGGTCTGTCTGCCTGAAATAACAGCTGACAACAGCTGGGACATGTAGCAATAGCCAGTTACGGTTAGCCCATAGCCAGCCAACAGACAGCCACCATTACAGCAATCCATACAGTATAAGTACTATACAGCACTTAACTCCGGTGCAGGGTGCTTACGACGCTAACGGCAGTTTAATGAAGCATCGGGAAACAGACCATATCAGACCCAGACCCAGATCTGAGTCGCAACAGTGGCCATCCATAGCTAGTGTTAGCTGCGTCTCCGTTAACGCTAGCTACCGGTGTTCGTGCCGAAAATCTCCTCCCTGCCGAATTTGTCACCCCTCTGTCTTTACAGTTAGCTAAATTAACCCGACAAGCACCAAAACGAATAGTTAAGATTAAAGAAAAGTAAAGGGGGAGATCGTTCCGGGCAGCTTGGAGCAGCTCAGCTGCTGCACAACGGCCGATCTCGGCTCACCGTCCCGGGAGATTCCCCAGAAAATCCCCACCCACACCTGTCTCTCAGACTCGTTGAGTAGCTAGCTAGCATTACAACAAACCCCGTCCACCCCGGTGTTGAAACCATCCAAAAGATGACAGTGACATGTGAAATATATTGTGATAGTCATTGTGTTTTAGCTGCTGGCTAAAGTTAGCTTGCTGGCTCACTAGCTAGCGAGCTAACTGATCAGCTACCAATACAAAATCGAATCAAGAAAAACGTAATTATGTTGGGGGAAATGCAGCTATGTTATTAGAATGACATGAATAAACGTTACTAAACGTAAAGTGAATACATTTGAATGGGTAAACTTGTACGTGAACAGATGCATTCTAATCAGCGAGGTGAGGTAATTCCACGCAACTTACCAACGTCATCAAAAGTCCGTGTTTACAATCCATTGTTTTGGTTGAGAGACCCCTAGCGGCAGAAAGTTACATTGTACGTTTAAATTTTTGGAAAAACTTTTAAAAAACAACAATAATTTGGAAGCCCCCCTGCAGTGACTCTGACGACCCCCTAGGGGCCCCGGACCCCCTGTTGAAGATCTGTGAACTAAAGAATAAGATAATAACCAATGATGACTTATTTGTCACTGTCAACAAAGGAATTTAATTTCCCTTCCTTTCACATGCTGCTTATTGATTTCTATGCATTTATACCACATAGCCAGATATTTTTCCTATAGTATAGTTAAAAAATGTCAGCCTGATATCCTGTGCAACTGATGTTTTGTTGAACTGCAGCCACACCACAAACAATCACCTGCATACCACAAATTCCTCTGGAAGTAGCTTGGGGAAAAAATGGTCTCTCTCTCTTTCTGTTTCTCTCTAAAAATTTAAATCTGCTTATAAATACGCTTTCAAACTGATGCTCGAGAGTAAGTTGTATTGTTATGCTGTCATATTGATGTAGTATTCACTGTATCCAGTTATAACGTTAAATGACGCAAACGTAAGCTGTAGTTTCTGATCATGATACTCGGGAGGAATGGATTCCTTTGCCCAAATATGGGCTTAGGGAAGTAGCAAGCACTCTGACGCAATCCTCACCACTGTTACTTTAAATGGCTTCAGGAAACAAGGGCTTCCACTCACGTCATGGGTTTTCCTCTGCATGTGCCACATGAGCAGGATGTGCTTAATATGGGCATTTGTCTGTTAACCTCCACCCACTTTTTTTTCTCCTTCAAAAGGAAGTAACACGCTCTGGGGGATGGGACAACTACAGCAGTGGAATGGTATTCATCCCTGCTGTGAGAAAGACTACAAACAGACAGACATATTTTTCACAGGTTAGACTTTTCCTACTGCAGGTTTTGCATAATAAGAACTACATTGTGGTCAATTTATAATGTGCTAATGGATTTAAACATTAAGAATTGCCTGACATGTGCATTTATCCTGCACATACACTTATTCTTACTCTTATGTTACCACACTGCACATAGCTGTACATACTGTACATATCTGTCTATATGGTTCCTTCAGAATATCCATGTTTATTCTGTTTTTCTTATTATATATTCTGTTAATACACTGCATATATCTTATATTATTCTTACTAGTATACATTAGACTAAATATTAGTGCTACTACATTGCACATATCTGTACATGTTGTTCATACATTGTTCATATTACATAGCCATATTTATTCTGCTCTTATAACACTGCAATATACTTCTTGTCCTGTCTATGTACCACCTGTCTATACTTTGTATATCACATTGCACTTTTCTGCTTTTTTTGCACTTCTGGTTGGACGCAAACTGCATTTCATTGTCTTTGTACTTGTATTCTGCACAATGACAATAAAGTTGAATCTAATCTAATCTAAGGGGGGGGGGGGGGGGGAGTTCATGTTGTGAATTGTATGTTGTGTATGCTGTTAAAAAAATAAATAAAGAATTGCCTGACATGTAGTTTCACTATCTTGATGTATTGAAAGTCAGGTCCTTATCTTGCCTAATAAGCATTACCTGCCTAGTCATACCAAGCACAGATAATTGCACAGATAATGCTCTTTGAACTAAGTGTAATATTTGATGGTATTCTAACAACACAACAGGCTTTGTTCGCATGCTATTAAAACAAATTATTTCCATGTGTCAAGGCTGGTTCAGTCAGATCCCCTTTAAAGCTTTAAAACCCCTTAATGGCAAAGTGTTCTCCTGAGATGTTGCACTTATTAATAGTTTAACCACCAATAAGTGCAATTACAATGCCTATTTTAAAGCAACAGCCAAACACATTTGTCATCAAAACCAGAGCCAGGACCAATTGGATCTGATCCAATTGGTCCTGGCTCTGGTTTATCCATGTCTTTGCATTGGATATAGGCTGTAGCCTATATCCAATGCAAAGATATGGTGCATGTTTGGTCAAAGTCCAAAACTCCAAGGTCAAAACTCCAAGGCTGGCTGCATGTGGTAACATAAAATATAAGAACATGAAATACCTAGAAACTAAAGAGATGAGTTATTTTCTAGAAGAAATTAACTGATAAAATAAAGCAACATAGATAAACCATAAATTGCAATAATGCTCTAAGTAGCCTATGCTAAAATACTGCATAAGCCTCTCTTTAATCCAGCATTCAGCAGCTGTTACCAAGAAATAAGCATCCGCAATCGACCTCCATCCATGTGTTAGTGTAATGCTTGTGTAAATAAGACAGTGTAGGAGTTGTGAGATTTGTTTGCAGTTTTCCCTCCTGTTTTCCAGTATTTGTGGGTAGTGTTGCAAATGTCGGGGCTGCTTTCTCGATTGTTGTTCATAGATGGTTGCATCACCAGATAGATGCCTGTGGGTCATTTATATGTTCTGTTGATTTTAGTTTCTACTTGAAAAGCAGTCGTATCTTGATAGATTAAAATAGCCAGGCAGCTGCCTAACCAGTTGTTGCAGGGCTGTTTGAAATAGCAGAGCGGGGTATGAGGCCAATGGGCGGGGCTATGACGCTGAGTGATAGTGACGTCAACGAGGTAATAAGTAGTTACTCTGCACCCGGCCGGTCTTTAGTTTGTCTGCGTGAAGTCATATGGGTCTACCACCCTTAACGTTTGATTGTTTGTTCTGGACTCATTTCAAAACAAGCTGTGACATGGAGGTCAGCGTAGAGGCCAAGAGGATCATGGTCGTGGCTTTGGGGAAACTGTACAGTTCCCGCACCCAACGAGGGGGTCTCCGTCTCCACCGGAGCCTCCTCCTGACTCTGGTAATGAAATCTGCCCGGGACATGTACCATGAGGCCCAGACGACGGCGGAAAGTGTTGCACCAGGATGTGAACAGCAACAACAACAGTCGACCGGTGAGGTGGCCACAGAGTCTACTGGCGTACAAATGGAGCTCCAGGGTCCCGCTTCGCTTGCCACCGGAAAACCTCGGACTTCACCCCGAGAGGAGGTCGTATGCTCCCCCGCAGAGCTTCGCCGCGACGCAGAAAACAAGGAGAATCTGTGCCCGACTCAGCACTCCAGGAAAAGGCGGGGGAAAGCGGCTGTGGAACCGGACTTTTTGCCTTGCAAGAAAGCTAAACTCGAGCAGCAGCTCATTGTAAATTCAGTTTTGCTGGACTATGTGAACTGCAGCAGTGAACTGGGAGCACACCCAACCCCCATGCCTCTACAGAGAGCCATTGCAGCGTGTTGAAACCCTGCGCAGTATATAAACTTTCGACACGGCCTGGGAGCCTCTTCCAGGGTAGTTTGGATGAACACCCGGGATTATGTGTCCTGAAAGAACCAAACATGAGTCTGGGCATGTTGCAGGAATCAAGGAAGTAGCCCAGCTGGTGTGTAGTAGGCTAGTCCCAGTGACCTTTGGCCTAATTATTGGCCAACACTAAGCAATGGGCTGGCTTCAGCTGACCAAAGGCGGAACTAAAGCAAGAGGTTTACCAGGATGTGGCCTTGAACTGCCTCTATGAACATTTACAGCTCAGCAAATGTAACATGTTGTGAGCGTGTGAACCAGCGCTGTACGATCAAATGTGTTGATGAATTCAAGTGTAAAACGGTGAATACAACTACCTCAGTATTTATTAAACCATTTTTATTGAATTTGGAGTGATGTGTTGTTTGTACCAGAAACTGTGTCTGCAACAGACATGGAAGCATGATGAGGGTTACATGTTTAATATCTTAGTCATGAGTCCTGCTGATATAGTGGCTGTTGGTGCAAGAAAATCAGTGTGGGAAAGTGGTATGTGACAGGAAACTGGTTGAGTGTGAGAAGTTTTGCTTCCTTCCCCCACACTGATTTGCAGAACAAAAGCAGGGACAATTCATGAGATTGCAGTCTAAAGAGGGGGGGAGGCTGTAAAGCCATTGACTGGCCCTACACTGAGACCAACCAGGGTCCCCTGGCTCTTAAAGTAGTGTTTTACTGTGGCCTGAATACTGTCATAATAGTCATTGGTTCAGGGAGCAAAAGGTTAGAATCACAAGGATTTATTGCCAACTAAAAAACACAAGGAGTTTGCCTTGGTGAATGGTGCATACATGAACGTATTAAAAGGAAACTAAATAAACGGTAACATAAACAAATATACCTGTTTTAACAATAAGAAAACAAGACTTGGTTTAGTGCAGAATGTGCAAAGATATTGATTTAATGGGCAAAAAGTTGAGATATTTGTGGGATCTGATTACAACAGAGAAAGGGACATAAGGGAGTTATTCAGGTTAAACTACAACTATTTTCATAGTAAAGTTGGGTGCAAGTTTTGGAATGTAATGTCGCAACAGGGTTTGCCGGTGTTGGGGGAGGGGGGTTAGTCCAGGAAAACAGAAGAAGGAATGTGGGGGGAAGTGCCTGTGTGAGTCCCATGAGGCCCCAACTGTGCTGCTTATTCTTCCGGCTGAAACTAGAGCACCCTGTCTGTCTGTGTACAGAGGGCTGGGAGGAGTGTCCGGAACCGTCTGGACATGCCTGTGAAAACACACACACAGCCTTCTCATGTCTGTTCAGATCACGCACACTTCTTTCTTTACTCATTTTCTCTTCCCTCTGAATTTCTTTTTCTCCCACGCAAGCTCATTTGTGAAGGAATATGCTGACACATCCATGTCCTCTGCATAACTATAAACAAGTCATGTTCTTATGGATATTTGGTATCTTTCAAAACTGCTAGAATTCACAGGAACATATAAGAGCTGAATTCACTTCAAGCTGTTGGGGTGATTTAGATCTCTCTTTCTTCATCGGCCTCATTAGCGGATAACAGCTGAACTAATGCATGTTTTTATACTAACAATGCATTTAGAATGGAATTATTACCCAACAGTTCCACTCAGGTCATCTTACAGTTCATTCTATTGGTTTTACAGCCCTCAAATGTATTGTTTGCTTTACTCTCATCAACGCGGTTTCCAGCACCAAATGGCAGATAGACAACGTTATTGACTAGCTGGTGAACATAGTGGAGAATTTAGCAGCTATAGAAGCAGATTTTTCCATCAGGAGCTGGTGAAAGGCCAAAACACGTAAACGAGAGCAAATTGGAGATACATGTTCAGAAACACAACTCCACATGAATGATAACGCTGCTCTGTGTCTGCTAGATATTTAAATACTTTAAAGTGGTCATATTATGGTCATTTTCAGGTTCATAATTGTATTTAAAAGTTGTACCAGAATAGGTTTACATGGTTTAATTTTCAAAAAACACTATATTTTTGTTGTACTGCACATTGCTGCAGCTCCTCTTTTCACCCTGTGTGTTGAGCTCTCTGTTTTAGCTACCGAGTGAGGCATCTCACTTCTGTTCCATCTTGTTGGGAGTCGCACATGCGCAGTAGCTAGGTAAGGACTACCAGCCAGTCAGAAGCAGAGTATGAGGGCATGCCACGCTAGCAGCTAGGCGAGCATTATAACGTGCAGGGCCGGCTCTAGCCCTTTGGTTGCCCTAGGTGAGATTGAGTTTTGCACCCCCCCGCCACCTAGTCTTGCATTGCCAGATCTCCACCGCTGTGTCAGCGATAGAGTAGCAATTTATGTTCATTTTAGTGAACTAGGTCTAATCATAACTGGCCTGGCAACCCAAAGGTTGTGTTTTGTTTCCAGATTTGTTTGCATGGTGACTTATGATGTGGGGGTCTGGGGGTCCTCATCCTGAACATTTTGAGCATTAAACACTTCATTTCCTGCATTCTGGTGAATTTTTATGCACCTATTTCTACCTTTTTCTGAATCAATGTATGCTGGAAATATCTTTATGTAAAGGGAAAAGGCTCTCAGGCATTCTGCATTGCTTTCATCTATTTATTCTCCTGTAGATCGACTTTTCTAATTACATCTGAGTCAGCACACATGTAGCCTAGGCATCATTTCCTCTTCCCTCCTCTTTTGCTCTTTTGTTGAGGAAGTAACCTCCTTATATGTGCATATGACAATCATTCAACTCAATGATGCATGAATTCATTTTAATGAATTAATAAACCCCTGGACTGTAATATTTCAGATGTGTTTGAGCAAGATTTCTGCTCATGTTCAAAACTTTGTGCACATTCAAAATCTATCTCATCTGTGCTCTCTGAGATTTGGAGGAGTCATGCTATTTTGAGAAAAATAAAAGTGATAATAGGCTATTACACGAATACAGTCACAATATTTCAGAAAATAATCCACCTGCACTGATAGTCTGCTGTGCATTACGTGATTGCTGTCGGACACAGACCCCCGTTTGGGTCTCTGAATGACACAAAGTTTAGGGCAGTGGCTGTACGCTGCTCTACATCGGAGGTGGAAAACCAAAACTATATGGAAGAAATACACGGAGCACAAACGTGACACATCTGCCACAGCATCTCCACAGCAGAGCGTGCCCATTATAAATCTGAAGCTGCACAGAAAGGCGCGCTGCTCATCTCTATTTTTACAGCGAGAGTGGACACTAAGCGACGCAGTGGTCTGCTTCAGAGCTCCGTGTGTTTGACTCTGACCCATAGACTGGAAACGTCACGTCCCAGGAACTTCAAACTAAATCATTAGTTTGAAGTTTTCCCCCCAATTAGAAAATGATTGACAATAATCATCAATTCAATCTAATAATCAGGTTGGCAAAAATGTGTGGCTGAGGGGGCGCCCTAGGATGATCATGTTTAATAAACATGTTTTAGTTCTAATTCTATTATTAATGGGAAGTAGACCTAAGGGCGACACGGCACCCCCAACACATTTGACACCCTAGGCAATTGCCTAGTTCGCCGTCCCTGATAACGTGTGTTACAAAGTGACGCACGTTCGTCACAGAAGTAAATGCTGAACTACAACAGAGCTGTTTGGAGCAGTTTGTGAACAGTGTTTTCTGTTGGAGATGGTAAGTGCCTTTGGGGGGGACTTTGGGCTTTTTCAGTTTGTAAACCTATAACGTGCACAAAAAATATATATAACACAATAAAGGAAAGGGGAAAAAACAAAAAGCATAATATGAGCACTTTAACACTTAACACCTGTTGTATTTACAGCATGTTCTATTGCCCCTCAAAATCAATTTACAGGCACCCTTGTGAGTCGAGTAGGGCTATGGAGCAGTTTTTTGTAAGTGGGCACTGTCTCGTGCGTTTCACATTTCTGCCAATAGTTTCACATTATTCCATCGATCGGCAAGTTGCAGTAATGCACCAAATAAATGCAGAAATGCGCCAGCAAAGATGGTGACTGCACGCTAATAGGATGTAAAAAATGCATGTTTCAAAACGTTCACAAAAATTAGCTTTGCAAGTCTCGATAGAGGAAGGCAATGTATTAAACGTGTGTGCTAAACCTCAAGGATTCCTACATTACGTTTTGGTGATTAACACTGAATGTAAAGAGCACTTTTGTTTGTTTACAAGAAAACTCCACAGGGCATTTTTTAAGCCACTATGAGCCATTAACACATCCTCAGTTATAAAGACTAAAGCAATAATGTGGACAAGAAATGAGGCAAAACGGTGTGCATTCTCTCTGGATTTTATTCTTTAGGAAGAGTTCTGTTTGGAATTACAAAATGCACTGGTAGAAATAGCGGTGAGACAGTTTGAGAGTGCAACAGATAAGAGTGTGAGAGAGACAGAGTTAGAGAGAGAGAAAAAAGAGGGAGTGAGTGAGAGATCAAAGGTTCCACAGCCAGTTTTAATACAGTACATCATCAGACTTGGCTAGCTCCTGCACCCCCTGACCTCCACAAAAAGTAGAAGGGAGAATACACCATCTTCTGAACTGTACTTTCTTTTCTTTGTGTATTTTTTTAAAAACAGTTCTTTTCTGTGGTGTCCTGAACATGGTTGTGTTGTGCCTCAACCCCATGTAACAGAAGAAAACCCTCACCAAAGTATCTTTTGTGTTTTCATTCTGTAGACATTTTTTTTTTTTTTTATAATTTTTAACCTTTTTTGTTCTCAAAAATAGAAGGAAAAAAGGAAACGTTGCTTTTTAAAAACATCTATCTATTTATATATCTTTTTTTTTAATTCCTCTGAATTCATTAATCTGCTTTTTCTTTTATGTCCTGAAGATGACTGGTAACCCACGGTGTGGCATGCACATAGCACATGCATTTCTGGAACTAGATATTTTTTTCCTTTTTTTGTTTAAAATCTTTTGTACTTAAAAAACTTTTTTTTTTCTTCTCAGTAGCGGCTTTACATTGCTTTTTGTAGACTTTGTGTGGTTAATCAGCGTGTTAGTGGATTTCACTGCAGCATAGACACAAAGATGGATGGTGAATGTTTGGGGCTTTGCATGTTTCATTCAGGGGGTTACTTACATCATACACGCACGCACGCACACACGCACACGCACGCACACACGCGCACACACACACATATTCACACACAAACACAGAGTTGAAGATTGTTGCAATGATTTTAAGATTTCAAAAGGATTTCTGGAGACGAAAGAATAGAAAGCAAAGCAGGCACAAAAACAAAACACCAAAAATTGATCTGAAACACACTCACCCATGTACATACACACGCGCAAAAAACCCCACTTACACACACACCGCAACCAAGAGCTACATACATAGTGTGCTTTCTGATTTTACATGTAGTGATGTGAAAAAATACTTGTCTGTGACATTCCACTGAGGTTGGAAAGACACTAATAGGCAGTTTTTTTTCTTTTTCTTTTTTTTCAGTGCATTCTCTGGTCAACATGTGATAGGCCTCCAGGTTAAAAAACGTATAGGTTAAATAAATAAAAAGAATAATTATGTTGGGGCTGACAGTGGTGTGCATTAGTGACAAAGTGTTAGTTTGAGGCACACAGAGAAACACACAGAAACAAATAAAAGATATACAGGAGTGATACACACAGAACACAGATGTTTTCTAGGACCTTGACGAGGCCCAGACATCTTTTCTCCAACCCATCTGAACTGTGCAATTCAGTCGCCTGTGTTTACACGTGGTGAACACACACGAGATGGTCTACAAGTGAGAGAATGAGCTAAACTGTATTCTTGGTCCGCCGACACTGTAGAACTCTGAATCAGAAGTGGAGTAAAAGGAGAGGTACAAAAACTAGAGGGACACCACTTGTCATATAGCGCCACCGGATGGTCACAAGCGGTGGTGGAACTCTGCTTTAGCATCTGCAGGTGAGGAGACTCACCCATTTCAATGCAGAAACCTGTCGGGAACTGCTGTGTTTGACACATTTTTTAAAATGGGGCTCACAATCAAATTCACCCACTGTCTAAACTCTATATAGTCTTTGAAAAGGAGTGACAAAAAAAGACAGACCTATTGACTGCTTTGGGTAATCTCTGTCTCATGTTTGCCCTACTGCACACTCATTCTCCCACAATGCAACTGTGGGTTAGAGCTTCACCTCAGGGTTGGAAAAATGATTAGCTGAGCTCAAGATAAAACAAACATACGGAACAGAATATACAGACCAAATATGTAGAATCTGTCTCATTATCACAATCATCATGATCATTAATAGTTAATATTATATCTGTTTATCCATCATTACAGTCAATAACAATAAAAAAAACAAAGATGAAGAGTCTCTCTCCTTTCTCCGCCTTTCTATTGGTCTCTTTCCCTCTGATGTCTCTGTTTTAACCCCAAACCCTGGAAGACTTTGAGATGTTACTGATTTGTCTGACTTGTTCACCAATATGGACATCACATTGTTTATCCACTTTACCCTGCTTCCCAGCATATCGCTTTATCACCTTAGTTACAAATAGTTACTTACCATAAAAAATATGTGCAATTCCAGTTTTGTCAGTGGCAGGCATCTGGCACAGAACATACATACAAGCAAGCAAAAAGTAATCATTTCGTTCCTTCTAGATATAAATACAGTAATCTCCCCATAGCCTTCTATCACTTGATTTTAGTGTAATGAAGGTAGAGAGAAGAATGTCATACAGAGGAGAGAGAGCAACAGAAAGGCATTTTTACTAAAAAAAAGAGAGAAGCCCTGCAGACCACAACAGAAAGGACCAAGTAAAATTTCCCCCCACATACAGTAGATTCTCATTGTTGCTATTATTATTTTTTTGTATCATTCATGCAGGATTCCACAGGGTGTACAACTCCGCAAGTCTAAAAAACGAAGCTGTGTGGGGTGCAACAGAAGATTCAAGCTTCAATGTTTTGAAGAAGTAGAAGAGAAGGAGGAAGAAGAAGCAGGAATAGAAGAAGAAATACTGCAGAAAACAGTTACTGGTTGGTTTTTTTGTTTCTGAAACCCATCTCCACGTTTTTCTTTTTCTTCTCTCACAGGTCGTGGGTTGAGGTTAGTTAAACAGTTTGATTCTGCGAGAAGGGTGTTCTCCAGGGACAACGGTAAACATCACCAACACGCCCATCCTGTTCTCTAGATTTTGACCAAGGGACTCGACAACCCCGTGCAGCACTCCCCAACTCTCCCACCCACTTAGCCTCCTCACCTCATACAGGTGGAGGGCTCACTGTCAGTTTTGTTCTTATTTAAAAACACAGATGATAAAACTCATCAATATTCAACCGGTGGCTGGGAGGGTTGGATTGGATAACTTAACTGAAGTTAGCTTTGATAAGCAAAAACAAAACAGTGGTCGTTCTTTTGTCTCTGACTGTAAAGTGTCTTTTGTCGAGTCGCAACTCTTGACATCTTGTAAGTGGCTGTAGCTCGTTGCCAGAGGCATAATTTAAGACACACAAAGACTAATGTCCATTACCCCTCCTGCTTGCATCCTTAAAAACTGCAGTTTGAGGTTGGTCTTATTTGGCATCAAGATATGAATGCAACAATAATGCAAGCAGAACATGGAGGTGCATGGTTTCCCCTTACACCACTTGTTTCTCCAGATCCTGCCTCAGCATTCTTGTTCCACCCCTCCATCCTGACACCTACCCCTTCATCTAGACCACCATCACTGGGACATGCCAAGCAGTAGAGGAGAGAAAAAACAAATTGAACAGGCAAGTAAGAAAGAATCATGGTTTCCCCTGGCAGTCAGAGCACTGGCTTAGAGCTTCCCATCTTTCGGACCATCTATCAATTCTTTTTCCTCCTTAAGCCCCTCCCCCATCCCCAGAGGCTAGCACCAGTCGTCGTCCTCCGTCTTGCTGTAGGGTTCATGCAGGCCCTTGCGGGGACCTCTAGGATGCCCAGCTGGAGGGGGGACCTTGTGGGGCCCAGTATGTTGGGATCCATGGAGATGTGTGGAAGGGGATGAAGAGCGGTAGCCATTGGGTAGGCGGCGCTGGGCAGCAGGCTGCATCTGGCCCTGTACAGGCCCAGTCAGGGCGGTGGTCGGAGGAGGCGCATGGCCGGCAGTCCTAGGTGAGGTGCGACTGGGCTGTGGGTGTGGCGGTGGATGAGGGTGGGGATTGTTTACAGGGTGTGGCTGGGGAGGGGGGTGGGGGTTATGTGGCTGTGGCTGTGGGGGAGGCGGCAATGGGTGGTTGGCCATGGGGCTCTGCTCATAGGCAGGTGGTTCATTGTGGGGCTCGTAGTCTTGGTAGTCCTGGTTGTAGAAGCAGCCGTCCCCTTCCATGGAGCCACCTCCTCCACCTGAGTCTCCCCAGCGAGGTGGGGGATGATGACCCTGGCGGGTTGTGCCATGGTGGGCCAGTGGGAGGCCAGCGGGGGGAGGGCCCTGGCCTTGGGGAGGCTCAGGAGAAAAGCGACGGGGGGCAGGGGCTGGGGGTCGGCCCTGTGGGCCCCCAGGTGGTGTGGGCATGGCCTTACGGACCACAGGGGAGTAGGTAACATGGGGCCGGGGTGTTGCGGGGGTCTGAGGCAACTGTCGACGGCCTCGACGTGGCGTACTGGTCCCCGAGGTTGAGGGGACGGGACTTCCGCTGACCGAACTACTGCCCTACACAAAAAGTGAAATAAAGCAAATAAAAAGAACGAACCACAAATTCAACGACAGAACATGTAGAATAAAGAGGATGGGAAAGATAAAGTATAAAACAAATAGAAAGGTAAAGAAAGAATGCAAGATAGAGAGGCAGAGAAAAAGCAAGAAAGTCCAAATAGAAAGGACAAGAACAAGAACCACAGCAATAATAACAACAACAACAATAAAAGCATCAGTCATAATGTGCGTGGAGTGGAGGAGAGAAAGGCAGAAATGAAAGGCATCAAAAAGCAACAGAGCAGAGGATGTGGACAAAAAAGATGAGATTTCAAACAGCGCCATACACAGAGAAGCAACATGTCACGCAGTGGAAAGAAAACAAAAGACGACAAGAGAAAAAAAGGGTAAAAGGTTGATTTCCGCAGCAACAAATGTGGTACAGGGTAAATATGTTGACTGAACTGGTTTTAAATTTTTGTTAGCGAGCTGTGTGACATGTATGCAAAAATGTTGAGTTCTAAAAAGTTATTTATTATAATGCAAAGAGAAAAGTTCAAATGTGAGGAAACAATTCTTCCCCAATTAGTCTTCCTTTGCAAGACAAGCTATAACATACAAATTCAATATATAATATAAGGCTGAATGATGTGTGTCACAGAAGTTTTTTAGCAAAGGTAGATCATAGATACTTTTTGTTTCCTATTTCAATAGGAAATGTTGTAGGATATGTGTTTTAAAAATGCCATAAAAAGAAAGGTAGTGGGGGGAACATGAGAGAACAGTGGCAGTCTAAAAACATTTAGGTAGGGCAGATAGGGACAGCAGTCAGGTACTCAAATATACATTTTTATGCATATTTGTTTGGTTGTTGGAACAGTGGTTTGATAACAGTGACTTGCATGTAGTCAAGCATGTATTCACAAATGTACATAAAAGGCCCGTACTATCGATGCTATTTGTTGTTATTAAAGACAACAACACGTCTTGGCCTCTAATTTGAAGGAAGCAGGAAAAAAGTAGAGTAGTCCTACAATAACTGATGACGTTTCTTTGTCACTTTATTCATTATCATATCAAATAGTAACATGCGTTCCGGTCAACAGCGAGTTTATAGTACTTTTCAGTGACGTATCCAGAGGTTTCCAGGATAACTCGGAGGAGAAATGTTTCCCAGTTTGTAATCTGCTCATGAAAGTTGACCACCAGAGGAACTTCATAACAAAACCACATCAGAAACGGCACACTTAGCGCAACAGTAAGCGTTTCATAATCGCCAAAAAAGACCGCCTTAAAGGCATTATTGGCTGATTGCACCAGTTACCCATAATCAAACTAGAGGCCCTTGTTTTATATTTTGCAGCATAACACTGAAAATGTGGTCATACCACAGACCTTTGTACTAGAAAGTAAACAAGATGGTTTGTTCCAAACTAGACAGCACATGCACACAAGTACCCAGAAGCCCACCTGTCTGTGCGTCATGCACTCGCGGCCTTCGCGGCCCTCGCTGGGCGATCGTGACCAGCGTCGTTCCCTTTCTCTCTCCCTCTCCCGGTCATGCTCTCTGTCGCGGGAGTGCCTGTGTCCGAACTCGCCCCCTCGCTCTGCTACATAGCGCTCCTTGTCCACAGAGCCATGGTGGTGGTGATGATGGTGGTGGTGCTTACGGTCTTTGGACCGGCCGCGATCTCTGTCACGATCCTTGTCTTTGGCCGTGAGGTCCCCTGACTGGGTGGTTGTGCTCAGGTCTGTGCCCAGGCCTGATGATGGAGTTAAAGGGAGTTATTAATGGTGTGTGGTGAAAACACTAAAGATTGCTAGGACATAATATAACAATATGACATTGCACTTAAAATCGCCACTTAAAAGCAATGGGTACACAAAACCTTTTATTCAATACATTAGAATATTTTTCTTTTTCTCACTATAATGTAACTTCTACACTGCGCAACTGTACAGCATCTGTCAAGCGATCATGTTACTGCTTTTTATGTGTGTGGTTGTTTGTGTGTATGTGTGTGTGTGGTCTTTCCCACCTGTGTCAGCCTCCGTGTAGCGACAGAGGGACCTCTCAGACGCCCGATGATTCCGGTCTTTTCGCCGGTGTCCATGTCTGGAAGTCCTCCCCTCCTCAGGTACACACTCCATGTTGTAGTCGTCTGCCCCTCCTTTGTCTCTGTGGCCCCGCCCAGACCTGCTGTGGCCCAGCGACGAGGCGGAGCGTTTCATTGGACTGCTGTCACTGATGGTCTAAGAGAGAAAAAGAGAGCACCGAGGAAGGGAGGGAGAGAGAGAGGGAGAGATGCAGGGAGAGGTGTTTCCTTTGATTGTCGAGTTGGTGTTGTCTGTGAGCCATGGGTTAAGAGACACTGTGTATGTGTGTATATGTATGCATGTTTGTGAATGGCTGGTTTCTTGAATTTTATAAAAGCCCACCCGCCTTACCTCCACATCCCGACCCCTGTCCAGACAGGGGTCGGCAAAAAGCTCAGTCACAATTATTGGGCCCCTACAAAAAATATCTAATAATATCTACTATTATCACCCCTTATTCTGCACCAGGCTACTAAACAGGATTTAATGTGAAGAGCTCCTGGTGCTGAAATGAAGTCTAATAAAGTTACCAGATTAATAACTAATAAAACCATTACATCTGTAATGTAATGATATATATATATATATATATATATATATATATATATATATATATATATATATATATATATATATATTTTTATTTTTTTTTCTTCAGAATTCACACCACAGGCACGTGTCTCCACTGCACCTGTGCTAGCCCCCAAAGCGTTAAGACAAGCGGTCTCAGGGCTGAAGCGACAGGAATTGCCGACCCCTGATACAGAGGAATACAAAAGTGTACAAGAAAAAAGAATAACAAGAAATAAAGTAAAAGAGATAATGGCAAATGGCCATGCCTTCCATGCTTCTGTAACTTGCTTTGTAAAAGAAAAATGAGATAGAAATGTCAGTAGGAGTTGCACCAGTCCTCCATCCTCCTCACCACCCATAAATGGCACATTCCATTGCACAGTACTGCACAAAACTCCTCTATTTCTGCTCTGTTTCAGCGTGCTTTCCTCCAGCCATGCAGGTGCATAGGGGTTGTCCTGAGTCCTCCACCCACATGAGAACTTCCTTCTGCAGTGCTGAGGCCTCATGCTCTGCATGAGGCGGGACAGCAGGACAGAGCCTATGGTGCCACAAGTTGCTGACCTGGGCATGTAAACCATATCAGGCTACTTCAGTGCTAGATCCTTTTGGATGCTGAGCGGGCCAGTTTTCCAGTTATTGTGTTTTAGACAAATCAACTGACAGGTGAAAGGTTGGCAAATGTATATAAAACACCAGTTTATCTGGCCCTTATAGGAGTAGCACTGAGAATCCCAACAACATATCCATTCACACGCACATATACCCAAATCCTTCCTCTTTCTGTCACTCATCATTACTCACACATACTCCCACTTCAACGCATTTCAACACATTTCATGCATGCGGGTGTGAATGGAGACTTGGACACAGACGGGTAAACATTGACAAAATCATTACAGACGAGCACACAGGCATGGGGACAAAGCACTAGCAGCAGCTTAGAGAGAGAGAGAGAGAGAGAGAGAGAGAGAGAGAGAGAGAGAGAGAGCCCACAAGACAGTGTGGCATGTTGATAATGACAGGAGACGTGCAGAGTTCAGCCGAATTCCAAACCCACTGCATTAGGTGCATGAGAGAAGTAGCTAAGGATGCTGGGATCATTTTGGAAACTGGGCTGGCATCAGATTTGGTCATGCCAAAAAAGGTTTTCCTAATACATTTGAAAGAAAACCCCTGCCAACAACATGGAGACATGGCAAATGAGGATAAAAAGTTCCAAGAGTGTGTGAGAGTGAAAGGGAGAGAGAAAAGAGAAAGAGAGATGAGACAGGGAAGACAGGGTACATACACTGAGATTACTGCCACGTTGTCTCCCTTTCCTCCGCTGCTGTATGAGCACAGAGAAAACACACACACACACACACACACACACACACACACGCGCAGACACACACGCGCAGACACACATGTGCAGACACACAGAGCCACAAATACACACATTGAGCATACACACAGACCCAAGAAGGGAGGAAGAGAAGTAAGGAAGACAGGGATGGATTGATACACAATGAAAGAGAAAAGGGGTACAGTGGAGAACAAGTAAAAACCAAAGAGTGTTAGGTGGAGGTTTAACCCAAAAAGAGATGGGGTGCCACAGTGGAGAGAGAAAAGAGAAAGACAGAAAGAGAAGAAGGGACAGAGAAAGAGAGTCTGATTAGACACTGAAGCAGCAGTGAAGGTGGAAGAGAAACACTTACCACAGAGACTGGGGGTGGTTGGAGCCAAAACAGGGTTATATAGACAAGGTCACCATGAAAACGCTCAATCAACAGCACCACGGTCACAACAGCAATGACGCCAATCAGCAAACACACACAAATGGGATACAAAAACAGCAAACAACAGAGTGACAGAAACAGTGTGAGTTTCAGGGCACAGAGAACAGAGAAACAGAGCACAGGAAAACTGCCGAACGCCCACACACACACACCCCGACCCGCACGCACGCACGCACGCACGCACGCACGCACCACACACACTCGCAATACATGCTCGTTCCAGTTCATGTTGAAAAAAATCTCCCAAAATTCAGAAAGAGTTCAGCTCACGCAAAACCTTTGATTGGAATTTCCTTGGAAGGAAGAGACACTTTAGTACAAAAAACAACAAGAAAATAAAAATAAATCAGTCTTGACAAAGAAGAGGACATAATGGCAGGCAGAAAAGTGTGTAAACTGTATGTGTACGTGTGCACATTTGTATTTATAAATGTGTTGTGTGCATATGACAACCACAGCACTCACCGGGATATGAAACAATATAAAATGGATGAGTGTGTAAGATGGAAACTGGACAACCACGGTTAAAAACCTCCATGCAGGTGGCAGGATGAGGGGAAGAGAAGACGACGACAGGAAGAAGAAAAGGAGCAGAAGGTCTCACTTTGCCTTGCTATGGCCCTTTTGAATTCAAGTTTGGAGGTCAACATTTCAGCAAAACATTTCCATGTTTTAGCCAGAAATATTGTCACTCACGATAGCATATCTTGTTTAATGGTCGTCACACTGCTGGTGGTTCTTTGGCTGAAAAAATGTACCTACAGAAATGTAACCTTGTGTGCCCAGTACCACATCAGTGTTAAACCTGTGCCAAACCTTCGCCAACATTGATTCGAGTAACCACAGCAATAAATATGTAAGCAACAAGTCAGACCTTGAAGAATATGATATTTTAAACAAAAAGGGGATGAGGAACAGAGATAATGGGGGGGAAATAGAAAGAGAGTGGAAAGGTAAGAATGCTGCTCACTTGGTTGTCGCCTGGGAGGCGGGGCATGGAAGCGGCCCTGCCATGGCCTTCCATTGGCGGAAAGTGCTCAGTATCCGAGTAACCATCCTGCCCCATCTCTCTCATCTCTACCGTCTGAAAACAGAGCAGGAGAGCAGGAGATGGTGTGACGACTGCCATGAAAACTAACAGGGAGTAGGGGGATAGGTGGGAAAGTTTGTTATCCAAAGAAAGCAGAGAATTGAGGGTCTCAGAGAGGTAAAGATAGTCAGTGGGAGAATTTGGTGAGTTTTTGAGAAGGGATTTTACTTTTTTTTCTTTGTTTGTTATTTTAGTTTTAAATTGTGCTATGAATGAAAAAAAAAATTTTGGGATCTAAAGATAGTGAGTATATTTCAAAATCCAATTCAGTGTTTGGCCGCTGTCAAAAATGGAGCATCGAGCTAATGCAAAGATTCTTTGTTTAACAGCATCGATGCCAGATGGAGGAACTCGAGAGTCAGCAGCAATGTATTTGAGGGGAAACCCAAATGCAGCCCAAAGGACATGTGAAAAACACAACTGATCACATAACAGTGTCGGCCAGGTGCAGACGCTGATGCATTGTAGGCAGTACAGGAGGTTGTGTAAAAATTACAACTTTTGGCTGGCTAATTTGCAAACACTGCAGTTGTCAAATCTTGATCCAGCCTGTTGTTTTGGTCGCAAACTATGCATATGTTCCAGCGCAAATATGGCAAATTCTATTTCGTTTGGAGTATACCTTAACAATTGGAGCTGAATCTGCCAGCTGGGGCTGTTTAAAACCAATGCGTGGCATTTATTTGTTATTTAAGTTTCAATCATTAGCTGAGATGGAGTGCCAGCTATTTTATTCATTCAGTCATTAAAAAAGACCAGATAAAATATATAAAATATAATAAAATAATAACTTATAAACTCTAATTTATGTAATGCCAGATTAAAGCTAAACCACTTGTAGCATGTGCTCGCTGCTCTTCTCATTACATTTCAGTGTTTGGGGGGTGTTTTTCCTATAAAGACATTATGTTGTCTAATATTTCCTGTTGTTGTTTGTGCTTTATGGTTTGATTTGCCATATCTAACTGTAGGTTATCATTCAAACTAGTTTGAATGAAGCCGACAGCCACTCTCTTCTATCCAACTCCTGAGTTTAAACTTCTCCAGACCTCTGTTGATTAATATGGAGAAGTGGCTATGTTATAGGGCTGACTGACACAGAGACCAGTCAGGCCCTCCAGGAGGTCTACAAGCAGAGAGGTTTAACAGCATGATGACAAAGACATGAACCATTCTGAATACAGAGGCAAAATAGACTCTGAATGAAATGTGGAAAGGTACGACGACGGAAAAATTCAGTAAGATAAAATAATTGTGTGAAGAGACAGGTTTGAGAGATGGAACTAATCAAAGAAAGGTTTAACGCCATGTCAACGCTAACTGAAAAATCAAGGAGAGAGAGAGATCACAGGAAATGAAAATGACCTCCTGAGTAAAGACAATAAAGACAATAAGGCAATAAATATGGGACAGTATGAGCGCTGAGCTTCTCTATTTTGTTCCAAATTGGCTTCAGTTTTTACAATACTGCAGTATTTAACACAATTGTTGTTTATTTGACACCACTGACAAGAGTACCCTTAACCATAAGCTTAAGTTAATATTGCTGATACTGATCGGACTGGAATGGAGTGTAAACACATGAAACAAGAAGCAAGCCAATGCCCTGTATAACAAAATATTGCTGTATTTCTACTTTAACTTCAGTTATAGTAAAGGGGAACACAAACCTGATGTCCTTATGTCTTCATCTAATTAATGTAACACACAGAGGTTATGGATAGAATTGCAATCAGTCACTGCACAAAGATCATAGTTTATTTTGCCATTTAAGTAACCTCAATGGTTCTTTGGGAGTTAATTTGGTAGCAATGACATGAAAGTAAAAACAAATGTTGAATGGGTCGAGAATTTGAGTACTTGTCCACACAAACTTGGTGTGTGAGAAAGATGTATTTTATTTGTGTAGTGTGTGTGTAGTGTGTGTGTGTGTGTGTGTATGTGTGTGTGTGCTGTTAGATGAGTGGTCCTGGGTGTGTGCGTCTATGAGCTTTCTACCTGAGAGTTGGTCATGCTCCCCAGGCCATCCTCAGGGTGTCCCTCAGGGCTCCAGCTGCCGACTTTCTGGGACATCTCCTGAGCACGAGCCGTCACCCATGAATGGCTCTCCGGGACCCCCCCCTCCACCGGCCTAAGACACACACAAACACACCATCACAGACACATGTTTCATAACCGGTCTGCTTACAACCACCTCCTGTAAAGTAAAACATGGCAACCACATCCAACTCACAGGCCGTTGACAGTCTCTGTTGTCTCAGGTGGAGGGAGGGCGTTGTTAAGTCCCGGACCCCCATCCTGGGTGGGGGAAGGTGGCTCCACGCGCTGAAACAGTAATGGCGTTCGATTCTGTGTAAGATATACAACATGGCCGTCGCCAGCTATCAGGCAGACTGACAGGGAAATGGAGGGAGAAGAGGCAGAGCAGGAACAGAGGGCATGTAGAGAGGGGGCTGTCGGCTGAAGCAAAGCCAGGCAAAAGAGGTAATGGAAGAGGAATAAATTGGAACAAGGGACTCTTGAGCAATTGAAGCCCAGCAGCTAGCTAGAGAAAGAGATGGGTGGACTCAAGAGTGTGTGCTGGGATCTGGCAACCCTTTGAGGCATCCAGGTCCAGGACTAACCATTAAAGTGTTTCACAAGGTCCAATAAAGGAAGTTGAATTCACCCACTCAGTCTGGAGCTCAGAGTACAATCAAAAGGGAATTATCAGCAATCATTCTGGGTTTCATCTGATGATCAGTTGTCATCTGATGATAGATATACATACTCTAATGTTATTAGAAAATACATTTCCAAATAAAAAATAGAAGAAAACATAACATGTTTTTACAGCAGGGGAGGTAGAATTAGAACCGATAAAAAGGGGAGAAATAAAAGAGGGAGGGGCCTCGTTCAAATGAGGGATGGAGGACATCATGACAGATAAATACTGCAACAATCCTGTGGAGGGGAACATATAGCAGCAGGTGAAATGCATGATGGGACAATGCTACATTCATTGTAATTCATATATTAGTTATCTACTGAAGAAGTTACAACAGTGCTACCTAACAACCACCTTTCACAATGTCAAAGTGGCCATTAACCTGTTACACATGCATGTAAAAAATAAAACTCCAGTGGATGTCAAATGTTATCTTTCACATTCAAAATTTTCAATTTTTAAGCTTTGTGATTTTAAAATGAGTTAATTGCTTTGCCTTTCCATCCTTTCCTTTCTCTCTACCTTTATTCAAATCCAAACCTAGGCAAACCTCCCGTCTATGTGTGCAAGCACTAAATACAATACAATGTACAACATGTAAAACACACTTAACACTTTTAGATGGTTGTGCGGTGCTATCTGCACTAATGACATTTTTTGAATCATGAAACACTGCAGGGGTCTCTCACTGGGTGTTGCTACAACATATGGTGGCCTGATCCTGCTGCCCCGGTCAGGACAGGCAGCAGCCTACAAATTGACAGGTGGACTGGGGAAGGGAGATGATGTACAGTATGTGTTAAAGGAGAGAAAAGGGCAAAGAAAGTGGAGTAAGTAAAAAAAATGGGTTGAGTGTGGAGCACTGTGTGTTGCCAGAGGACTGAAGGATGGAGAAGGGGAAAAGGTGCATGAGAAAAGCCAAAAGAGAGTGAAGGAGGTTTGCTGATGTTTGAGAGACATCGTAAGTATCTTTACATGTGCAATGAAATATCAGGTTGGTGAGTGTCCTCAGATGCATGCAGCTGTTCCAGTGTTTATGGTCCAACCTGGCTGCATAAACCTGTTAAGGACCATTACATTTCAGTTCTGATAAGATACTATCTTCTGATCTCAAATACTAAGATGAAATACAGCTAAATGAATGTAGAGGCTGGTCACCTCTGTCATTGACCTGAATTAAGGGTGCAGCAATATCATGATGCAAATCTAACAGTCCAAGGTTACAAGCATAGGTGATGGGGAGTGAGGAGATACAGTATCTCAGACAAGCAGTCGACACAAGGAAAGAATCAAGCTCAGCAAAAGGAGCCATTAGGAATGCTCCAATGATGTTCAGGCATGGGCATCTTAGGGGCTGTGACAACACTTCAGCTTGCTTAAAACCAAACGCAGCAGTCTCAGGCATATAAACTGCTAAATAACTGCAACACCTTGATATAATTCATCTGCTTAATAAGCATTTCAAATTTTGTGAAAGGTATACTACATGAAATATGTTTGCATTTTTTCTGCCAATGCTAAAATTACTATAAAAGCAAGAAGTAGCTAACCTTGCCCAGCAGATGGCAGCACTGTTCTGGCTGTTAGAGAATGAGATTGCATTAGATGGGAAATTGTAGTATTCACCCAGTTAGGTGACTGAATAAGGACTATTCCCTGGATCTGGACAGAGGTTGTCACAACCCATGCTTCTATGAATGGGGCTACAGCCCTGCAGGTTTGATTTCAGTGCGTCAGTCTGCCTTTGACTTTAAAGGGTCTGCGGCAGGTAGAGTGCTATTCTCCTTCAGACAGCAGTACCTGCTCATCCCGAAGAGCCTGTGAGCGCTTGATCTTGCTCTGCCGGTAGTACTCCATGATCATCATAGCAGCATAGATTTTCCCCACTGTCAGGTCTGTGGCTGCTGAGAGAATGACAAGTTACCCTGCAAGATTAGACCTTTTGGTATGGACCCTGAGCGCGAGGAATGGTAGAAAGGGGTGAGGCATGCACACAAACAGAGAAACATCTCACACACACACAACATTGAGCAAATAGTCTTTTCACAGACAGACTGATTCCTTTTTTTATGTTTTTTACTTTAGTTTAACTTTTATATAGCATTAATACTTTTCAAAGGTAAAATCTTGCATTCAAAGCATCTCACTCTGATATAGATCAAACAAAATGCAGTCGCTCCAGGAATCTGCAATCATGAGATCGCAAGAATCAACACCAAGTCACAAAGAAAAGAAATCAAAATAAAATCTGTGATATACTGTATAGACTGTTAATGACTTCCTTTGACTTGGTTGCAAATGTAATGCTCAAATACACAATACATTTTGATAGCAAATCTCATGCATTTCACAAAGCAACCAACTGTAACATGCAACCCGTGCATAAGCACATGTGCATTTGTTCTTAGTGTAATAACACTAACAATATACAGTAAGTTCTATTAAGCCAGCCATCTAGTGCACACAGCTGACCGCCCCTGAAGTGAAAAGACGTCTATAGAGAGTTGATCTATAGTGAGGCACCCTCTGATCTCAGGCACAGAGAGGTAGAGAGGTGGAGAAGTGTTGGAGTTTGGTGGTGGGTCTATGCTGGTGAGTGTGGTTTCTCTAGCTGAAAGAAAGGACTGGAGTTAGGGTATTGTTTGTGTGTGTGTGTGTGTGTGTGTGTGTGTGTGTGTGTGTGTGTGTGTGTGTGTGTGTGTGTGTTTGTGTGTGTGTGTGTGTGTGTATGTATTCTTCTGTGTCTACCATGCAACCTGTGCTTTGTGAGTGCTTCTGTCTTTCTTCATGTTCACATAATTACGTCTTGATAGCTCTAAGGTTTATGGGTGTGGATGTGCGGGGTAATGTGCCAGCAGTATCAGAGGGTGCAGCAGTGAGAGAGACTGGCTGAGAGAAGCGGTCCTTCAGGTGGCGTGAAGAGAAAACAACGTTGGAGCACTGGGCGGCACAGGGTGGCTGGATCCAAGCCACATTGCTGCGCCGGCACAACACTCTGCAACTTACACTTGTGTGGCGTAACCAGCAAATCCAGAGTCTTCTGGGAGAGGTTGGGCCAGATTGCCATCATCTCTTTCCTCAGCTCTGCGTCCATCTGGTGCTTGTCAACACCACCTAAGCAGATTCAACAAACACGCGCATGCACATACATACAGATACATACATACGCACATATATAGATACACGGACATCCATGCCCAAGTATACGGACACACAAAAAAATCAGACACATGAAGATGCACACGCAGATGTGTACAAAAGTACAAAGTTTAGTCACACACACACACGGTTTGTGCACACAAACCATTCACACCCATTCAGATCGATACAAAAAGGTATAAGAGAGGACGAAAAACAAAGACAAACAAACAGAAGATTTGTATTAGTATGGTTATAATAATTGCCATTATCAAATCAGAACTGCACTGAAAATGGCGTCACTAGGTGTTTTTAAGCAGAAGTAATAGAACCACATTCCCACAGGATCTCAACCTTCAGCTTCACACACACACACAACATGCACACACAGGATCTACCGCAATAGAAATCACGCTGTACTTAAGACACAGTAGGAGAAGCATCAGGAAGAGCTGAAGGTTTCTGGGTTCAGCACAGAAAAAGCAGACAGCACTGCACTACAGGAGAAATAAGAAAAAGGAGAAGACAGCATGTGAAAATTGGAGCAAAGGAGGTAAGAGGGATTCCAAACCTTCCGTACCCTTGGCGATCTTGATGTCCAGTGCTGTGCGGATCAAGGCCATGAGAGTGGAGTTGAAGTGGACCGTATTGTCATCGGCCACAGGCAGATCCATACGGAGCAGTCTCTGTGGGAGAGCCAATCAGGGTGAGCGGTGAGAAAATTGGGAAGTAAATGGGGTAGCATGTATGTGGAACCTCCAGGTGACAACGGGGGGTTGAGTCGGTGGCAGGAAGGGGAGGGGGGAGTAGGGAGAAGGGAGGGGTTTGGGTAAAGGAGGTTGAAGGAGCTATGCATAGCATCTGTAACTGACTCTGTCTGTCTGTAACAAATGGCTCAGACTCCGCTACAGTGTCACATTAGGCATATTTGATATTCAGTGCTGTACATGTAGGGATTCAATGATTTTAATCTGTTTTGTCATATGAGAGAACCTGTGAGTGCAAAGGTATTACAAAAGAACTTTTTTCCCCCAGATTTGTCCCTCGACTTATATATTCATTTATTTACCTAATCGTAATGTTATCTATATATGTTTGTTGACATCCAAAAGACCTCACAGATTGGTTAAACTGTCAAACGTGAGCCTCCTTAAAAGAAGAAATGACAGGCTGAGCAGCAGCTACTATGATCCAGAGCTCCCTCTAGGGGTTTGGAGGTTCACAGTAAAAACAACAGAGATCAGATGATAAACCAACAAACCAAAAGCAACCAAGGGACCAATCTGACGATGGGAAACACTTTGGTTTTTGTTTATTGGTTTGATCCTTTATAGATCTTGTTGGTTTATAATTGAAACAGACAATACAAAGACACACACCACACCAACTCAATGATGTTTGTGTGTGTTTGGTGACAGAAGACGGCGACAACCCAAAGATGCAGCATGCCTCCCCCCCCACATCCTGATTAAATGCCTCTCCTTTAATCCATCCATCAAAACTTTTTTTTAAATTCTATTTTCCCCCAAACCCTTCTTGCACATCCCACCCTCATGCAACATGCACAGGCAATATGCCTCTCAGGACAAGCAGCTGCACAGCCGTACACAGAAAGCATCCTTTGTTGGCGACATTAAAATGAGTTTGTGAGTTGTTTTAACGTGGCTGTTATTGAAGAGAATAAGAAATTTTGTAGACAACAGGGCTCGGCTGAAATAATAGAGCAACTAGCTCTATTGCTAATTATCTGATGTCTTATGTGTGAAAAATGGGCACAGACTTGGAGGGTTAATAGGTGAGAGAGAGCAGCATTCTGTGGAAAAAGAAAGAAGAAAACTGAAAATGGCCACCATGGAAGTGTTGTTTTGGTGCTAAGATGCAAAATGATCGTTCAGGCAAGCATAATCCAGGTATATTTAGGAAATATGAGGTGAAAAGAAATATTTCTTTTGCCAGAAAATAGATATAAGAGTTGAAAGGAAAGGCTTAAGGGAGAACGATGATAGAGAAATAAAAATCAATAGGTTAATAGGTTATGAGCTGGAGCGTGTAAAGAGAAAAAGTGACCAAAAATAGACAAAGAAAAGAAAAAAACTATGCAAAGAAAAAAGGAAAGAAACATCACCACACTTAGTTGGCTGTGTCTGTAAGAAAGCAGTCCTGCCTGAAGGCTCTGCCATCTCTCTTAAGGACAGAGAAGATCGACGGTTAAAAGCCGCGGCGCAAGATGGGTCATTGTTCTGTGGACTGGATGGAAGGTCAAAGGTAAGGTTTGGATTTCTCTCATTGGCAAGATGCTTAGGGAAAGTGGTAAGGGAGGTACGGCATAAACACAGATGGCTTCTGGAAGTCTTCCAGCAGTAATTATCAAAGGGCATGATAGGTTGATGGGCAGGGGGATTGAGGGTCCAACTTTTAGTTCAGGAAGGAGGCTTTTAGGAAAAATGTTGAATAGGAAAAGGAGAGAAAGAGAGCAATGAATGTAAGGTTGGGGTTACAAATAAAAACACGAGAAAGAGACAGAGCTATAGGTGCAAAAACCTGGGTCAAATAACACATTTTAGTCCACAAAGGTAACGACCTGTTTTTTGTGTAATCAAGTGGATCATAGATGGAGATTTCTTTTTAGGACAATAATCTTAGACTGTAAATATAAAGTAGCTTAAGAAAATAATTTTGGTATACCGTTCCTTGAATGGCAACCTCTTTGACACATTATAAATTGTACTTGTATTTAAGTCCCACCCACATGAATATATTATAAAATGTCAGTACTATTTGCCCCAGGTCTGCTGGATAAAGAGAAGGGAGTTGGATCAAGCAATGGTTAGCGATGGAGTGATCTCCTGTGCCTACAGGCTGTTTGGCCGGCTGCCCCCTGAGGCTCACAGTGATCTGCCAATGATGCGTCATGAGACTGTCATGTTGATCACAAGACGTGTTAAAGGAACATGTGGTAACATAACGGTACATTTGTTGTTATCATTCTGTATATTTCTATTCTGATAACAATTTGTGTACGATTAATTGTGTCTGTGCTAATTATATGACAGACAGGGGTCTGTGCATGGGGTTGGTGGTGGTGGTGGTTATCGGCCATGCAAAAGGCAGGTGAGGGAGTGTATATGTGTGGGGAGGGGAGCATTATGCAGAGATGGGGGGGGGGGCTGGAAACAGAATAGAACTGCATTGACGACAGAGCCAAAGGACAAAGAGAAGATTGGACTTGCAGATAGAAAAGGCTGCTTGGGGGCTTGGAGCTGCTACATGAAGGGTGACAGAAAAAGAACTGCTTCTGTATGGCAACCAAAGACTCTCTGAGGGAAACACATCACTGAGACAAGCCCTTCTGCTCTCTCTACCATTGGAAATAACAGATATCTGTGTGTAGGTTGATGTGACTTAAGTCTGTGTTTGTGTGCATGTGTGTGTGTCTGCCCCATCCACAGGACGGAACGAGTCAGAGGACGTAAGTCTAGCGGACCTTCCAAGCCCTGCTGCACACGCATGCTTCTGTGTATGAGTGCGTGTGTCTACATGTGTGAAATGTTGGTCTAATTAATTAATATCTTTAATGTTTTTGTACTTAGATGTTTGAATGATTGCATTCATGTATAAACTCACTACCATCACTTAACTTGAAGAACAGTATGACACTATTGATTATAATGTGCATGGCTTTTGCATGTTTGTGTACGTGAGCTTGTGTGTCTATCGTACACGGTGCAAACGAGCTGAGAAGGTCCCTCTTTTCGTCCCCTCCCGTGGATACCCACCCCTGCCTAACCATTCACTACCTCCTTCGCTACCTCCTCCCACCCATCCCACACCACCACACAATGCCACAAGACGGACCAGCCCACCCCCACTTTCCACGAAAAGAAACAATAACAGAACTAAAGAAACAATGACACTAAAGTTTACACCACGTTGAGCGCTTAAATCCCTGGCCCCTCCCTCTTGGACCCCCACCTCCCCAAAAAAATACCCCGACACCCATAGGAGATTAGGGTGATGATGGGGTCCTTTCTGACCTTGTAGGCCACACGTGCTGGACACCTCTTCCCGAGGCCTAGTGGAGGACACATGTGCCTCAGCATGTCATACATTTCCCTGCAACTGATCCTGCCACTGCATCATCAGCCATCACCCCGTTAACAATAACAAAGGGAGAGATGGAGGAAGGAAGTGGGAGAAAAAAAAGATGCAGTGAGAGAGAGATTGATTAGAGGATAGAGTTGAAAAGAGAATCACAGTGTCAGAGATTGAGAGAGAAAAGGGGAGGAAGAGAGAAAAAGACAAAAACAAAGTAAAAGAACAAAACAACAGAAAGACAAGGTTATTGGGCTGATTTGGAAAGACTGTGGCCGTGTGGCTTTTCTGTGATCTACAGTACTCTAACAGTTTGTCATGTCAAAAAAGAGAGGGAGTAAATGACAGAGGGAAGGGAGACAACAGGAGGATTGGAATTTGCGAAACAAATGTTCTCCTGTAGTATCAGAAGACAATTCTGTGTAAGCAGGACAAAGGCATGTGTGTGTGTGTGTGTGTGTGTGTGTGTGTGTGTGTGTGTGTGTGTGTGTGTGTGTGTGTGTGTATGATTGCACAGACGAGCAGGGCAGAGCTTGACAGCAGGCACCAAGCTGCTGCTGCTGCTCGGACGAGGAGAGAGGGGAGGAGGAGGAGGAAGGGGTGTCAATGCAGTTTCTGTCTTTCCCCCAACCCCCAAAAACCAAGAACAATGCAACACTACAGTGAGCAACCGTAGCTTGCTACATTATAGCCATGGCTCCAAGCAAAAGAAAAGAATATTCAGAAAAGAATGTATATATATATATATAAAAAAAAGATTCATTTTACAATGTGCAAAAACGTCTTAATGTGGATTTCTTTTTTTTTCATTTCACATGCGTCTCTGGGTGTCTGCATTGTCCCGCACATTCTCTCAGCAGTTCAGAATGCAAGTAGATAATGATGGAAAATAAGTTGTAAAATTGAAATGAAAAAGAAGAAAATAAATAAAAGCGGCATTCACTCCATTCCTGGATGCTGTGGCTAGCATGTGTGGTTGAGAGATTTTGTTTGAATGGAAGTCAAACCTTGCAGGCCACCCTATGGGGGCATTTCTTGCCTAAGCCGAGAGGCGGGTCGATAACTCTTAATAAACTGTACATGTCCTTATAATGAATGCGGCCGCTGCAAGAAGAATACAGGGTAGTTAAGAAACACACATACACACAGGAAAAACACACACACACACACACATCCAGAAAGAAGAGAGAACATTTTGAGGAAGAGCACAAGATTGACAAGTACACAGTATCTGGAAATACTTTACAACATGTTTACTGTAAATAACAGACTCTGTAGACACATCTGCACCTGAATACGCCTATGCAAACTCTACACACACTCGACAAACTTCACTGCATGCCACACATTGTTAAATGTGGTCCTTAGCACTGCCAATACAGTTTCCAAAATCCTCCTCCTTTATTCTGTTTTTTTTTTCCTTTCTCTCACTCCTCGTCCTTAGCTCGACATTCCTTTCCTTCCTCTCTCCAGTCCAACCCCTAACTGGATGTGCGCACAATGTAATTACAGTAAGGAATTGTAAACAGAGTAGAGTGCTTAATAGCTGCTTGTGGTGTGCAGATCCCCTCCCTCTTAAATATGTGTTCGATGGCAGCCACGTTTCTTTGTTCCCTGTCTTCTGATTCCTGTGCAGCGGTGTCCATGTCATATTAAGTAAGGCGGGGTTAAAATTTGCATGTTAGTTACAATGAAGGGAACATTGTCACAATATGCAGAAAAGTATCTGGTTATCTTTGTGGCATGTTGTAAAAACACTTTTTTTTTACATTTCTAAAAATTGTCTGTTGATTTCTAAGGCATACAAACCATAACGTTTAGCCTTTGATAACCTGCAATTACTATTTAAATCTCACTCCTTTCCGAATACTGTTTTCATCCTCATTTTAATCTTTTATTCATCTCTCCTGTAAATTTGAGTATGCCTTCCATTTTCTTATTTCTTCTTCCTTTCACACTTTCCCTGTTTAGAGCAGTGCAGTCTACAGGACAGCATGAGGGCAACACACAGGCACTGGAATACAGATACCATGAAACGTAGCATGTCTACAGTAGACACTCAGACTACAGAGTCAGACAACGGAGCTTTGTTTGGAGTGCAGACGTTGCCACTTTAAGTTTTTTTTTTTTTTTTTTAGCAGTATGCAGATTCCAGAAGAGGGAAAAGGTTTGGGAAAGAAGGTCGGAGATATTTCAGGACACTTTACAGAAAAGAGGAGGAAGGGGAGGAGGAGGGAGGGGTTGTACGGTGTAAGAGAGATAACCAGATGCCAGATGAGGTTATGCTCAGATCCGTTACAGCCCCCTTGCAGATCTTTCGCTAGGAAATTCTGTTCCATTAACCAGTTGACACTCGTGCTTTGTTAATTTTTTGTCTATTTCAAATTTTCAAATATATTTGCAGATCATTTGAAATGTCGTGTGCTGAGGTTGTACACAGTTTTTTTTTTACAGCATTGTTGAGAAGTTAACAATTCCATTGCTTGGGCCTGGCTCTGTGTGTGAGCATATTAAAACAAGCACAAGAAATATACAGGTCTTAAGAAATGTCTTGGTGGTTTTATGTGGACTACTGGTGCATACACAAACAGAAATGTGATACGTTTAAGAATAGAACTTTTGTTTTCACTTCGTTATTAAGTAATCATAAAAGGTGTATCATGTCAGTGTCAAGGCCTGCCAAATTACTGTTGTGTGTACGTATGTGTGCGCGTGTATGCATGCACGTTACCACTCACCAGGCAGCAGGATCATACTCGGCCCATATCCTGACATACTCATCCAGGTGGTGAGGTCCCAGTATGGATGAATCTCTCGTCAGGTACTCAAAGTTGTCCATGATGACGGCCACAAACAGATTCAGCATCTACACATAAACACGCAAGTAGAAAAGTCAAACCTCTGATCTGACAAATAGAGACACTGAGAAAACTGATTTAACAAAATCATCAGTTTAGTAATCAACAATAAATGATGTTGTCAAAAACCGCCCTAGAAACATGTTGTTGCCTGTCCATTGGTGAATTACTGAACATTGTTTATGCTTTTTTAACGGTACTAGACTTAAATGTGACCGTATGGCCTTTGTTTGGTACATTCCAAATAAAATATGGCGGCTAGTCAAATCAAATCGTAAATTTGGAGGATTGTGACACCCCTAGTATGTACTCACCAAGAATGAACAGAAGAAGATGAAGGAGACAAAGTACAGGTAAGCAAACTGGCTGCCACACTCTGGTTCTGGATTCCCTGCCAGGGGGTCACACTCCTTGCTCCCCAGACACGACAGCATGATCTCGTGCCACGCCTCTCCCGTTGCACTCCTAAAACACAAAAAAAAAATCTTAATTTATGAAGGACTTGGAGTTTAATGTCTGCCAGTTTTCAGGTGGTTATTCAATAGTCCTGTAAATAACACATGTTGACACACACACACACACACACACACACGCACGCACGCACCTGAAGAGCAGCATGAGAGCCTGTACGAAGGTCCTGAAGTTGTTGTGCTGGTTGATGGCGCTCTCTCCTTCTTCTTCAATAGCGATATTCCCAAACAGCTGTTGAACGCAATCATACTGTTAGCACTGGACACCAGACTGTAGCTGTTCATCAATGACCTTTCGGGCTTTCTTTGCCACTAAAACAGGGCCTACGATTTGAACACTCTAAAACCTTTACTGCACACATGCCACTTCCATAATCCTCCTCTCGTTATGCACCAAATCTTTATGACCATTATAATCGTCCTCATACTCCTTTCCTTCATCCTCCTCCTCATCATCATTATCCTATAAATATGTATTTAATGTATCCCAAAAGCACTACAGCAATTTTTGGGTCGAGGCTCTCACCCACCTGCATCCCAATGATGGCGTAAATGAAGAACAGCATGGCAATAAGAAGGCAGACATAAGGCAGTGCCTGAGGAAAGACACATTATTCGCTTGGTGTTAAGTTTGATAAATATGAGTGCACTGTGCATGGTATAAGATACTGCACCTGGGCATTGTCTATGTATATAAACACAATATTGGATATGTGTATTTCTTTAAAATGTACAAATGTGAATGCATGTGATTTGTGTGTGTGTGTGTGTGTGTGTGTGTGTGTGTGTGTGTGTGTGTGTGTGTGTGTGTGTGTGTGTGTGTGTGTGTGTGTGTGCGCATGTGTGCGTGTGTGTTATGCTGTCTAATTGGGTGTCAACCTTGAAGGACTGAACGAAGGTCCAGAGCAAGATGCGGATGGTTTCTCCCTGCCTCAGCAGCTTGATGAGACGAGCTGCCCTGAACAGCCTCAGGAAACTTAGGTTGATGAAATTATTCTAAAGTACAGCCACAATATAATCACAGAGAAAGAGAAACAGAGACAGGGAGAGGAGGGGTGTAGAGTTGAATTTAGGAAAGAAAAGAAAAAGGAAACAACAGAGAAAGGTGAAAGAGGGTGAAAGGAGGACAGAAGGATTTGGGGTTGGAGTAAAGGGAAAGAGTAGTTAGTTGTAGTGCAAAGTGTGCAAACTATTTTCCTTAGACAACCAAAACATAAAAAAGAGAGGAAAAACAGTCAAACTGAGGGAGATTCAAACTCAATCAGAGAATCAGGAGCCAAACAAGTCAAAGCAAACCAAAGTCAAATCAGCAAGGCTCCAACAAGCTTTTCATATCCATTAAGTTAAACAAAACCAAACCAAACAACACAGGGGGAAAGGTAATCATCCAAATCTAACCAGTTTCATCCAATTGGGCTACTTTGTAGTAATTGTGGAAGGAATGGTGAGTAGTTAAAAGTGCAGGGACGTCAGGACGTTTCCTTGGTAAGACAACCAAATGCACTAATTCTCTCAAGGCAAAATATGCAATATATTAAAATGAAGCAAGCCCACAGCATGCAGATGTACACTAACACAAGGCAAACCGGTGAAGCTAACGGCAGCCGATGCACCATCTAATAGGATTGGCTGCCAAAGTCCTGTGACATTCTGTGGTGATGTCATAGACAAATAAGAGCAAGAGGGTGGTTAAATGACCAACTAAGGCCTTTAAGTTCATATGTTTTCAGTCGCACCAGTATGATTGTGTGCCTTACCAACTATGTTTATGTGGCAATTAAACTTGATTTTCAATGGAAAGCTTATTCATTTTCATTTGTTTTATTTTTTTAAATAACAAAATATTACAATCCAGCCCATGGGCTCACCACCTGTGGGAGGAACCGCTGGGGTCGGGTGCGCTGCCACACGGGTGGCGGTGAAGGTCAGGGGCCTCGACGGACCAGACCCGGGCAGCAGAGGCTTGCTCTGGGGACATGGAATGTCACCTCGCTGTGGGGGAAGGAGCCGGAACTTGTGCGTGAGGTAGAGCGCTACCAGTTGGATCTGGTGGGGCTTACTTCTACGCATAGTCTCGGTTCTGGAACCGTACTCCTGGAGAGGGGTTGGACTCTTTTCTTCTCCGGAGTTGCCCAGGGTGTGAGGCGCCAGGCGGGTGTGGGGATACTCACAAGTCCCCGGCTGAGCGCCGCAACGTTGGAGTTTACCCCGGTGGACCAGAGGGTCGCCTCCCTACGCCTGCGGGTGGTTGGGGGGAAAACTCTGACTGTTGTTTGTGCATATGCACCAAACAAGAGTTCAGAGTATTCGGCCTTTTTGGAGACCTTGAATGGAGTCCTGTATGGGGCTCCGGAGGGGGACTCCATAGTTCTGCTGGGGGACTTCAACGCACATGTGGGCAATGACGGAGATACATGGAGAGGCGTGATTGGGAGGAACGGCCTCCCTGATCTAAACCAGAGTGGTTGTCTGTTATTGGACTTCTGTGCTAGTCATGGATTGTCTATAACAAACACCATGTTCGAACATAGGGATGCTCATAAGTGTACGTGGTACCAGAGCACCCTAGGCCGAAGGTCAATGATCGATTTTATAATCGTTTCATCTGATCTGAGGCCGTATGTTTTGGACACTCGGGTGAAGAGAGGGGCGGAGCTGTCAACTGATCACCATCTGGTGGTGAGTTGGGTCAGGGGGTGGGGGAAGACTCTGGACAGACCTGGTAAACCCAAACGGGTGGTGCGGGTAAATTGGGAACGTCTGGAGGAAGCTCCTGTCCGACAGACCTTCAACTCACACCTCCGGCGGAGCTTTTCGTGCATCCCTGTGGAGGCTGGGGGCATTGAACCTGAGTGGACAATGTTCAAAGTTTCCATTGCTGAAGCTGCGGCAGGGAGCTGTGGTCTTAGGGTCTTAGGTGCCTCAAGGGGCGGTAACCCTCGAACACCGTGGTGGACACCGGTGGTCAGGGAAGCCGTCCGACTGAAGAAGGAGTCCTTCCGGGATATGTTATCCCAGAGGACTCCGGAGGCAGTTGCAAGGTACCGAAGGGCCCGAAGGACTGCAGCCTCTGCCGTGAAAGAGGCAAAGCAGCGGGTGTGGGAGAAGTTCGGAGAAGACATGGAGAAGGACTTTCGGTCGGCACCAAGGCGCTTCTGGAAAACCGTCCGCCACCTCAGAAGGGGGAAGCGGGGAACCATCCAAGCTGTGTACAGTAAGGATGGGACGTTGTTGACCTCAACTGAGGAGGTAATAGGGCGGTGGAAGGAGCACTTTGAAGAACTCCTAAATCCAGCTGATGCGCCCTCTTTGTTAGAGGCAGAGCTGGAGGATGACGGGGGATTGTCGTCAATTTCCCTGGTGGAGGTCACTGAGGTAGTCAAACAACTCCACAGTGGCAAAGCCCCAGGGATTGATGAGATCCGTCCAGAAATGCTGAAAGCTCTGGGTGTGGAGGGGCTGTCTTGGTTGACACGCCTACTCAACATTGCGTGGAAGTCTGGGACAGTGCCTAAGGAGTGGCAGACCGGGGTGGTGGTTCCCCTCTTCAAAAAGGGGGACCAGAGGGTGTGTACCAATTACAGGGGTATCACACTTCTCAGCCTCCCTGGTAAAGTTTACTCCAAGGTGCTGGAAAGGAGGGTTCGGCCGATAGTCGAACCTCAGGTTGAAGAGGAACAATGCGGATTCCGTCCTGGGCGTGGAACAACGGATCAGCTCTTTACTCTAGCAAGGATCCTGGAGGGAGCCTGGGAGTATGCCCATCCAGTCTACATGTGTTTTGTGGATCTGGAGAAGGCATATGACCGGGTCCCCCGGGAGACTTTGTGGGAGGTGCTGCGGGAGTATGGGGTGAGGGGGTCCCTTCTCAGGGCCATCCAATCTCTGTATGACCAAAGCGAGAGCTGTGTCCGGGTTCTCGGCAGTAAGTCAGACACTTTCCAGGTGAGGGTTGGCCTCCGCCAGGGCTGCGCTTTGTCACCAATCCTGTTCGTAGTATTTATGGACAGGATATCGAGGCGTAGTCGTGGTGGGGAGGGGTTGCAGTTCGGTGGGCTGGGGATCTCATCGCTGCTCTTTGCAGATGATGTGGTCCTGATGGCATCATCGGCCTGTGACCTTCAGCACTCACTGGATCGGTTTGCAGCCGAGTGTGAAGCGGCTGGGATGAGGATCAGCACCTCTAAATCTGAGGCCATGGTTCTCAGCAGGAAACTGACGGAGTGCCTTCTCCAGGTAGGGAATGAGTCCTTACCCCAAGTGAAGGAGTTTAAGTACCTTGGGGTCTTGTTCGCGAGTGAGGGGACAATGGAGCTGGAGATTGGTCGGAGAATCGGCGCAGCGTGGGCGGTATTACATTCTGTTTATCGCACCGTTGTGACGAAAAGAGAGCTGAGCCAGAAGGCAAAGCTCTCGATCTACCTGTCAGTTTTCGTTCCTACCCTCACCTATGGTCATGAAGGTTGGGTCATGACCGAAAGAACGAGATCCAGGGTACAAGCGGCCGAAATGGGTTTCCTCAGGAGGGTGGCTGGCGTCTCCCTTAGAGATAGGGTGAGAAGCTCAGTCATCCGTGAGGAGCTCGGAGTAGAGTCGCTGCTCCTTCACGTCGAAAGGAGCCAGTTGAGGTGGTTCGGGCATCTGGTAAGGATGCCCCCTGGGCGCCTCCCTAGGGAGGTGTTCCAGGCACGTCCAGCTGGGAGGAGGCCTCGGGGAAGACCCAGGACTAGGTGGAGGGATTACATCTCCAACCTGGCATGGGAACGCCTCGGGATCCCCCAGTCAGAGCTGGTTAATGTGGCTCGGGAAAGGGAGGTTTGGGGTTCCCTGCTTGAGCTGCTCCCCCCGCGACCCGACCACGGATAAGCGGACGACGATGGATGGATGGATGAAATATTACAATCAATTTATGTCAAATCTCTAATACAGAGTTATTTAACCATGTGTCACAATAAAGAACTAAATATGTGCAATTCAGGTGAGTTGAAGTGAGACTTGAAGTGCTCAAAAGGGACTGGCAGCAGGCAAATGCAGGTTCCATCTACAGTACAGCATGTATTACATTGCTCTGAGTTTGTATGTGTGTGTGTGTGTGTGTGTGTGTGTGTGTGTGTGTGTGTGTGTGTGTGTGTGTGTGTGTTGTGAAAATAAAGGGTTCCTGCCAGAGACATGCAAAGGGCTGCATGCATCACTTGTTCTCTCTGCCATGGGCAAAGCTTTGGATTCACTCTGTCGTTACTGGAAACACTCTCCCAGTCACTATCATATGAGTGGATCTGTATGTGTCTATGTATGCACATACAAATGAACAGCTAATCTAAATGGATAGATCTAGCAATCTATTCCAGTTTATACAATCCAATCCTCTACAAACTGGACACTAGTTCTCAGTAAAGGATGTACAGTGTGGGTAGGATTTACGACTATATATTAATTTGCACAGTGACTGGTAGAGAGGTTATAATAAATGAAATTTCTACAAATTTAGAGCTCACTCAGAGTTGAGGGTTCTGTGTGGTAGGGGGTCGAGCAAAACATGCACATTTCACAGCTATTACACTGGCCGGGATGCAGTTAAAACAGATGCAGTAAAATAAGATCTCCAAAAAATTACAAACCATCTACATGTGGATGTTGCAGACATATGGTTTATAGCAGCAAATTTTTGGATTTTTGGTTGGTTCGAAGAACAACCAGAGAGATTGACCAAGCCGGGTGTCATGGGTGGACACAGAGGATTCATAGTGCATTTTGATTGGATGGGATCGCAGGAAGTAGTAGGTGTTGGGGGGAGAAGGGGGTGGGGCGAAGTAGATTACAGTAGATCGTCGTTAAGTTTGTGGATGATTTAAAGAAAGCATGTAAAAAGATAAAAACAAGAAAAAAATCAACAGTCATTACAGAGACAAGTTAACACAGGAGCAGGTTTTGGTCTGCAGATGTTGTACATTCATATAGCAGGGATACCAAGGATCAAGACAGCGGGGGATTGTTGGAGAAATGTATAGATTCTAAATAAATAAACCATGACTGAATACCAATATAAAGACCAACCAGTCAGATACATATTTACTAGAATCTGGCCGGAGCATCAATTTAAGCCTTGAGAGGGCTTGAATCATTGGTATCTCTTGCTTCGTCAGACAGAACTGGTCTATATCACAGAGCTTGATAATGGCTGTGCAGCTCTTGGATATAGTCTGGCAAATACTGTACAAATTTGACTTTGTGTGTTTAGACAGAACACAAAGCAAATGTTTCATCTTGCGTTATTCTCACGGGTTATTTGCTCCAAACGGCCACTGACCAATTGTTCTGGAGTAAGCTCTAAGCTAACAAACAAGTATGTGTGTGTCTCTTATTTTTCCTCTCATCTTTGTACATGTATGAAGTAGATTTATTTGGCCCTAGAATAAGTGTGAATTTTATTTTGCTCCAGTTGAAATATTTTAAACTTGCACGGATGCCTTTTCCCCTCAGTTTGCGCCACCCTGGGCAAATTCGTACGGGCTTTCACAGAAGCAAATGGCAAACGGAGCGAATATTCGTAGGATGGAAGTGTTATGTGACCATTCACATCCTCACACTGACTTTGTTTGCAACGTCTACAACTCACCTCATGTTCTGTCTGAACACCTTCAGAATATATATATATATTTTTTTTTTTTTAAATGACACTCTCCAGATATATGCACTTTCACATACAAACTAGCACACATTTCAACAGTTTCATGGCCATTTAGTACCTTGTTTGTGTTTATGGCTTTCAGGTGATTATAGGTAAAGCAAACTCAGGCAGCCATATTGGAGGCCTAACATTGGGAAAGCTGAAACAACTGAGTGTTATCGTTAACTTTAAATAAACTAGTGTGGTAACTAGTGTGGTATTAAAGTGATGATGGGTGTCACTATGTTACATAATAATTAGGGCTGTCAAAATGAACGAGATAATAACAAGTTAACGCAAATTCCTTTTAACCGCACTTATTTCTTCGACGCGCAAATAATACACACTCGTTCTGTGATTTGGGCCTCGGGCCGTTCCGTAGTTTGGGAAATCAGGACGCGATGCAGCAGTAACCACAGGTTAAAGTGGCCCGGAACGATCTGGAAGGGCGTTCCGGCACCATTGATTAATAAGTAAATTCATCTAATTGGCAGTTTCATACATCAGCGTTTCCCGTTCGTTTAAAATAACGCCAAATATCCATTCCAGTGTTTCCCCTACTCACTCTCAGCAGCGCACCGATCCAGTCCATGCACAAGGCAAGTGTCTATGGTTAGTCCGCATGTCTGTAATAATAGCAGGACAGTCGCGTCACTATCTATCACTATCTGGTAAAATCGGTTACAAACAGCAGGACAGTCGCGTCACTATCTATCACTATCTGGTAAAATCGGTTACAAACAGGCCCGGTAGTGAACGCCACGGTAGCGTGCTGCAAAAGGAAATAACGAGAGTAACAGGTGAACTAGCTTTAAAAGTGAGTTTTCTTAAAGTGCAGCAAATAGAGACTTTAAAGTAGTAAGAAACTTTATTTATTTAAAGTGTTAAATTTGTACATTTTGAACAGAGAAAAAAATGTGCAATTCATTTGCAATTAATCACGAGTTAACTGTGGACAATCATGCGATTAATCGCAATTAAATATTTTAATCAATTGACAGCCCTTATAATAATATATACCAAGCCAGATAATGTGGTCAGAGGTGTGTAGATACCATGGTGTTGCTTTGCTAGTTAACCTAACTACTTGGCCATGTTACCATCACTGGCTCAAAGAAATTTAGTGCACTGTGTAGCAATAATGTAACTAACACTAATCAACTTATTCTGGCCACTCACTTTTACAAATGATATTTCTTTTCTAGACAATTGTTTTTATTGTTTATGCACGGTCAGATGGCCTATGACGGACCTGTAAGACTTTAGCTGTAGCCTCTATCGGCCAACCTGAGATGCAATCTGATAATTGCAGAAACTGTGCACTGGCTTGCTACAGAGCCTCAGCATGTTTTCTGCCTTGCGGTCAGTGGCTCAGTGCTGGCTAGCTGGAGTCTGGTCTCTTCTCGTCCCACCAACTGGGACAATTATATAAGACTTTCAAGCGATGTTCATGCATGACAGAGCAACGCAAGACTCAACAGTGGCCTCTAACTCATGGTCTTCCCTAACTCCTTGTCGTGTCTACTGAATGTGTTTTACAGTAGACAATGTGACAGATGTATAGGCCCATAGACACATATGGAAGCTCACCTAACAAATAGTCCTACGAGCTCAACAAACATACACTCAACAAACATTGCTAATACAATATCATGTCCGTCTGTTTACATTTTTGACACTTCAGTACAAATCTCTCAAACATACACAAACTACAGAGAGAATGAATCAGATCCTTACCCCAAGCTCTGTAACCAGGATGTCAGTAATGCTGCCCAGAACTGTCACACAGTCAAAAATATTCCAGGCATCTTTGAAATAATTCTGTGAACAGGACAAAAGAGAGATGAAAGAAGATAAGACAGAGGAGAAAGAGGGAGAATGAGGTAGAAATAGGGAAGGCGAGAGGGTGATGAGGTGACATGTGAAGAGAGTGAGACAGTAAAATGTAGAATAACATGGATGTGGAAGGAATAAATAGGAAAAGAGAGGTCAAATATTGACAGAAAAATGGGTGCAAGGAGATGGAGCATAGCCAGACCACATTGAAATAACAAGTAAAATGATATGGTAGAAGTAGAAGAAGGATTAAAGTAATATTAATGCAGATGCAGAAAGAGAGGTAGAGAGTGAGACAATGAGAAAAAGAACAAAAAATTCAGTCAGAAAGAGAAAAACAAGGCATGTCAGTGTCAGACAGGAACAAGAAAATAAATCAGATAAGACAAATAGACACGCAGTGATGGATGGATGCCAGCAGACAAGCTAGGGACAACTTGTACTGCATCAGAACACCAGCCATCAAACATCACATACTGTATTATGCCTGTACAGTACATCATAAACTGAACCATACTGAATTCCTTTTAGTTTCAAAAAACTTTTAGAAAAAAGAGCATCACGTCCCTCTCCAATGTGTAATCAATCCATACACATTCATCCACAGATATACATAATTATAGATTTTTAACTTTTCGCTTTATAAGTATAGAGACTCAAAGAGAAAGAGCGATAGTGAGGATAAGTGAGGTCTGCTTCTTTTGCTCTCCTACATATTGCCTGCAGCCAAACTGTGCATTAGACAAGTGGAGGGACATGGAGAGAGCAACAGAGGCGACTATTAAAATAAACCACCTTGAAAACTACACTACACTACACACACCACACCATACCCGCACGCATGCACGCAATTCAAATCCTATCCTGCTTAATCTCCACCCTCTATGTAATCTTTGCTTCTTTTTTTACTGCCTATCTGTCATTCACTCTAGCTCTTCTAATTACTGTATTACCGTTCCCCCTCTGTCCTGTATCTCCTCCCAACATTCATCCCTAAACTATCTCTTCTATCCATTCTTTTCCGCATCCACCTCCCTCCCTCCCTTTCCTCTGCAGCTCCGATGACTGCACACTTCTGGCAGTTTCCTATCTCTTTGCATCTTTGCTTTTTACCTTGAATAGCTCATTGTTTCCCCACAGTTTCTCCTTAAATATGTAAACAGTAATGACCGACAGACAATGTGTCCTAATGTAACTAAATAATAGACGGGGCAGCCTCCACAACATGAAACAGTGTCATTTAATTAGCTAAATCCAATGTTGTCTACATCTTTTATCCCATTGTTTTGGTTATCAGGCTTGCAGGCATATTGAGTCTTACTGTTCTCACCATACATTGCTTTGATTAGCTTTAAGTAGTTTCTCTTAAGACTTTTATTATTACCCAAAAACACAACATAGAACAGTTTTCCTGAGCTATAAGGCAAGAGTGAAATTCAGTCAGGGTAAAGTGAATTTTAGGGGTTGCTGTCATCAGTTGTCATTGGCCAAGCACCCCATTCTTTTCCTAAATAAAATAATGTGGACACAGTGACATATTTTCAGCACTTTCTACAAAGATACAACAGTATATCCTCACCACACACACACACATACACTCACCAGTACTCCAAAGGCGATGATCTTGAGTACACACTCCATGGAGAAGAGGGAGGTAAACACTATGTTCAGGTTGACTAACACATCTTCATAGGTTTGAGAAGCTCCGTCATACTAGAAACAAACACACACACAGACAGAAAGCACACACATTCATACCAACAAACCAGTGTACAAATACACAAGGATGGATGCCCCACACACACACACACACACACACACACACACACACACACACACACACCGCCAGGGACAGAAAGGAGGGCGAGTATAAAGACATATAAACGGACACACAGTTCAGCTCACCCAATGGAGAGTCAGACATATTCATTAAAAGGTTTTTATCGCAGGAAATAGCGTATAAAGCAACATCTGAGTAAGTCCAGCCTAGTGTTTATGTTTTGTAACTGAGGTGGAGACAGCAAGAGATAAAGGTACAATGAGAGAAAGACGTTAACTTCAGAAACTCAATAGTAGGTAATGTTATTTTGTTGGTGTGTTTATGTTAATGTGTGCATTACTGCTTTTTTTAATGTTTGTAGCATGTAGACGTTTACCTTCATCATCAGTACGATTGTGTTGAGCGCGATCATTGCCATGATAGTATACTCAAATGGCGGCGACACCACAAACTCCCACATTCGGTATTGAAAGCTCAGCTTGTTCTTAGGCATGTGGCGTGTCAGAGGTCTGGCGTTGATGGCAAAGTCTATACAGGCTCTCTGCAAAGCGAAAAAACAACAACACAGTTTTGTTGTCTCTTGTTTGTCTCTACCCAGTTCTCTCCCTCTTCCTGCCTTCAGGTCCCCCTCCAAATACCTTTTTTATCTCTATCTTCCTTCACACTTTTTCCTCACCTCGTTCTTTTCTAAACTATAGTCCTCCATCATCTTGTCTCCTTGCTCTTGGAAGGTGATGATGATGAGAGCCACGAAGATGTTGACGAAGAAGAAGGGGAAGACCACGAAGTACACCACGTAAAAGATGGACATTTCCATCCGGTACCCCGGGCTCGGGCCCTGGTTCTCATAAGTCGCATCCACTGAATGCTTCAGCACCCTGCAGAGGAGGAGCAGGGAATGGTGGAGGGTTAAAGGCTGTCAGAAAGCATGTATGCTGCATGTGGCTGCGCATGTTCAAGTATACTCACTGCGGCCACCCCTCTCCGGTAGACACAGTGAAGAGGGTGAGTAGGGCCCAAGCCACGTTGTCGTAGTGGAAATCGTACTTCTTCCACTCCCGCTTCTGCGCCTTCACTTCGTTATCACGTTCATACACCAGATATTCGCCCCTGAAATACAAATATCACATCGTTGACACAATGCGTAAAGGGGAGAGTTTGCTTCCAAATTGATATATTTTTCTGTTCAGATACTGTAGTACACTAGAAGTGTTTTAAAAAGCACGTGGCAAGCATTATGCACTAAGGGCCTCAACTCAATATTAGGAAGGTGATATTTTCACCGCTCATGGTAAAATACAGTTGGGTATTTCCTGACCTGCAGTCGCGCTCAAACTCTTTGGATTCATCAGTGCAGTAAAAGAAGCGTCCCTTGAAAAGCTGCACAGCCACCACAGCAAAGATGAACATGAAGAGTAAGTAGACAATCAGGATGTTGAGCACATTCTTCAGAGAGTTCACCACACAGTCAAACACAGCCTGAGGTTGGAAGAGGAGAACAACAGACGGAAACATGTTGGTTACTGTATGAAAGAAACACATTGGATTGTAATTATTTGTGTGTTTTAGTCTTGAATTGAGGCAACAGATGGCATTAAAAGGTTAAGGGGCAAAATATGGTACATTATGGCCCAGTTTGTGCTGCTGTCTGGTAGTCAATTTAAAAAAACGTCTAAGATACAGTAGCTTTTTATGTTATTTTCAGTGTGAATCGTTATATAACGATGAACAATAATGAATGTCAATTGATGTCCCCCACGAGAAAAGTAACTCTAATCCGAGGTCAAACATTGTCTATGTAAACATACCTTGAGTTTGGGAAGACGTTTAATAGTCTTCAGAGGTCGTAACACTCTCAGTACCCTAAGAGACTTGATAGTGCTGATGTCTTTTCCTTTACTGCTCCCCCTGTATCGGTACACACGCACACCAAAGCACACACGCACAGGCACACGCACACGCACACACACACACACACACACACGCAAATAAAAAGAGTCAGCAGGTTCAGGTGGGTATGACAGGCTTAGTCCTCTCGATTCCCAAATGGCAGTGTGCAGCCATTCCTTGATGATATTTCTGTCCGAGTTAACTCAAAATGAGTAACTGCGTCTGGGTTAAATACATAGCAACACATGCAGCGTTGCTATCATGTTACGCTTATTTCTAAGTGTGAGGTTAGCAATGTAGCTACATGCTAGAGTTAGGTGGTATTTTACAACTACTGTACATCATGCTATGGGAACAACTGGTGTCATTACTGTCTGAATGCTAATTAGTAGCTACACTTGTTTAACACTTTGCAATGTATTTCAATGCTTTACAAAGACGGCTAAAGCCTGGCCTTGCACATGCCCAGCTAATGGTGAAATATATTCATGCTGCATTGAAACCTTGCTTTCCATGATGCAATATTTCTTCTTTTAAGCAGCAGCTTGAGTGATGGAGAACTATTTTCTACACAGAGACATGTACAGAGAGAGTTTGAGAGCCATGTTTAGCAGCTGACTAACGGAAGCCTTGTTAGAGTGGTAACTTACAGTGAAATGCCCTCCTGTCAACTTAATGACAGCTTACAAATGCTCCCCATTGTATAGTTAAACAAGGTAAAACCAACTCTTTAAACTTTGAACATTTGTCACAATTTGGTAGTGTCGCAGTGTGTATAAAGGTGGTGCAAACAGCCAAACTCTCTCTTTTGATGACTCAACCAGTTCATTTCTATCAACTCTAAACTACAACTAGGATAAGCAGGTTTCACAGCATTGTTCAAACAGCATGGAATCTTGTCTTGTGGGCCATTTTGGCAAAGACAAAGATATTTTTGCGAGCATTTCTTGATGATTTCTTGAAATGCTGAGCCAAACCTCTTTCACTTAAGCACTTTGGACGTTCTAGGTACATGTGAGAGGAAAAAGAACTTTCGTTTCAGTTGCACGAAACACTCTTCCTAAAGGTACACACAAATCTAAATACTTTAAGTAAGCCTGCCAGTTACCTGACTATGTACTTACTGTAAGTACAATATACAATATAGGAGTTAACTGATGTTAAAAAAGAGCTACTTTGTAAACAGAAAAAACACAACCTGTTTACTTAGATAACTGGCTAACTAGCATTATGGAAAACTTCACGGTACTTTAACTCCCTACCCAGATTTTTCAAAATTTTTCACATATCCGGTCTAAAGATCAGAGTAAAGAGATTAAGGTCAAAGGTCACTGGCAGTGGTCCTTATGGGAGAAGGCAGCTGTGTGTACAGCTGCTTGTGTCTTACAGCTGTTATACCAGATGGTAGACTGCTGGTGGTTGTGTGACTGTAGACTTTGTGTGTGCAAGTGAGCACACGTGTGTGTGTGTGTGTGTGTGTGTGTGTGTGTGTGTGTGTGTGTGTGTGTGTCTGTGTGTGTGTGTGCGTAAACCACTCCTAGGTTCTGCATTGGATTTATGTTTTAAATTCATTTACATTTTTTGGGGCACTTTCTCACACTGTCTGTGTGCATTTGCTTGGTCACATTTCCCCCTGTCTTTGGATATAATTTCCCAGAAGTTTCCTTGTGATTTTATTGTACTAATGGTATTTATTTATTTATTTTTTAAATGGTATCTGTGTGATTCAGTTCACCTTATGCAAGTTAACTTAAGATTTAGTTTGGTCAGAGTTGTTCCATGGTGAACAATGGAAAAAAGGGAAGACCAGACAAGTACAGAAGTCAACTGTGATGGATGAAAAGGAAAGAGATGTGTGATCAGAAGAACAGGCCCTGAGAGTGCAGAAGGAGAAAATGAGGAGGAAAAAGACAGAGAACTTTACCCGCCGCCGCTGCTGCTGGTCCGAACGGAAAGATGATGGGTGAGAGACAGTGAGACAAAGAGAGAGGGAGACAAAAAGACAAAGGGTGGGAGATAGAAACAGAATGGGACACAGAGAAAGGAGGGATTTCAAGGGGAAAACATCCATATGAGAGAAAGAAAGAAAGAAAGAAAGAAAGAAAGAAAGAAAGAAAGAAAGAAAGAAAGAAAGAAAGAAAGAAAGAAAGAAGAGAGAAAAAGAGAACACAATGCCTGTTTTTTTTTATCAAAAAGTGTGACATAGCACCAAACTACTGCTTTCATCTCGGATTTTATTAGCGATGGGTTGACTGGCCAGATGCTGCTTCTGTGAGTGACTATTAATAGTAGTATTATTCAGTTGGAAAATACCACTGGATTAATTGGACTGCTAGAAATGCAACATGGTGGCCACACACACACATACTGCCTACAGGAACAGACAGTGCCTGGTTAAAAAGTATCTCAAAATGTCAAGGTATCCCTATAAGCTAACCAAACTAGGTCAGTTATCAGGCAAGTGTCTCAGCGTCGGGAGCCTGTCCGAGCATAAAGCTCAGTCTGGCTGCAGAAATGTGCAGGACAGCAGAACAAGCGGTCCAAGACACCAGCAGCCCTCAGACCAGACTAATTGGATTAAAGGAGCGATAAACATCTCCATTGAGACTGCTGAGCCTTTCTGGAGTGCTGTTTGATTTCCACCAATTGAATTAAGGCACTATCTGGATGTGTATGAGTCTGATTGGTTCAGATCTCTCCATCAGCCATTAGTGTCGTTAACCCCTATCATAGTTAAATCAGACCTTATTGGTTCAACTGGCTTAATTGATTGTGTTGTGAGTTTGTCTTTATGTTAACATACAGTATGCACCAGCCACCTATTTATTAGCACATAGTTAACATTTCCATAGGAAGTATAGACTTAGTCATAGAGAGAGGGAATACAGACCCACATATAAATATGTAACAGAAAGAGGTTAGATGACACAGAGTTAAGGACAGAGGCACACAGATATATACACAAAAACAGAAACACAGACAGGTTTATGTGTACCAAATGCACAACTAGAAATTAGGGAGAAGAGATTTAGTGAACACACAAAAGATTCAGAGAGAAAGACTGGAGCAAAAGCCAGTCTTATAGATGGAGCCCCATCACTAGAACCCTGGAGCACCTGCCAAGTTCATATGTTTCTTAAAGGACAAGCAATTTCTCATCTCCATGCTGGCCTGCATTCACCACCATTGTACTATTGACAAATGAGTAGTAGTTGTTCAAATTGTTGACATTTCCTTTGTATTTACTAAATACCTTTACTAATGTCCTCCTCAAGCACATGCTACTGTATATTGCTGACATTTAGCCTCAGATAAATACACATTCAAGTCTTCATTCAAAGTGTGTACTTTGTATTCCAACAGATAAGCTGCAAAACCAAGATAACGTGAGACCATGTTGAAACAGGACACAGAATTGGTCCCTTAGAGTAAGAAAGGTGACATTTTTCATTGATGCTACAAAATCATCAATGGACAACTCGCCCAGAGAAGTAGCATAGATACTTGTTCATCTATTGACAATGATTTTAATTCATCATTGTGCAATGCAGCCATAGGACATGCCATAAATAAGAAGAAATCCAACCACAAAACAGTACTTTCGAAGACTTCCTTAACAAATACAGTGAATGCATTGATTCACAAAATAATGATAAGTATACATTTATAATTATGTAATGGTGGACTTTTCCTTCAAGTTAATGGATACTGCTCGCCACAAACTACAGTGTAGTAGCACCATTGTTTGTACCTAGTGGGCAGATACAATGGTGAATTTTAAGAATCGTAGTAACTCTGTAATGAGCATGGTTAGAATGAGGTCAAAAGATGCATTTTCCCCACTTTTTGTGGGATCTTTTCTTACGTGTATTCCTTGTTGACCTTAAAGAACTCTATTGTGTAAACATGTTTGAGGCCAGCAGGATGAGGAGGAAGAAGTAGAAGAGATGTCGGATGTTGCTATGAACAGTGAAAGAGGTAAAGGGATGGACAAAGAGCAAAAGAAGAAGGGGAGATAATTATAAGAAGGGACGGCCAGCTTTGGCTATAATGAACAACTTAAAGGTTTACTGCAGTTCAGCTTCCACAGATTTAAGGTGATTCTAAAGCCGAGTGATCAGGACCAAATTCCAGACCAATGAAAAAATGAGGAGCACTGAAGAGGCAATGTTAGAGGGTATCATGCTAGGGAAATGCAAAGTGTGAGGGGTTTAATTTTGTTTACACATGGTAAACTTCCTAGCAGCTAATGTCTTAAAGACATCAAGAGTTGGGGCGGAACCAAGTATAGTTTATCAAATGCATTATACAGCATGCATTCAATTATTTATGTCACTTAGCCATTTCCATTTTGATATACATGGATATGGAGACCTTGTGTCTGTATGGATGCAAACCATCCTCATCAACAGAGTCTATGGAAGTTAGTCTAAGTTCTTTTTTTATTCACTTCCAATGAAAGTTGACAATATAGTTAGAATAAAGAAAATAGTCATATGGTCTCAAGTATCTCAAATTAAGGAAGTCTGTGGTAATTTATCATCCCAGTGATTGGATTGCTGTTCACTCTCTTCCAAGTCATATCTATTACTCAAGCACATTTTCTTCAGTGCTGCTGTACTGTACATTGAGTTGTCCTTTTACAAGTTTCACCTGTACAACCTAATAGAGTCCAATACAACAGTCCAGCAAAATGCTCTTTGTGTGAAGCCTTTAGAAACAAGATTTACTGAATTGTAGTGAAATGCATTTGATTGCACAGGTGTACAGGTAATAGCATAAACAGGTAACTCAATGTATTATATAGCTGCTCCAAGCCCATCAGCTTTAGCTACCCAACACAAGAGAAGGTTTGATGCCATACACTATGAATGGCGAAGGAGCAAGCATACAGGTCTAACCTTCCCAGAAAGACTGGACTTACAGCCATGATAATTTACTGAAGCCATTCAAATTAACATTCACTGTGTTCAGCCCCGCATCACTAATGCATACATTTGAGGGAATTACAAATGGTCACTTACTTGCACAGTGAATGTGGCAGGATCAAAACAGCTAGTAAATCTTTTTCTCCTTTCAGATAGAAAAAGCAATATCCAAAGGCCAGAGTATCTTGGTCTCCATGTGAGGATACTTCTTGTGTCTACCACATCTACTATCATAACTCCCCCACCTGTTCCCCACTCAGGTGTAACCCATACACAAGACCACAAAAACTAAAAATGCGTGGGGCATGTATGCAAAGACATTGTTTTTTTTCTTAAAAAAATAGGGATCAAGCAGAACCTTATATTTCTGCAGATGACCTGTGAGTATTCGTGGCGGAGGTTACTGCATTACCATTATAAACTTATAAGGTCTTCAAACTGCAGCAATATCACATTACATTTAATGTTGACTGCAGCCTAGAAAATCTTCTCCCTATTGATACAAAAACATAGCAGCAAATCCTAAAAAAAAAATCACAATTCATGCTTTGTACCCAGCAACGTTCTGATAAACTACACCCTAACTTTACCCAGTTACGCAAATGTAACTGTATGTTATCCTCACAGTCATGCAGATAAGGAAGGTTTAAAATACCTGCATTTCCGTGGAGACGGGTGTGGAGATTTGTGAGAGCCAGCCAAGCATGACCTGGCCAGGCTCTGCATGGGGCCTTTAACTCTAGAACGCCCTGGGCACTAAAGGGTTACAGGTGCAAAGGGTGGTCCTCACCTCTCACAGGGGGAAGAAGAGGTGGATAGGAAGGGGATGCTGGGATACTCTGTTTCTTAACATGTTGGGGCGTAGGGGGTTGGTGAAGGGGCTTAGAAATGGCAGGACTATAAGAGCAAAGTTGAATGAGAAAGACAGAAGGCAGAAGAAATGGCCAACTGTAGAGGATTGGCTATTTGTAAGCATAAGTAGAAAGAAAGTTTCATGAAGGAGGGGACAGGAGACAAGAGAATATAGAAATGCTGAGAGAGACAGAGAAAGAGTGAATATGTGAGAGAGTATGAAAGAAAGAACAGAAGTCAGAGAAAGAAAGAGAGAGCCCGAGTTGTGCCATGGGTGAATAAAGAAGAACAGGGGAGGCTGTACTCCAAGGTGCCAGTGAGGCAGTAGATAGGCAGAAGAGGGGGAGCAAGGAGGGATGGGGGAGGACAGCGGGAGGCAGGAGAGAGACTTACGTGAAGGCGAAGGCCACCAGAGCACCACTAACCACTATAAAGTCAAGGATGTTCCACAAGTCCCGGAAATAAGAGCCCTGGTGCAAGACCAGGCCCAGATCCACCATCTAAAGGAGAGAGAAAAAGCACCTGGTTATGAGATGTGAACTCTTGGGTATGGATGTGCAATTTGGCCTTGGTGTGCATTAGAAAGTGTCGTATCCTAATTAATGGGCTGGGGTTCTCAATTACTTCAGGTGGAAGTTGTTGATTGTTGATTCCAGACATTGCCTTACCTTTATCAGCATCTCAAATGTGAATACTCCTGTGAAGACGTAGTCGAAATAGCGTAGGACCTGCACAAAGAGAAAGAGGGAATGATTTGCTGCTGCATCCATTTAGTGGAAAGGAGTGTCAGAGTTGATATGCACAGCACAATGACTTTCAAATTAAGATTTCAAACCAATAATGTTACATTGGAGTGTGATTTATTTTTTTATAAATGTTATCTTAACACATTATTGATAACTGATAAAATAGTATGATACATATATCGTATTATCTGATATTGTTTTATTGGTACATTTTAAGACGGTAATTTTACAAATCAAAATTGAAATGAGATTATGTCTAACATCCAATCCATATCAGGTTGAGTACATGTGGCAGAAGCAGCCCTTTTCAAATGATATTGTAACTGTTTATTATACTTGCATAAACATGCTGTAGCCTACTGTATGCGGTTTCCCTCTGGGTATGTTTGTAACATTTTAAAATCTGGGAAAACCTAACTATTCCTTTTCATTTTCTACTGACAACCAACATAATGGTAGGAGATTAAAGTTTTTTTTTTTGTGTGTGAAACTTTATATGATTTATTTATTTATTCATTGATGCAGCTCCACACATGTAGAGGGCTGGCATGACACTACAAAGAAAAAAAAAAACAACCAGCATATTAAGTAAAAACAAAAGCAATATGTATTGTATTCACATAATATTTCACGCAACAAAAGCATTAGTACATAAATGTATGTTGACTTTCTTACATTGTTGCGAGGGGATTCGGGCCAGACAGGGTCTTCAGCAGCCAGGGCAATACTGCTCATGGCAATGACCAGCAGGATAGTCATCTCAAAATAACTCAGGGTGCAGATGTAGTGACACGCCCGCCGAAACCTAGGAGCAGACAAAGACTTTTTATTTCCTCTTGCATTAGTGCTATGCATACCATTAGATCTACTTTGTAAGTATAATGTATTTGCTTTTTACTCTAAGAGTGCTCTGCATATGTATGTATGTGTTAGTGTGTGTGCACAAGTATTGTAGCTGTGACTGAATAGTAGATCCATTTTCCATCCACAAAAAAAAACAAATGCTGGGTGAATACCTCAAGAATGCATTCCTGTGTGTCAGCCTACATGGATTCATAGAGTGGAGGTGAGTGTGGGTGCACGCGTTAGTAATCATCCCACTTACGGGTTGGTGGTGGACAGGATAAACATGGAGCTGTAGGGAGGCATGGGCCTGGGTCCTCCTTCCCTTCTCTTCTCATCATCATCATCATCGTCCTTATCTTCCTTCGCTGGCAGAGGCTCTGTGTTGGCATTTTTATTGACTGGAGGGGGGGGGGAATAAATGTTTGTTTGTTATTTAAGAAAACAGTTAAAGTACAGACAATAGAAGAAACACAACACAAATTAAATCTGCCCTTACCCTGCAGTATGGCATTGGTGGATGGAAAAATGGGCATGTCTACAGCTGTGTAGTCAGGGTGAGGCAGCCTAATGACACTGTTGGTACGGTGATGGGCGATGCTCCCATAGCTATCTAACGTGACTAAACTCCCATGAGTGCCACTGTTGGCAAGATGGAGGGCAGATCCAAAGCCAGGAGCCACAGTGTGGTTGGCAACTGGATTAGGGTGAACCTCGCTGGGTGGGGTAGAGCCAGAGACCAGTTTGGTATTCATGAGGTTGTCCATATCCTCACTGTACTGGCTGTCCTGCCTGGAGAGGCTCTTTTGAATGGGCCGTGTGGTAGAGAGGTTAGGGACACTGCAATCCCTAGAAAGAGGGAATAAGAAGAAGCAATTGGCGATAGAAAAAAAGTTCAGACGGAGTGAGGAGAGAAAGGCGGAGATGATATCCAGAGAAAGGTGTGATAGGAGCACAGACAAAAATATGAGTACAGAGAAGAAATAATAAGCATAATATTTTTGGATCAGACGACTTTAGAAAACAGAATTATTTGTGAATATCCATGAATGTCATTGTTGCAATTGACGTTTGCATCATATCTACATGCAATGGACATACTTCCTTCTGTGCTGGCACATCCTCTTCCCCTCGCCGTCCGTTTGGTTGCCATGGCGATTTCTTCTTGGCCTCCTCTCACTGCCATCCCCAGCTCCCTCCTGCTCTCCTCCTTCTCCACCTCTGTCAACCCCTTTGTTCTTATGTCTCCCTGTTTTTCCAGCTCCTCCCCCGCCATCCTCGCCATCTTCGGCACTTTTTCGATGTGACCTGGGCTTCCTGTGTTCTGACTGCCCACCCCCTCGACTGCCACTCCGGGTGTGATGATGGCGCCTGGAAGGCCTCTCCTCCGAGCCTGGCCCAGGAATCACTGTAGCATCCAATCGGACATGAGAGGTGGGGTGGTGGTGCTCGCCTTTACGACTCCGCCTGCTCTCTGTGGACTCGCCCCGCTCCAAGGGAGCCCTGACTGGACCTGAGCCACCTCCACCACCCCCGCCTACTTGGCCACTGTGTTCGTGGAGGCGTGTTTGTCTGTGGAGCTCATCAGCAGGATGGTGCTGGCTGAAGCAGAGGTCTGAACTGTTTGCAGTGGTCTTGTTGGTGTTGTTGTTGCGGTTCTCGTGGGGGTCGACCACCAACGGTCGATCCAGGTGGGTCTTCATGTCTGGACGGATGTGACGTGAGAAGTTCACCTGCAAGGAGAGGAGAGGATAGAGAGGCAGCATGGAGGAGGAGATTAAAGATATGGAAGGGACAAGAGGAGGAGTTACAATATAAAGTTATAATTCACAAGTCTTTTTAATCTATACATATATAAACACCAGGTAAGCAACGTGTTTACATAGGTCATCATCATCATCATCATCATCATCGCCATTACTTGTGTACACTGATAGCACAAGTCTAGGGGGCTTTGTATGCCTTTTCCTTTACATTGTTTTGCTCCTCCCTCCCTGTCCTTGCCTTCCAGCGTTCGTCAGGGTCCAGCTCGTTATAGAGGGCCTCGCGGCTGGACACCAGAGTCTGCCTCCTCAGCTCCTTGGTACGTTGTTCCCACACTGACTTGTTGATCCCCTTGTTGTTGTTCTTCTGCTGCTCCTTACTGCAAAATGAAGCACGATGGAGAGGGAGGAGGAGATTGACAGAATTAAAGATATGTTTCAAAGACTGCCGTGAAAATATACACACAAAAGACCTGAGCATGATGTGAAAACCAACACCAAAAATATAAGTACATAAAATAGCCAAGGACATAAAGACACACTGGGGGTCACAGGTATTTAAAGGGTCATTTGGCTTGACCTACAGAACACGGCAGCTCAACAAAACAAACTTCTGGATGTCTACACAGCTTGCCAAGGCACCGGGCAGGACAGCCCGGTTTACTTTGGTAAACCAGGTGAGGACACAAGGAGAATAACACTGAGGCATAATAATCTATAATCAACCTACCTACTAAATTATACAGTTTAATGAACAGGCTTTATGCACCCCAAAATCCCTATCAAGCTCAATTGAATAAATGGCAAAGTCACAACGATCACAAGAATCTGTTATTGGTTATAGCGACTGAGTTTATATCTACTTGATAGAGAAACACCCAAAAAACTGTCAGTGACCACCCTTCTTACCCAATAAAACTTCTGCCAGTAATCAACTTTAACTTCCTTTTCTCTCAGAGCCAATAGTCAACCACAATAAAAAGCAACAAACCGTACTGTGAGGTGCAGGCAACAGAAAATGTACTCCCAAAAAAAGCCAACACAAATTACAGCTAAAGAAAGCCAGCTATGTACTTCATAAAAAAAGTTAGGAACAAAAGGGACAAGGAGAAATTAGGGAAAGGAGGGTTTAAAACAAAAGAAAGCAGGGAATGGTTGTAAAGTCAATAAACAGAAAGGATTCAGAAATGAATAAACAAATAAATAAATAAATAAATACCAGTCCAGAAAGGGGTCGGTAGCGTTGTGACACTCACTGTGTACTTTGTTGCTGAGGAGGGAAACAGCTGGTGAGTGAGATGGCACGGAAGAACAGAAGGAGGATTTCATTCCAAAATGGGCTATCCATCAACCATTTAAAAAAACAGCCAGCTTATACTGACAAATGGTCACTATTCAAATAAATTGTGTTGTGAAAACTAAATTACTGATAAAATAATTCAAATATATTCCTGAAATGCAGAAGCTGAACAAATCTCAAGAGATTTAAAACATTTTGCTAAAAAGATTGAGCATTTTGGAATGCAACCCTTCACACAGATACACACACGTACACACTCAAAACACATGCACCCAGACACTCACACACACACACACACACACACACACACACACACACACACACACACACACACACACACACACACACACACACACACACACACACACACACACACACACACACACACACACACCTCTGCAGTTCCATCTGTGAAGCTAAAACAA
>CM042441.1:9964731-10109731 GCA_023631565.1 Gymnocephalus cernua
CAGTTCCTGTGCGTTGGCTAAATTGTCCACAGCGATAGCCAAGAACACATTCAGCAGAGTGTCTGAGCACGGAGTTAAAGGAAATCCAGCATGTAGGAGTTTGTTTATCCATGTGTATACAGCATACTAAAAAAAGCAGAATGATCTGTTGGATCTTACAAGAACCAATGTCTTAGCCAATATATCCATGTTACAATAACAACCCTGTCAGTTTCTGGTTGGACTTAGTGGAATACATGACAAAGAAATATGCAGATTACAGAATGAGCACTATGGTGATTAAGATTAACAAAAAAAAGTGTCAATATCTGTGTCTGTACATATGCGTCTGAATTTGCATGGACGTGTATTCAGTCTAAAGTGGGTAAACAACATTTTTAAAGCATAACTGCAAATGTCTTTATATATATATATATATATATATATATATATATATACTGTATGTATATGTGTGTGTGTGTGAGTGTGTGTGTGTGTGTGTGTGTGTGTGTGTGTGTGTGTGTGATACAGTGATACAGGATACAGTTGCCAAAAAGTGTGAGCACGATGAAGAAGACAGAGAAGGCCATGCCCTTGTTGACTCCGCCCTGAGACTTGATGCCATCGTACATCACCATGTTCCAGTCCTCGCCGGTCAGGATCTGGTGCGCACGCACGCACGCACACACACACACACACACACACACACACACACACACACACACACACACACACACACACACACACACACACACACACACACACACACACACACACAGAGATGATTAATTATGCTTTGATATAAACACACACATACACAATATTTATTAATCTAAAATGTATTAATCTTCCTCATGTGCAAATCCTCTTAAGGCCTTTAACCGTTTTCTTCTAATCCAACCCTGGTCTCTTCTCCTACCCTTCTGCCTCCCTCCCTCCACCAGCCTCGCCCTCCCTTCCTCCCCTTTACATCTTCCCCTCTGCTCACCTGGAACACTGTCATTATTGCTGCGGGGAAGGTATCGAAGTTGGTCGGAGGAGTGCCATTTTCAAAATTAAACCTAGGAGGGGAAGAAAATAAATGGGTGAGAGAGATTGAAAAGAGAAGAGAGAGCAAAAACACAGAAGCATTTACAAGTAGAACAAATGTTTTCTGTTTTTTTTCTTCTTAAAAAACGACTACCCAAACTAGCAATTAGGAGCAACCAATGTCTTAGTAGAATATCAAATGCAAACTATTAAAAAGGAAGGCGAGGGGTAGAGAGAGACACAGAGAGAGAAGCCAACGTAAAGAAAAAGAGCACTGACTGTCCTCCGAAGAGCTGCATGCCCAGCAGAGCAAAGACTACTATGAAGAGGAAAAGCAGGAAGAGCAAGCTTATGATGGACTTCATGGAGTTGAGCAGAGAGACGACTAGGTTACGCAAAGATGCCCAGTACCTGTCAAAAACAGAGAGAAAGCGTGTGTTGAATTGGGTGCAATGTTATGTCCACTGTATGAATATAAGAAATAAAATGATAATAGACTCACTTGGTGACTTTGAAAATCCTCAATAACCTGAGAGCTCGTAGCACACTGATGCCAAACGATGTGCCCGGCTGGATGATGGACCACAGCACTTCAAATATACTACCACATATCACCTAATACAAACACAAGCATATGCAAGCATGTGGTTATTCATCATGAGCAAATACTGTGCACACATCAGCAAATCATCACTGTATTTATGCCCGTGTCTGTGTATGGTTATGTTTTCACGTGTGCACATACAGGTGTCAAGTGAGTGTTTGCACCTCCTTATGAGTTTGTGCTTGTTGTGTGTGTTTATTTGTTTGTCCTTATGCGGGGTCACCAGGTGCTGTGGGACTCACAATGCAGTCGAAGCAGTTGAAGGAAGAGTTGAGGTAGGCCTGCTTGCCCAGGCCATACATCTTTACACACATCTCCGTCAAGAATATCCCCAAGAAGATTAATTCAGCAAAATCTACATGGAGGGAAGAAGACAAGAAGAGTGAAGAAAGAACGATAGTGTTTTGTGATACCTGTATTTAAATGTCCAATGTGTACGAATTTCTCCCATCTAGCGTTGAGATTATATATCGCAATCAACTCTCGTGCCACGCAGTTCAAAGTAAGTATCACAGCTACGGTAGCCTTTACGCTTCAAAAAGCAGGTCTCTTGCTCTTTTCAATATCCTTTTTCTTTTTCTGGGCGAAGAAGAAGACTTACGATAGCTACGATACCCATTAGCAGCATTAGCAGCACCTGTGAGTTTATCATGTGACAGCGAAAACGCGAAAGGCGGAGCAGTATGTCCTGTATGTCCCTTACCGGCTAACGTATTTCAAGATGGCGCATGAATATGGAGCGTCTACCCCAGTTCATGCTAATGCAAATGCAACATTTCAAGCCAAAAGGAATACTTGGAATTGACGGTGGTGGTAAATATTCATGAAAAAGGACAAGGTTGTGAACTGGCAACACAGATTTTGATAATGAACTAAACACGTTACACACTGGACCTTTAAGCATGCACTTTAAATACTTAAAGGCATTTTGTAATTCAAGTTTGTTTTATAAAACCTGCCATTTGTATCAAAATACATTCAAATTCTTCAGTTTTTGTATTATTAATTAGCAAATATGCTTTTCACTCATCCTCTACACTCAATCTCTCACTGTGTTGTATTGTATCCTAGGTTACACCATTCGGGTGAAGTATAAACCATGTGTATAATGCTTATATAAAATATATTGTTTTTATTTCAACGCATCTTCTTTTTTCTATATTTTGATCTCTTTATAATTGGCTTATTTTTTATTTTGTTTGTCATTTCAATTTAATTTAATCCCATTTGTGCGTGTTTGTGTGTGTATATGTAACGTTTATATTTTTTAAAAACGAGAGAGAAACAGCAAGAATCTGTGTGGAAGACGTGTTTGGATGTGCTTGTGTTAACTGGTTGGGTCAGCTCTTTCATGGATTTAGTCACATTTACTTAAGAATTTTCTCACCCACTCCCTTCCAGTAATCTGCGATGACAGTATTTGTGGAGTAATCTGTGCATGCTTGCACAAAGTATGCATGCATCCTCCTCCCTCCTACTCACATAGAAAATCCGACAGTGGGTCTGGCTGGTCATAGTGCACTACAGCCACACACATAGTGTTAAGGCCCACCAAACACAGTACGGTCCAGTAGAAGGCCTGGGACTTAACAACGTGTCGAATAAGGAAGCGTAGCCGTCGCTCCCGCCGCTTGAAATCTGATCCTTCGAGCTTTGAGCTCTTCAAGCTGGCACGGGCAAACGGTGACCCTGAAAGGATAAGCAAGGCAAATGGTTCAGTGTAAGCTTAACAGCGAAGTGAACAGTGAAGTTAACAGTGGTTTATTGGGATTTTTGTGTACATTCAGCATCTTGGAAAAGCAGAACTGTCCACAGTGTCTTCTGTCTTTCTGATTTGTTACTTAAACACAGTAAGAGGTACAAACATTGCAAAACCATACACAACACTCTACTTGAGCACATACAGTAATAACAACACATGCAGTAGATTATATAGATCCTGTTGTTGCCATAGGAAGTAGAAGAGTATGGGGAATAAACGTCATTTTCAATGTCATTTAGGAAGAACAGCGTCAACTTGGATTCCCCTGATCAATCTGCTCATGAGAAGAGCAGGCGAGTATAACATCACTTACACTAAACTCTTTTGCTTCTTGAAATACTCTCTTTTTTTATATCTGATTATATTTTTAATTTCAATAAATACTGATGCATAATTCATTTTCAGACGCATATGATCTGTGCTCATTTTAGCAGATTATACTGTCTGTTGCGGTGTCCAAATTACATGATGTCTTATGCACAACATATACTACATAGAATATTTTAAAATGTCCTTTGTCTTAGGCAAAAACAGGGAGAATTGCGTAGCGTGAGAAGGCTAGAGGAAGAGGGTTTGGAGGAGAGAAGTAGGAAGGAGAAAAGAAAGGTGGAAAGATGATGGGGGTTCAGGAAAGGAGGGGAAAGTAACATGAGGAGAGAAGTGCAGAGCAGCAGAGGAGAGTAAAGGAGAGGGAAGGAGAGGAGGGTCAGGTAATGCTGATATGCAAGATAAGATAGCATCTGTATGTACCTGTGGTTTGCCTTTGAGTGTGTGTGTGTGTGTGTGTGTGTGTGTGTGTGTGTGTGTGTGTGTGTGTGTGTGTGTGTGTGTGTGTGTGTGTGTGTGTGTGTGTGTGTGTGTGTGTGTGTGTGTGTGTGTGTGTGTGTGTGTGTGTGTGTGAGAGAGAGAGTATCTTACCTACTGCCAGATCTCCCTCCCCTTCCTCTGGGTTTAGCAGCTCAGCTTTGCTCTTATGGTTTTTTGTGGGTCTTCTACGGGAGCCTGTAATAGAAAAAAAAAAAAAGCTTAATCTATAACACAACAGTACTGGTATGTTTAATTTATTTGTATATATATAGTTTTTTAAATCAGCAAATTCATACCATCATAATCATTTTCATTGTCATCATCCGCCAATATGACCTCTTCTACAAAACACACGTGAACAAAACATGTTAATATGCCACAATACATTTATATTTAATGACTTCAAGAATATCTATCAATCTTTTGTTACCAACAATTGCCATTTCTCATTTTAATTAAAAGTGGAAACAAAGTCTCTGGCCTGCACCTGTGCTTGCAACTCATCCCTCCCTCTTTTGTTTTTCAGCTTCCTTGTTTTTATGTAGATTGTCTTTTCAAGAAGATCAAAGGTCTGTCCTTTCTATCGGCCCCTTTATCCACTCCTTCCAACATCCAACATCCAACATCCAACCCTCCATTCCTCTTATCCTCCCTACATCTTTCCTGCCCTCAGCAGATGGGTCAGAGTAAAAAGACAAGTGAGATAAAGAGAACTATGGACAAACACTGTGTCTTCTCTATCCCAGCATCAAACAAGTGTCTTTAATCCTTCCCACAGCAAAGCAAATCAAGGCTATACCTACATTATACCTCCCCAGAAACTTTCCTGATAATTTAAGCGTCATGACTGAGTTGTTTGATTGTGAATCATGATAGTTAGTGTGCTTCTAACTACTTCAGTACAATGCTCATATTTTATTCTTGCAAATAAAATATAATTAAAATAGATAAGTATCACCCCAGTGACTATAGATCATTATTTCCTGCTGCTGCTTCACAGTCAAATCCGCCACATTATCTTCCCTTGAAGGCAGAAAGTGTTGAGTTTGCTTTAATAATGTCTCCAACATTTTTATTTTGATGCAGGATATTGTACATACCAGCTTTGCAGATCCACTCCAGATAACCGTTGAGTTCCCTTTCAATCTGCTGCTGTCTTCGGAGCTTCATGAACTCACTCCTGTTCTCCACACGCTCTCTCTCTTTGGCAAACTCCCTGCAGGGACACACACACACTTTCAATTCAGATACCATGCATTTTTAGCGTAACATACATGCAATAAAATAGTCATTTTTTTAATTCACTTCCAAATCTATTCAACTACTAATGTACATCTGTAGAATAAAAAAATATATGTACACACAGCCTTTACAATATATTTGTCACAAGCACCCTCTCACAAACAGACACACACACACACACACACACACACACACACACACACACACACACACACACACACACACACACACACACACACACACATAAACACTTACCCGGACAACACACCCAGCACCAGGTTGAGCATGAAGAAGGAGCCGATGATGATGAGGGGGATGAAGTACATCCAGTTCCATGCACTCCCTGAGGCATCGTTGCTCTGGAAACACACACACACACACACACACACACACACACACACACACACACACACACACACACACACACACACACACACACACACACACACACACACACACACAGAGTAATCAATGTTTAGCTCTCGGACATTTGCCACAACTTATAATGACCAAAGATTTGATAAACAGAGACATTAGACATTCTAGAACACGTCAAATAAATCCGTGAAACAGGCACAGGTAGAATGGGTACAGCTGCATGAATCAACTGCAATGGCAGTTTGGGTCCGTCTGTGCTGAAACTTAAGGGTTTGTTAAAGTCGTAGCCATGCAGTAAACCAAATACCAGTGCAAATTATTACGCTTGGTGCATTTATTGGGTACGACGCATATTATATGTGTTTCTCAAAAGCTAGTTATATAATTATTTAAAAAAACATCTGGATTGAATATCAACATCGTGTTAGAAAATATGCCTTAAAGTCATCATTAAATGTCCAGACAATGTGGCCATTAAAAAGAATGTGGGGTAGTGTACTCAAAAGTGCTGTCCTCTGCTGCTGGAAATATTAACAACAGCAGGGCTGACATGATTTAGCTTTAAGTCATCTCAATAAGTAAATGCATATCTGCCACTCTATTTAGCTGCTCAGTGCAGAGTAAATAATGTATAACAAATGCTTTGGTCTCTCCTTCTCTATCGCTACCATCCTTCTGACCAGACTCTACTTCCATTTTCTCTATTCACTCCATAGTTTTTTCTTTCTCCTTGTGCATACTTCTTTGGGGCCATTTCTCCTGCCTTTGTCTTGTCTTCCTTATTTCATTCATTTTGATGTTTGTTCATTCTTTCCTTGATTCATACCTTCTTACCTTACCTCATCCCTTCCTTTTTTTGTGAAATCTTTGCATTCCTCCTCAACTTCACTGATCAGCGTCTACACTCTTTTACCCTTTCCCACCTCCAGACGAGCTCCTCTTTCCCCCGTTGCACTCTCTTTCTCATAGCCTCCCTGTCTAACGTCCCCCTGTCTCCTCCTTCCCCCATCTTTCCTTCTTCCTGCGTGTACGCTGGTATTGCTGCTGTGAACCCAATGTACCGCAGACCCTTTTTTCTACCATTAAACTTTTATCGCTCCCCTCCCCAGCAGCTGCAAGAATAACTTGGGCTGAACAGGCCCTTTTAAATATAGAGCAGCACCGGGAAGGAGGGACATAGGGAGAGACACACAGAGTGAGATTGAGAGAGAGGAAGGAAGGAAATGAAGAGAGGAGATAGAGCTAAGAAAGAAAGGGGGGAAAAAGGAATGAAGAAAGAAAAAGTGCAGTGGGAAGGATAAGATGGACAATGAGGGAGAGAAGATGGGGAAAGAGACGACTACAGTACAGTAACACTCAAAGACCGTCATCTACCTCTGGTTTCCTAGCAACCATTGCCACTGACAGCAGGGAACTATTTAGTCTTGGGTATGAGTGATGACACTGTTCAAGACCTGGTACCTATTTTCTGGGCAGACTCACTGAAAATCATTGGACATTTTAACACTTGAATCTTAGTATTTTATGAGAGAAAATAATCTTGGGATGGTTTGGTTGTGCAGCATGAAAATACTATTGAGATTGAGACTATTGCCAGGCATGTTGGACAAACATAAGACTGAAGTTCAGCTGTATTTGTCTAGATATTACATTTTTTTTATTATTTTTTTATATTGCATGGCAATTTTATCCACACAAAATGGCCACAAAAAAATGCATACAAAAGTGCCAAACCATTGTTCTTAACAACAGGGTCGGCATGGCAAGCAAACTGATACTGTATAATTTCTACTCTGAATCTAATTAATTGGCTAAGGTGTTTGTACTGTGGTTTTTGCATTCTGGGTTATCATCCTCTTCACTCGAATGATCATCTCTATTCTTGCCTAAACTTACTGGCACAGAGACCCGCCTTTTATTCCGGCTTTACCACATTCATAACTTTTATATACATGCTCTGTTTTCCTGGGGAAGCTGAAGAGGACAATAAGGTCACTTCAGCAGTACATACATAGTAGAGCAGGTCAGTCCAGCCCTCCATGGTGATACACTGGAAGACGGTGAGGATAGCAAACAGGATGTTGTCAAACTGGGTGATGCCATAGTTTGGTCCCAGCCAGTACTTTCTACACATGGTGCCCTCTGGACACAGCCGTGCCGGAAGCTCTGTCCCACATGGGAACTCTTCTCGGATCTCACCTGAATATAGATTAAAGTGGGGAGGTGTTTCAAAACAAAAGGCAGGCATATGAAAAGTTGTTTGTTTTTAAGAATAGCGAGTGCTATCCTTTGGTTAAAAATATGATTTTGCCCCTTACTTTCTGGAATTAAATATGTGAAGTAATAGGCTACAAAGAAAAAGTAAAAGCGGAAAAACAAATAGACATTTGAGATTCGTCATGAATGCTCAATAGACCAACAAACATGTTTTCAACAGTATTCGTTTTTTGTAGATGGAATATTATTTATGATCTCAACTCCATACATGGGAAATGAGGGAATTATGCAGATATTGGCAATGAATATATTCATTAGACTAGACTAATTTCCCATCACATAACCATGACGTGTATTTATTTATGTATTTATTGTTTATTTATTTAGCAGGGACAATGCACTATATATATATATATATATATATATATATATATATATATATATATATATATATATATATATATATTGTATCAGATACACTGTATAGCTAAAATTAATATGGAAGTACTATTAAACATTTTAACGCCAAATATGTTATTTTGTTGAACTATTGTTGTCTATCTCAACCAAAACATGTCTTTATTGGGGCAGTTAGCCAATTAACCCTGGCAATAATGGCACGCACGCAAGCATGCACACTTTACCTGTGTAATTGTCAAAGCAGGTTGTGTGGAATTTGCCCATGTAGAACTCCAGGCCGATGATGGCAAACATGAGGATGGCAAAGAAAAGAAGCAGGCCAATTTGCAGCAGGGGAATCATGGCCTTCATGATGGATTTGAGCACCACCTGTAAGCCTGGAGGACACAGTGTATACAATATTAATACTTTTATAATCATTAACATCCATCATCGATTTATTTCCGATGTCTTATCAACTATTACAATCAGGTGCAGTGATCTGAAAGGTAAAAAAGGTGCAACCTGCTTCTTCCTCTATTTATTTAGCAGTTACAGTAAACTCTCTAAAAAGAAATCCCTTCATTTCCTCCATTACCAGCTGTTTAATGTTCAGTGTTGCCATAATGATAACCATAGATATGATAAGACCATCAGTTTATGACTATATCACATACTTAGCTTGCTGCCCCCACTGGAGGAAGCCTCCTGTTACCTGGTTACATTACATTACATGTCACTTAGCTGACGCTTTTATCCAAAGCGACTTACAATTGCTATATATGTCAGAGGTCACACGCCTCTGGAGCAACTAGGGGTTAAGTGTCTTGCTCAGGGACACATTGGTTGATGGATCATGGTGAGAATCGAACCCTGGTCTCCCACACCAAAGGCGTGTGTTCTAACCACTGCGCCATCACCACCTGGTACATCCTACAGTATATAATGGAGGGATTGAACCTGTGATCACACAATATAGTCAGAATATGCTACACATGTAGTCGAGGTCAAAATCATACCAGAGGTTTTTGTCAAATATGTTTTCTAACAAACAAATGGTATCAAAGGCCACATTTTAAAGTATGTTTTATTTAATACTAATGGTTGTTGTGTCACATATTTCAAATGTATATCACATATTGGAATGGAACTCTAATTTGGTCTTCACAGGAAGCTCAGTGACTTTTATGATGAGTAAGCCTTGGTTTCCTTGTTCAGCCCTGTAGTGGAGTCCACGCTATTAATAACACTGCAGTGGTGCTGGAACACTACTGCCGCTATAACATTTAAAAAAGGAGCAGAGAGTGCAAAGAAGAACCACTTTTGTTTGAACACTTTGGGTGCATTATGCAGAACACAGAAGCTGCATAAAACTTTGACACAAAATGCTTCTCCGTGCTATTTTGATCCTCCAATAAAATCTGAAACTAACAAAGGAATAACAAAAAAGCTGTTTGGTATCAAGGCAGTAGGCTGGCGAAAAACTGTAAAAAAAAAAAAAAAAAAGAGAGTATACTTTTCAATGTCAAATGAAGAGTTTTGACTTACTAGGAATACCGGACACCAGTTTGAGGGGTCTTAATACTCGCACAGCCCTGAGGGTCCGCAGGTCGAAATCTGAACCCACAGTGGACAGGATCCTAAAGGGATAGAGACAAATGCACAAAAGTGTGAAAACGCAATCAATATTGAAGCTAGTCAAGCTTGTTACTCAGTCAGCCTCACTCATACACACACACACACACACACACACACACACACACACACACACACACACACACACACACACACACACACACACACATTCTTAAACACAGCCCCGTGCCAGGTCATTACAAGCAACTGGGTGAGCACTGTATGTAAATCCTGTAAGAGCTGAGCTGATCAATAGAGCTGACAAGTGAAGTAGGACAGAGAAGTGTATCAGGGCGAGAAAGGGATGGGCTGAATGGACAATGTTTTGTAACAGGATGACAGAGAGACTATAAAATGAAAAAGGAGAGATGGAGTGATGGAGAGGAGAGGGGAGATGAAAGAAGGACAAAGTCAGAGGCATGGAGAGACAGAGCAAGAGAGAAAGGCAGAGAGAGAGAGAGAGAGAGAGAGAGAGAGAGAGAGAGAGAGAGAGAGAGAGAGAGAGAGCGCACTGGCAGATGGTGAGAATCAGAGATGCTGACTTGCTTATTTCTACTTATTTTTATTCTTGGTACGTTTGAAACATTTCTCTTCGAGCCGTCGCCAGACTGCAAGAGTAAACGTGTTATGGCGTGTGTTACAACACCTGTATCACCGCTCATCTGAATAATGACTTGTAAACAGCATATGTGTGTACTTCAGATGGTTAAGATGTTCCATTCTGCCGCCAGACTTCCAGTCAGTTCCCTCGTCTGACGCACACTGTGAATCATCCTCCTTCCCACTTCTCTCTCTCTTCTCTCTCTCTTTCCATCTCTCTGACACATTTCCACTTCCCTCTGTTCCACTAAGAGGCCCAGTGACACAGCAGAGCCTTAATCACAGGTTTGAAAGTCAGCCTGCATTGCTTGGAAACCTATGAAATTGGCAAGAAGGGAAAAGCAACACCGACCCAGGATCTATGGATGAATGCTGTATTGAATTACCAGGAAGGCCCCCCCTCCCGAAAAAACCCAGTCTGCTCTAATTTGTCAGCGTTTCTGGGTCCCTTCGTGTGTGCCCTCGGCGCCCGAATGACTGCAATGGCACTGTAGCGGCAATTTCTACCTATACTATATGGTATAGTGGTGACATCACAACTGTACGAAAGTCCTGACGGCTCGTTTAAAAGCACAGTTTCTGAGGGCTGTGTGCATTTCCCTGTGGATTTAACACTACACTTAAAAACATTACACATTTAAATTATACTGCAATATCAATATATTCAGCCAAGTAGGTTGTTGAAGGATGTTGAGAGTCCCAATTGTTTGCTTATCTGTTTTTGGTATTTTCTCATTAACTAGTAGTAATAGTTGGGAAATTTTATATATATATATATATATATATATATATATATATATATATATATATATATATATATATATATATATATATATATATATATATATATATATTATTTTGAGGTTGTATTAGGGGTTAGTAGGTTGTTTTATTACTTTGACACATTGTTGTATTTTTAACTAATGTATAGTGCTAGTAGTCTCAATAACAATAGAATATTGTGGAGCACTTGGCTTCAAAGGGAAATGAGAGTACAGGCTTAGCTACAGTGTCACCCACAAAGCAGGTAAAGATTTTGTGCTTTAGCCTAGAAGATGCTAGGCAACACAGAACACTGCATTGATGCAATAGAGGATGGCACGAAAGGGAGAGAGGCAGTATTATTGTATTGCACAAGGGAAAAGAAACACAATGAATAGAAAGGACTAGTCTAAATAAAAGATAATGATAAAACAAGTAACTAAATTCAGACGGATTTAGAAGTCAGACTCCACAAATCAGTGGAGAATTATAAATGATATGATAGGATAGTCAGCCTTGTGATTTCCATGTTCAAAATGTGGGGACATACAGTTTTAAGCTTAAAGCATAATATGTACAATATAAATGGAGCGATAAATGGTGTGAATGCATGTGCAGACATGAACCAATACACACACACACACACACACACACACACACACACACACACACACACACACACACACACACACACACACACACACACACACACACACACACACACACACACACACACACATTTTCATATACACTTGTGTATTACATATTAGTATGTCTGTTTTGTATCTTGTATACTTTCTTTGCAATACACATTATGTTATGTAATTTGTTTCTGTGACATGACTGATTATAGTAAAATAGTAAAAACACTGATAATGATGACTATGATGATGATGATGATGACGAGAATGTTGACAATGATGATGGTAACAATGCAGAATTTAGTTTCTAAAACAGCATCTGCCGTCACAAACTGTGTCAAGCCGATGAGGCAGTCCTCATTCACACCATCTCCACGGTTACTGGGCCCTTTCTCATTCATAAGTGTTTCCATGGCAACAGGGACCTTGGCTCATTGATAGAATCTCTGTATCACCTTGGTAACAGGGCCAAGGGAGGAGCATGATTGATTGTTTTTTTTTCCCCCTCATCTCTTCTCTCTATAATGTAAATGCATCACACCTCACACAGGCAAACACACATGTGCACACACAAACAGAAATAGGCATTACACAGATAGCACAAAAACACACACAGACACACACATCTACACAGGCGCTGGTTGGAGATCAAACATATTGAGTAAGAATAATTTTATTCACATACGCACACTAGAAAGTAGGTCATTTGGAATAACCAATGGACAACAATTTCTTCCTTGCCAGGGACAGAGATGCTGCCTACAGCACACCTTACATACACTTGAACTAAATACACACAGAGGTAAACACACCTGCACTGTATGCAGAGGAACGCAGAGAGAATCACATTAAGCAATATTGCTATTACACAATCTCCCCACCGACCCGTTCTCATGGGACACCAACACATTATACAAACACGATCTTTTTTGCCCGCTCTCTCCGCCTGCTTTCCTGCTGACTTCAGCTAAATGTGGCTAATTATTTCTGTCCACATCACTGACCAAATCACTTCATCTCTTCTCCAAACTCTCCACTTTCCATGTATCCTTGCTTTCCTATATTACCATGATTCAACTAGTTCATACTTAATGTATCTCAATAATTATAAATGCTATCTCAATCAATATTATCAATATTATACCCTACCTTTGCAAGCAAAGGTGTTCCTAAGATCATATACAGTATATATATATATATATATATATATATATATATATATATATATATATATATATTGATATATATATTGATATACATCATATTATTCCTTCTAGAAGAAAATGTCACACACATAGCTTCATTTCAGAAGTCCATACAGAAACAAACAACTCTAGCAACTCAAGAATGATAGAACTGAAGGCAGTGCCTCTAGATCCCGGTCGTATTTAATCAAAAGAACCTGAACAAGGGTACAAGGAGGAGGAACGGAGAGGAGGATGCAAGGCAAGACTGGCTGTAAACTAAGGGTAATTGGACTAATAATCAATAGTGGGCATAAAAAACAACTAGCTTATTCCCAGAGCCAAATCACACAGGCAATTTACAACAAGAGATGGGTCAACACACACACACACACACACACACACACACACACACACACACACACACACACACACACACACTTGGGCACAGAAACAAGGGTGCACACAAATCCGCTGACATCCAAGAAGGTTGTGGAGTGAATAGCTAATCTATTCAGACATGTTAAGTGCCATTTGTGTGTTTGTCTTCACGTGTCATGCAAGGAAGTGCACTAGGATTCAGCAGGAAATGGAAAGGAATGTTTGAAGTGGAAATGCGTGTGTGTGCATGCATTGGTCAGTGTGTTATCAAAGGTTTTGTCTAGGGGTAGGTACTATAGAAAGGCCAAGTAGCCTTTCATCTTCAAAGAGCTGCACTGCTAAAAACACAACCCCCATTCATAGAGAGCACACAACAAAGAATGTGCGTGCGTGCGTGCGTGCGTGCGTGCGTGCGTGTAAAATGTATTGACTTCAGTCAGTGTACATGATGTATCATGGGAATGTACAGTTGTGCTGTAAGTGCTGCAGCATATTCTCTGTATGTACATCTTGCTGCAGCTTCCTGCTTTACTGCAAAATTGTAACAACACATCTGGTTGACACAAACGACTGGGTGTGTTGTATGGCTGTTTACATTGCAAAATACATTTATATTGTTTACTTTTTCTTTATTTTGACTAATTTTTTACATCTCGCTTTACTTTCCTTTCTCTAAATCTGAGCAAAATGGTGCCTCATGATATGTTTTCACCACTAATCATAGGTGCCCAGAGTGATTTGTTACTTCTTGGACTGCCCATCCACAACTGATCAAGTTTTAGCCAAATGTCTTGCCTCAGACATTCTGACTAACCATTTTTGGTGCACTTGTCAATCATGTATTGATAACACTATTCATTTTATTTTGGTTGCATACCTATTAGCAATCAGTACAGGTGGAGCAGTGATCACCCTGAGGCCAGCAGACACACCACATCTGAAGAGTCTACCAACAGACCTATTGATGCTCAGAGGGAGGACCCAGCATGAATCTATCATCCGGAGGAATGTTAGTTTGCCAACAAATATGAATACAAATATGTCTTAAGAGTCTCAACGTACACAGCCATGCCCATGTTTGTTGGTTTCAACAACTAAGTCAGGAAGTACTTTGGAGTTACACTTTTAGAGATGGGTTGTATTACAGACATAGGCTTTACTCTCATCTGGAAAAAAATATGCTGCTTGCATGTTGGATCAACATCTCCCATACAACACCGGCAATTCCTGTGCCTATAGGAGACACTTGTTATTTAACTGCTGTGTCATGCTTGCTCAGAGGGTTTCACTGTCAAAACATAAGCTTTCCTATTATGAAACAAAGAGGGGAGGGGGGTTATGTGAGACCAGGCATTTACTGGAAGTGTTAAGGACTGCATTGCTTCCTTCTGCTCTACCTCTCATTCCTCCTTCCTCCTCTCTGCATCTCGCTACTTCCTGCTGTCTCGCTGACACTCATCTTCTCACTCGTCTTCTCTATTACAGTCACACTGTTGTGCCACGCTGAGATGAGCTTGGCTTCATGATTGCTCTTATTAAAGCACGAGGACATACTGCCAGACTGAAGCAGGATTTATGCTTCTGCGGGGGCTCTACAAAGAGCTTATGCCGTAGCCTACGTAAGTGGCCTGAGGCTTATACTTGTGCGCTGGTGTATGCGTTGCCCTAGCGCATCTCTTTAAGAAAATAGCAGAGCATATGTGTGTGCTTGGGAGCGTGTGGTAGGGCGAATGAGAGAGTGATGGGGATTAGCTTCGAAGCGAGTACCGACTCTGGAGGCGTAGAGGGAGAAACAAAGTGTCTCCCCTGTGCTTTCTGACCACGGAGAGAAAGCTCTAGCAGGAAACGTTAACCCTCTCCCTGATTTCATGTTGTTCACGGAGAAGGAGAACTCGGAAATGAGTAAGAGGAAATGCAACGCTACCAAGCCACGGCCAAGCGGACCAATCACAGTTGTTGTGGTCTGCGTCGCCGCGATGTGTAGTTACATATTTGGAGAGGTGCAGGTCAGGCTAGGGTTCGTACCTAAACTTACCTACATACGCACCTACGTAAATCCCCCTTGAGTGCTGACTCACTCAGAGTGTGTGTGTGTGTGTGTGTGTGTGTGAGAGAGAGAGAGAGAGAGAGAGAGAGAGAGAGAAAGAGAGAGAGAGATATGGTGGATAGAGGGGGCAATCACCAGTTTCCATGGTGCTTTGTCAGCAAAGATGCCCAAGGTTTATGTAACCCATACATCTCACCAAATCACCACATGCATGCCCACAAACATGCAATCACCTCAACATATTAATCTGTGGCCAGCACTCCAACACAATCATTTCATTGGATACAGTAGTCTATAGTAACAGTTTAACTGCGTGACTTATCCAATGAATAACACAGGAAAACAGTATTACTGCTGTCAAAATGCAGTGATTTACTCTATGCCAAGATGTTTAAATAGACAGAATCAGTTTAATGTGAAGTTCCGTGGTTCAGTTAACTGAGAGTCATCAACAATAACATACACTCAACCACATTTTCATCGTTGCTCTTCATACATGTTCCCAGTTATTATACTGCAAACCCTCACTTTTTTTGGAGGGAAAGTTTTTCCCTCTCTTGTTTTCTTACCTTCACTTCCTGCACTCTTCATTAGTTCTCATTGCTTCTCTTGTCTCTATTTAGCTACCAGCAACTGTGAATGTTTGTAAATCCTCACTATATACCTTCTATCCAATGTCTCTTCCCCTCTGTGCCCCCCCCCCCCCCCCCCCCATCACTCTCTGTGTATACTGTGGTGACATTTGTCCACTACCCAGGCTGCTGGCTGCCTGCGGTTCTGCTCTGTGATCTGACTGCTGCCTTGCCCAGAATGGGGCCATTCATTAGAGCAAAGGAGCAGGGATAGGACACTCACACACACACACACACACACACACACACACACACACACACACACACACACACACACACACACACACACACACACTAAAAGACATGACAAGCTACTTAATTTTCTGCAGTTTTAGTTGATTAAGAAAAGGGAAAACCACATCTTAACTTGACCTTGTGTGTGCATGTTTGAGTGTTCATGCAGGGAGGCTACACACCGTGCATGTACTGTATGTGTGTGTGTGTTTGTAATAGGTGTCTGCTCGGCTAGTGTCTATTTGCTTGCCACTCACCCTGTGAGCACCACCACAAAGTCCATGACGTTCCATCCGTTCCTCAGGTAGGAGTTTTTGTGGAAGGCGAACCCAAGTGCCAGGATCTTTATTCCAGACTCAAAACAGAAGATCCCTATGAAGTACGGCTCTGTATCATCCTGAGGAGGGGGGGGGGGGGGAGAGAGTAAAGGAAGCAAGGGGGTAAAGGGAGAAAGGGAGGTGAAGAGGGACAAAGACAGAGACATCTGTATAATATAATTAAAAAAAATCCTTGTTTGACTGCCTCTTTCAGTAGAGTAGCTTCATGCATCTTCACTGAAGTAAAATCAATAAGGAGTCAAAACTGTTACCTGGACTTGATCATGTTTACATTTGGCTCACATACTGTGTCATGCCTGTTTAACTTACCAGGCGCTCAGACAGCGGCGTCTTGTCCCCATCAGGCAAATGTTGTTCCAGGGCCAAGACGATGCAGTTGGCAATGATGGTGGCTAGAATCATCCACTCAAATGGAGTAAGGACGGTCAGTCAAGGAACAAACACTTTCCGAGATATAAACCTAAACAGTTTCTATCCCGTTAAATACACAACATTTAAAAAGCACAGCTTGACATGATAAGTGCTTTTTTGTACATAGTCATGGCACAATGTGCCTCACATTAATATTACTTGTTGAATACGCCTGCTGGCAGTCAGGGTTTTATTTTAGCATGCACATGACTCATTATTGTCAACAATCGCACATAGTAAATTCCAATATGCATCTATCTGTGCTTAGGAAAAGATGGCACATATCTGCAACATTGATTCATTACTACTATGTACAATTTATATATGGATTAGGATTTTCTGAGAGATGAGTGATTTTTAATTGATATTTCTTAAGTAAGTAGGTCAGTACGTTTTTGAGGGTGCAAATGAGACAGGACTATGATTGTTGAGATGGGCCAAACTTAAAGTTACATGCAAAGACAATTATTAAGTCTTACATAGTAAAACATGAAAAGACTTGTCAACCTAACAAGGACTTCCATTAGTTAAAAAACATAAGACTAACTAATTGATATGCAAAGTACCACAAAGATCTAATCTGAATATTTACTCCTTGGGGAGTTTCTATTATCTATTCCTTAGTTACTGCATTTAAAAGAATGTGTCCATTAAAACCAAAAGGTATGATGAAATCCTGCATAACATGTGCCATGGTGGAAAAGCCCCAAAAATTGTTGAAAATGTTTGCCCACTAATATCAAATAAAAACAACCTCCACACTGAGGATTGTTATGGAGTGTTATTTCCTTATATACACATGGGGCTGTATGGCAGGTCAGGCTCTAAAATTCTAAATTAAATGACTCTAAATTAAATGACCTCAATTCTTGAATAATGAACATAATATCACCACTCTCACGTTAAAGGTCAGATTTAAGGTCAAACGTATGCAACTTGAATACAATTAGTGTAAGCAAGTCAGACAGCAGACAGCAGGCCTATAGCTCAAATGAAACGATATCTGGCGTCTCACTGCTTTTGCCGTCTGTTTGCACACACAGACCCATAAGCCATCATTATGAGTCAGTTAAATATGCTAAGTGTATGTTCTGGTAACACACCACCCACAAACAAACAAACACACACACATAAACAGACAGAGGCTTTATTAAAGTGAAAGTGTGTAATAGCACGCCTAGGCACTGAGTGAGATTTATTGTGACATCACCGTTTGGCTCTATTTACATCTAAGGGCTAGTTCAGAGAGGGAGAGAGAGAGAGAAAGAGAAATAAATAAAAAGGTGTGTCGTTCTCTCTCTCTTTCTCTATCTCTCTCTCTCAAACACACACACACACACACACACACACTCTGGTGGTGTCTACTTAAATCAATCCTCCTGTCTCGTTAAGGTCACAAGATAAATAGTTACATTTAAAAGAGAAGAGAGAGTGACAGAGAAAAAATGCGAAAGCAAACGTGTGAAGGAGATGAATGAGTGAGCAAGAGAAAGGGAGAGGGAGGAGTGGATAGAGGAAGGAAAAAAGGCAAGGAGATAAACATGAGAATATGGGGAAAAAAAGAGGAGTTTGACTTTCATAATTAATATTATGATTATGTGTACATATCATGGATATCTACAGCATATATAGTAGGTATACCAATTTTGACTGGACTTTGGGTTTTTAGTAATTTGTATTTCCCAGCCACTCAAACAAATCCACTCTTTCCCTATTCTATTCTTCTGTACTCAACTCTATTATAGTCTTTCTCCTCTTCTTCACCTTTTTCCTACTTGCTTGCTTCCTTTGGGAGCAGTCATTCCCACGGTAGTGGGAGGAGGGGAAAAATTGAACAGTGAAGATCCAGAAAGAAGGAAGAGGCTATTTATGGACACACATTACATGTGTGCATGTGTGAAACATATCTGTTACATGCCTGTGTGTGTGTGTGTGTGTGTGTGTGGGTGTGGGTGTGCGTGTGCGTGCGTGCGTGTGTATGTGTGTGTTTTCTCCAGTCATGATCAAGGGGAACTGAAAAACAGCTCTAGACTGGTCCAAACCCACAATGTGTGCGCATGTGTTTGTGATCATCTGTTTGACCGCTCTTTACTCACACGCACACATCACTAGAACACCCAGGGCACTACTCAATTAGCCTTCCTGCCCCCCAGTAATGTGTGTATACTGTGCGAGTGTGTACATGTATATATTATGTATATGCATGTGTGTATGTGCTAGGCTTTGAGTAGGGAAGGGTGTAGTTGACTGAAAAAGGGAAAGAGAAATGGAGAGAAATATAGAGAGGAGCAAGGAGACAGGGAGTGAGAAGGAGAGAGACAGATATAGAAACACAGAGACAAAGGGACAAATGTGTGTGCATATTGTGTATTAGAAATGCTCCTCATGACGGATGACTTGTTCAATGTGTGTGTGTTTGTGTGTGTATGATGACCATTAGGCACATTTTGTCCCAGCATTATGTTTCAAGGTGCCACGTGATTTGCCCCCTCTTTACACTGACAGCGTGTATGTCTATATGGGTGTGTGAAATATGAAATATTTTTAAAGATGCCACCTGCACATGTGCATGCGCGCGCGCACACGCGCACACACTCACACACACACACACACACACAAATTCAGAATATGAATACAGTAAATGACTCACACTCTGCCATAAACCGTTCAATAATGAATCTCCTCTTCCTCCTTCCTCAATGGCTATATATTGTTAAAAGCAAGGGAAGAATTGGGGGTGAGGGAAAAAGAGGAAGAGAGAGATGAGAATATGTTGCTCTCTCACCATTCTCCCACCCGTTATCTTTGTAATATTTATTTGTCCTTCGTCTCTCTCTTTTGCCTCACTCTCGCTCTACCCGTGGTTCTGCATATGCTCGCTTTTTATTATCTGTCTAGATAAGATGTCTCGCCAAGAAAAGGGAAGTGAGGCCCTCAAAGTACACCACTGGAGCCAAATGACGCATGCAAACATACGCACACATCTACTGGCCTTTTCTTCACCTTGTCCATCACCGCTCCATACAGTCTCCATGTTCACTTTCTCTTCTACCTTCTCTCCTCCTGAGTAAAGTCCCGGCCTGTTTCTCACTGATATATTTCTCTCTCTACCTGCCCTGTTAAGCCTCATTTCTCTTTCTCCCATACAGTACCTCTCTGCTTTTATATCCCCATATCCTCTTCTCATTTTCCGTCCTCTCTGCTCTTTTCACACTTGTTTCTCTGTCTCCCCCACTTTCTTGCCTCGCTCCTTCCCATCTCTCCTCAGTCCACCTTTCTCTCACTGAGTCCACCCATCAATCATCCCTATCTCTATCATGCCATCCCCGTTCAATATCGGATGAGATGCAGCGTCAGCAAACGCGTGAGGACACTGACAGCAAGACAGTTGGACAGAGTCCAGGTTGGAAATATACGGAGGGCTTAATGACAGAGAGAGGAGCGTAGGAAAGAGAAACAGAGATAGAAAGGAAGAATCTGTCCTGTGGGCACAGACATGATTGAAAAGAGTGAGTGGTGAGGAATAAAAGCGAGAGAAGGGGGGAGGGGGTGTAGCAGAGGGAGGAAAACAACAGTGAGGAAGAGAGAAGGGCAGAGAAGAAGAGCATAGGAGTGCTGAATGAGGGATAAAGCGAGAGAATAACAGAGGGGTGTGAGAGTATTGCGGTATTTTCTTCTTCTGAGCGGTGTGCTAAAGTAGGTTAGTGGCAGAAACACACACATATAATGGGAGGGGGAATAAAAAAAGATAGTGTGTGAGAGACTATACATCGTATGTGTGCCACTGACAAATGGCGGCATTGTATGAAATCACTGCAGCCCTCACGTGCTTCCATCAAATAATCACCTTGCCTACTAGTATTTTCTCTCTTTCTATATCAGTCTCTATGTGTGTGTGTTTGTGTGTGATATGAAGGAGGTACTTGAGTTGTTTCAGGTAAACCACATTACAAATCTTGTCAATAAACATCCAATATAATTTACAAATGTACTTTGCTTGTCCTTTTGCTGCATGTGAATGCTCCTGTGTTGTTTTTAAGAAGAGGACAAAAAGAGGAAAAAAGAAAGTTCAACTCATAACTTAGCAGAATCTCCTTTTCTCTGTCTTTTTTCTGTTTCTTTATATCCCTCACTCCTTCTTTCCCATCCTCCCTCTCTCTATCTCTCTCTCTCTCTCTCTCTCTCTCTCTCGCATTACATTATACAGCAGAGCACTGGCAGAACAGCTCTAATGATTACTTAATTTTCTTGTCACTTTTCTCTCAGAAACACTGATATGATAAAATGAATGGGACTAAGCACTGTGGTTGAGACCTATCTAATTATTTTTAATAATCAGCAGCCATAAAAGATAAGAGACATGGTTGAAGTGCCTTATTTTATCCCTGCATCATACATTTTAAATAGAATCGTATGAATCGCAGTTAAAGGTTTCCCTTCAAATATTGCCTTGCATTTTCACATATAAATGAATATGAAAGAATGTACTGTAAGTTGTTTTAGATTTTAAGATTCTTGGCTAAAGCTTCAGTCTTTAAATTACAACGTGATTCCATTTCTATGCCTAAGCCAAGAGAAAAAAGCCCACAATACTTAATATGGAGTCTGCATTCGAAGCAGCAATTATATAGCAATACTTCAAAGTTTCACATACGTTCATACCAGAATATGGATATGCAGTTTATCCCTCTGTTTCATGAAAAACTGATTTTTGCTGTTGCATTCAACACTGTGACCAAAAGCAAAAGAAGAACTGGGATCAAAACACTGTCTGACATGAAATCCAAATCAAATCCATGCCAATGCCTCAGTGCTACAAATAATTGAATGAGTCTACATTTATCCCACTTTGGCACCATGTTTGACTGCAATGCCAAATAAATGGGAGTGCTCGAAGGCCAGTTTAGCCCTGCTTGGCCTCTCTCAGTCTGATTTAGCATCAATCAGTGTGTATAGACTTTACAGTTGCCCACTTCTCCTGCCTGTTTATTCCATACGGCTTATGTTGTGTCTCTATCTCACCCCTGCCACTGCCTCTCCCTCACCACCCACATATAGCCGAGTTGTCACTTTGTACAAGATGCTGACAGTGGTGTGTGTGTGTGTGTGTGTGTGTGTGTGCGTGTGTGTGTGTGTGTGTGTGTGTGTGTGTGTGTGTGTGTGTGTGTGTGTGTGTGTGTGTGTGTGTGTGTGTGTGTGTGTGTGTGTGAGAGAGAGAAAGAGAGAAAGAGAGTGAGAGTGTGTGTGTGTGTGTGTGTGTGTGTGTGTGTGTGTGTGTGTGTGTGTGTGTGTGTGTGTGTGTGTAGCGTATCAGTGTAGCATGTGACATTTTGTTTTAGATGAGACGTATGTTCAAAAAGGTGGTGTAGGTGTGTTAGTGAGACTGTTGTTTGTTTACCCGATGGTACTTGCTGATTTAACTGTGTGCATTTGCCTGCTTTCAACTGCCAAAGTGTAACGTGTACATAAGTGTTTCTGTGTGTGTGTGTGTGTGTGTGTGTGTGTGTGTGTGTGTGTGTGTGTGTGTGTGTGTGTGTGTGTGTGTGTGTGTGTGTGTGTGTGCCCTGCAGGTAGAGCGCAAGTTTCCAGCAGGGTTTGTCTAGTAACAGCCGCAGCACGTGACTAAAGAACACGGGAAAGAAAAAAATCAATCCATCACAGACTCTCTCCCTCTCTCAATTTGTCTCTCTCTCCACATATCCCAATCCCAAAAATAGCTCTGCCCCACGTCACTGCACCCCCCCACTCTCTCTCTCTCTCTCCCTCTCTACCTCCACCTCTCTCTCCCTCTCTACCTCCCCCCTTTCTCTCCCTCTCTACCTCCCCCTCTCTCTCCCTCTCTACCTCCCCCCTCTCTCTCCCTCTCTACCTCCCCCCCCCCCCCCTCTCTCTCTCTCTCTCTCTCTCTAACTGAATTATTCAACAGAGCCAGAATGCACAGCTAAGAGAAAGGAGGAGAAAAATCCAGAGGGAAAGAAGAGAGAAACAAAGAAAAAGAGAGATATATGATCTTCTATTTAATGTCCATACATGTGCAGTAAAAATGGATAAACACTAGACTTTCACTAGATCAGATTTTCTAAAAGCTCTTAAATATCATTTGACCATTAAAGACTAACAAAGTTAATTCTTGGCACCATAACAAAAATACCTGTCAGGTTTTCTGTATTATAAGTAAGCCACCATCAGCTATTATGATTTATGCCCTAGTTGCTACACAGCAGCATGTTTCCATATTGATTTTGCTTCCATTTCTCAAGTGCCATATATGTTACAAGGGCACCCATCTGCAGTATATCAAAAAACAGCTAGCGCGATGCATTCATCAGATTTTCGAGGATCAATTTACAATCTGAGAACATTGTGCCTTGTCATTTTCAGTTGCTGTTGGTGAACTGTTCCTCCCCAGCATTGCATTTCCACTTAACTATACATTATACATTTGGGAAACATGTTAGCCATAAATGTGCTAAGCCAATGGAATATAAGTGATCTGTGGATGTAAGATTGTCTTCGAGACTTTCTGCTTGCCAGTGGTCAAAATACTTTCTGAGCAATTTTGACAAAGGTAAATAACATGTCAATTCACTTGTTGAAAGGAAGAAAGAGAAAGACAAAGAGAAAGAGAGAGATAGGTTCCTCACTACCTCAAATGACCTCAGTGTTCCTCAACCTCTTTGTAAGAACACAGTGGGAGGACAGACAGATACATTTCAGTGAAACACACACACATGCACAAGCACACAGACACACACCCAGACAAGGTAAAAGTAAAGCAATGCTCTGCCGATGAGCAATATCACAAAGTGAAGATAAATAGTAAAGATGTTGCTGTTTAAATGGAAAGTGGGTATTTTAAGGTTATTTTATTTAAAGAAAGTTATTCTTTTAAATATCCAGATTTTCTATATTCTAAAAAATATTGGCTGATTAATCAGGTTGCTTTTTTTTTCAGAAGACAATGCTACAGATGACAAATAGCCTACATACAACACATAATGAGAACAATTAAATATATTGAAAAACAATCTACATAGATTAGGCTCTCATGAACTCAATTTTTGTTTTTAGTTCTGTGAGTGTGTACTTGTGCATGTGTGTGTGCGCATGAAAACCCTAGCGCCGAGTCTGCCCGTAGGGACTCACGGATACAGATCAGTTCACACATTTATTACCAGACGCACGCATGCAAACACACGCACACGCACACGCACACGCACACACACGCACACACACGCACACACACGCACACACACATAGATTATAACACATATGCAGACAGAAGCACTTATTATTGCCAACAATTACGAGCAAACTAAACTAAACAACACTGCAGCTGTCAGGATGTTCTGCAAAGTATCCCCAAAAATTCAAACAAATGCTTTAAATTAGCATTGCAAAAGGCAGAAGCAGCCAATTGGAGGGAGGGCAAGATGCAGTGGAGGAGAGCGAGTTGAGCAGCAGTGGCAGGGAGGAGAGAGAAAAAGAAAGAATGATGGATCGACTTTGAGCGAAGACAAAAAGTACAGGTAGTGAAACGTGAGAGGAGACGACAAAACTTCACTCCCCATCAGTCAGAGAGAGTGAAAAAAGAGAAGGAGAGGGAGGAAAGAGCAGAGGAGAAAAAAAAGGGACAGAGGGTAAAAAGTGTGTGTTGGGGGGGCGGGGGGCATTAGCAGAAACTCACTTTAAACAATGTGTGTAGTTGTTGACGGAAATCTGTTCACTCACATCATGGGAACTGGCCTCTTATTTGGAGACAAAAACAATTAGTCCCTCCACATTGTAAACCATTAAATCTTATGGTTAAGACTTTGGTTTTTGGTTAAGAGTATGGTTATGATTGAGGTTAGACTTGTAGCTGTTATGCTTGAGTAAGTCTTTAAGGAATAAGTCAATGCAATGTCTCTCTAAGTGACAAAAACAAGTTTGTGTGTGCTGAGTGTTTGAATCTCCACCACTTTGTGTTAAATGATTTATATGCAGAAAGGCAGTTTGATTATTTTATTCTCTTACTCTCTCTCTCTCTCTCTCTCTCTCTCTCTCTCTCTCTCTCTCCATTGTTTCACATTAGTCTCTATAATGTCTCTGTCTCACTGACTTACCCCCTCCTTTCTTTATTTCTGTCACTCCATAGTCCATCTCACTATTCTATCTCTCTACTCCAGTTTCATATGAGAAGCAGAACAGGAACAGCTTCTTACCTCACCTCTCTCACTCTTTTCCTTCCTTTCCTTCTCCGCTTTAGAAAAGCTCATTTCATCCCACAGAGAACTACCCTTCACTTAATGCCAAGACAAAAAATAAAACATTTTTACTAACTTTTTTTTTTTTAACAGTGTGGCAACATAGGAACAGAAACACACATACAGTCACCCACACACACACACTCAATGATAATGCTGTAAACTTTCCTAACAATCAGGTCTCTTTATGGCAACTGGAGAACGTAGAACAAAGAGGGTTGAAGGAAATGGAAGGAGAGAGAAAAAAGGCAGCATAAGAATGACTGACCCTTACTGTAATAGACTTATAAACAAATTATTAAGCATGTATGCATTTAAACACACACACACACACACAGCTGATGTTAAGTCTGTGTAGTCATCAACTGACAGTTGCAAGCTGGAGAAAGGCCAATAAATAATTTAGATTCTGCAGTGAATGTAGATCACTGACTCTCCACATCCAACCCAAAACACCCAGGTCCCTCTCTCTCTCTCTGTCTCTCTATTCCTGGGCGTGTCTCACTTTCCCCCTGTGTGTCTCTCTTAATCACTTATATATATCCTGGCTATTTGTGTCTCTGGACCCGAATCACATTATTGCAAAAGAAGTAAGATACCTGATTTTATCCGTGGTGGCCTAGTCAGTTACACTAAATATGTGGGGGGAAAAACATAGAATGTATATATGAGCTAATGTTAGTGTGCTCTCATTGGGAACTGTTGATACAATTAGCAGCACACATAACAAACATTACACCGACTTGCATTTGTCAGCAACTGTACAATTTACTTGAACCAAAATACAAAAAAAATCTTCATATTCATTAGTAGCACTAGCAGTAGTAGTGGTAGTGTAGAGTTACCATCCTTTGGTTTGAACACAATGGCAAGTTGTGGCAAACAAAACAGGTATTTAAAACACAGAAGAGGGAGGTTGACTATTCAGTGAAACAGCTGAGCCAAGAGATTACACCTAGTCTTGAGTGGTCATTTGATCGGTCAACAATTCTAGGTCATATCGTATAGGATCAGATTTGGATCTAGACAATTAAGGCACTACTCACAAGCACACACAACACAAGCACATAAACAAAACTCATGGCATCTACTGTAAGCACAAACTAACGACATGCTCAAATATATTTGCTGAATTAACATTGTTTATATAGTCAACAGAATATTCAAAGCAACTTTTCTAACTGAACATCTTATAATTTTGAAAGGGTGGTTTATTTCGAAAACACATTACTTGGATAATATTTCATGTTAAGCTCGTTACTATAGATAGCTAGAACATATATTGACTTCCTCTCCATTTACAACAGCACAGGAACACAATTGTAAGTGTACGTTGATGACGCAGTCAACACCATATGGTGTGTGTGTGTGTGGGGGGGGATGTGTGTGTTTGTGTGTAATGCTTGCGGATGATAAAATGAGTGTCCTGCAGATGTGCACATTATGACCTTAGTTGACACTTAATACATAGCTACACAGGAAGAAAACATCCATTTGCAGGGCTGCATGGTTTACATTAACTCCTGATATGGACAATAAGGTCAAATGGGCATTTAGGGTCAAAGGACAGTGGGACAGCCAATGGGGATTTCATTTCTAAGGTCCATTAGGATGACCTATTTAGTTTCAACTTTCCCCCAGCATGTAACATGATAGGTCATTTCTGAGCACACAAGGACAACAGCACAATCACAATTGTTGTTATACACTTGAATACAGTAGGCCTATATGGCCTGTGCAATAATTCTGGGGCATGTATGTCTTCTTCTAAGATGACTTGATATGTATTTATGGTCCACCATCTGGCATCTGATAAACCAACGTTACACTGTGATTCAATATCAATCTATTTAGCTGTGATTTTGACTCAGTTCAGATTTAATAGGCTTGGGATATTTTTCTTGTACATTAATTTAAGTAGTTTTATTGGTAGTAGCCACATTTTAAAAGAAACATACGTTTTTTAGTTTTTGTTTTAGTAGTATAAGGATAACATCTTAGCTGGCTAGTCTTCCAGGAGGAAGATTTTTTTAGTCAAATGTTAGCTTACTGGGTGTTGAATAAGTGTTAAGTTTTTACCTCAGTTCCAGCTTCAGAGTCGTCTGTCTGAAGTTTGCCATTGTCAATAGTGGTGGGCAGATGTCCTTCCAAATAAAACCATAGTTACTGCTTTTGACTGGGAGAAGAAGTTAGCCTATGTTACATTGAAGTAGCCCTAGATGCTAACGTTCACTGCTCGTTGACTTAGATGCAAACGTCCACTGCTCGTTGACTGCTCTTGCCGAAAATCATTGCCAAAACGTCGCCTTGGTAAAATTCTCACGATGTTTGTGGTGCCACCGGCATAGTTTATGATATGTTGCACTGGTTTTCCAATTTCCGGCAGTGTTGGACACAGTAGAGTCCGCCATTTCTTACAACATGGAATTCGGAAAGAAGATGGTTCGAGGCAGATGTGGCATGGGGTAATTGTAGGCTACAGCAACATACAGGTAGATAGCAAGTGACGGTCAGGCCACTCACGCACACACTGACGTGAAGGACGGGGGCAGAAAAACGGGGGAGGAAGTTACCGTAAACTTATGGAAGCCGAAACGGCCATTGATTTTTTTTTTTTTTTATTGATTTTTTTTCATGCACTGTTATCTCGTGATAACGACTTATTAATTATCTCGATATAACAAAGTTTGTTTTCTCAAGATTTTGTTTTTGTTTTCTCGAGATGTTTTTTTTTTATGGATTTTGTTTTGTTCCATTTAACCCGGGGGAATGGGGCTCCATAACATGGATGTATTAAGAGAACTCCATAAGCGGATCCCCGGGTTAAATGGAAGGGTGTCAGGCAAAACAAAAAAAATCCATAAAAAAAAACATCTCGAGAAAACCAAAAAAAATCTTGAGAAAACAAACTTTGTTATATATCGAGATAACGAATTAATAAATCGTTATGATAACAGTGCATTACAAAAAAAATCAATGGCCGTTCTCGGCTTCTGTATAAACTACCAAATAGCCATAAGTCAGTATTCAAACAATGCATATCAAATAATAACAATTGACTGATAATAACACAAGGGTGGTGGGACTGTGATCCACTACAATGGCTCACGGGACTATAACCCTGAATAGTTAATCTTTATGTTTAAAACAAATATGTCACTTCAGAAAATAAATGTTTTCTGTCTCTGAAAGATGTTTCACAACATGGAAAAAAAATGTATGTAATACGGTTTATTGCATGGTATTATTTCTGTAAGTAAATTATGTTGAAGTATACCATCTATAGGTTATAATGCATGCATTAATTCTTACAAAAATGAAATGTTGAGATTGGATTGTATCTGAACACTATGTTCTCAGTGTGAAAGATAAATGGTGGTATTAATTGTATTTAACATTTGCCTATTGTTGCAAATTACGAAATGGCACAGTAACAGCCCTGAACTCTGTAATGCTAATTCTAATTAAACAACCAAATATCTGCCTACTGTATCTAAATGTGGATATGAGAGAATAGTTATTTATATGGTACTCCCATGGGTCCAGAGTCAGTTCACAACTAAATAAAGCTGCAGGTCATAATTCTGCTGAATAGTGAATCCACTGAGACTCTAGTGTATCAAAAAGCTGTTTCAATCAGTGAAAAATAAGTCAGGTGACTCAACAAGCATCTGGTTAGACTTGTGTTGGCTGCAGGTTCAAATGAATGAATCTCCCTCTATACTTTAATGAACTATACCACCAATATTGCTGAGCCCTTCATTGTGTTATGCTATAAGATTTACACTAATGCTGACCATACAGACTAATGGCAGAAACTGTATTACCACACCCTCTTAAAATTAGGGATGTTTAAATAAGTTTTATTTTGCCACTCATATTGTTTTGGGTCCATCAATGTTCAGTGTTTGCTGATATGAGCCTAATTTTTTCCAATATGCCAGCATACACATCTTTTATATATGGCGATACAGTATCTGTGGTGGGGGGGTTGCTAGATTACTAGGTTCAAATGCAGTTTTCAGTCTGTCAGTAAGGAAAGTAAGTAAGTAAGTCTTAATGAAATTGCTGGGTGCCACTCTAAGGATTATTCGCTGGCAATGTTGTACTGTATGTTAGGAATGGGTTTTAATGCAGTGAAATGGGAGAGTTACTACATGACACATGCTAGCTAACAATATGAACACAATGTGTTAAAATAGATAGAAGACTATTGATAATGATAATCAATTAAAGTCTCCCTTCACTTGATCCAATATCAATTTTCTGTCGATTATTTGGATCTGAAAGTTCTAGAAAAAAAAAAATGCTGTTTGAAAGCACATCAACTAATGAGACACTGAACACCATGTCCACAGTGTTGCTTTGGGGGCTGGAGATGACCTAATGATTGATGGTAACTGTCACCACACCACCTTCTGCAGATTGAGTACTACCTCAACTGTCTCAAGCTTAAAGGGTAACTACCGTTTTTTTTTTCAACCTTTTCAACCTATTTTTTCCTATGTTTTTGTGTCTAAGTTACAGATGGGAAGAATAATCTTTGAAATTGCTCCAGTATTAAGCAAGATCTTTGCAGTCGGCAGCGGCGAAACAATGTAATAGGGAAATTGTCCAGCTTGTATTTACCTTTACGAAAGTACTCGTTTTGCCACTGACAGGCTCATATTAATATTCTAAGTGTCTGGCCACATTATGTAAAGGATTTCAAAGGAGGTCGACCTTTCTGTTGAAGAGTAAGATCCTTTTTTGAAACATAAAACCATCCGCGAAATTGCGTTCACTAAACCCACCAGATTCCATGTAAATAAACATTTACATTTTAGCATCGTAAACTACACCTCATTCAAAGTCGACAGAAACAAAATATGAAACACCGTTTTGGGTCGTCTTCCCACGTTTCCAACCATCATAACTCTATTTTCGGTTGAAATAAACACATAGTTTACCGATTTACATGTGTTGGCTCTATACACGCTAAAAGTATTGCTTTTTAAATGGAGTCTGGTGGGTTTTGCGCTAGCGACTTCAGAGCTGTTTCTGGTTAAACAGAAAGGTCTCAAAGATATTTTAAAGGTCTATCTCTGAAGGGATCCTTTCCATAATGTTGTCAGACACTTAGAATATCAATCTGAGCCTATCAGTGGCAAAATAGCACTTTTGTGAAGGTAAATACAAGCTGGACAATTGCCCTGTTAACTTACATTGTAGCTTGTTTCGCCGCTGCCGACTGCAGCGATCTTGCTTAATACTGCACCAATGTCAAAGATTGTTGTTCAGTCACTTAGACACAAAAACAGGAAAATAGGGTCCAGGTTGAAAAAGAATGGTAGTTACCCTTTAAGCACATTTGGTAACTCAGTAAGACCTAATCCATTCACAAAACAATTAATCATGAATCAGTCAGATATAACCAAACCCTTCACAAAAATGGGTGATTTAATACCTAATAATTAGCTAATGAGACCTTTACTGGAATTTTTTTCTAAAGATGCTGTGGGTTTTGTCTTTGAAATATCAATTAAAGGAGGTTATGAAAAGCTCAGCATTTCATTATGAAATCCATTTTGTTTCTTCTAGTCTCCGCTTGGTTAGTTTTTCCATATTAAGCCACACCATAACATCATCTGTTTCTCAAACTTACTCGGGATTGCTCACAATAGACCAAGTTATACGGAGGATGGACAGTATAACGTGAATGTATTCCCTGGTGAGGGGAACAAAACGCTCTACTAGCTACACCACACAATTTATTACAATCCAATAAACGACAACCCCACAAAGCATAGCTTCAGAAATTACTAATAAATTGAATCAACACCCTGACACAGTCTCAGCTAATATTGAACATTATAAGCTTCACAAAGGTAGAAGTTATTGCAGAGCTATTGTGTTGGATTACATTAGATCATACCAGTGTTCACATTATTGCATGAAACACCCACACATTGGTGTTGGGACTGTGTACTGTACTTAAAAGACCAGAAATAACCCAAATACAAACATTACTGCAAATTCAGAAAAAAAATAGATGATATGAAACCATCCTCAACAGCTGATATCTAGACCATCAGAGACCAATCATAAAGTTCCAAGAAACCAACTTCACGAATGTCACAGAGCAGAGATGTTACATATCATGAAACAAAACAAGCAACCTCATCTGTTGTGTACGGCTACAAGTTTACATAGCAATATCTGAGCAAGCACTCTTGTGAAATCTTGAAATTAACTATTCACAGTTCTACACCCAAAGTTATTTAAATATTAGATGAACCTACGAATTGTACCAAGAACACCACATCTTAACCCATTCCTTTCACAGCATTGTGCTATACAAGACACTACTTCTGTTTATGTTTACAATTACTCTTCACACAAAGAATGTAGATACTACATTTCCATTTACGGTAGTTCAGCTCTATTCTTTGGACTTCCTGCCTTCACCAGACCCATCATCACAAGGCTATGGACATTTCCAATGCTGCCAAATATAACAATGAGGGGAAAAAAATATGTAATGAGATCATATGATGATAATCATAGCAGACTACTTGTCATAGGAAAAGCACAGGTGTTACTAATAACATAAACGTTTGCTTTTATTCATGTGTCGCAGTAAGCTATGACAGTGGCCCAGTGAGCCAGCAATGCACATTATCAGGACCCTGAAACTGAAACAGTTGAATGGAATTTAGCCATCATTCATTTTATTATTTTTACATTTGATTTTCCTAATGTGTCGTGTCAAAAATGTCCTCTTTGAAAAAGAGGTTTATCACAACTTGCCACTCACAGGAAAGTCGTCTGAACTTTAACCTGACAAGGTCCAGCTTTAGCCACCTTAAAGAGTATTTATTTCAAAGGCCAGTACAAGAAGAAAACAAATTCTTGTGTATTCCCTACTGCCTTACATGTTGGATGCCCTGGATCAAATCACCATGAGACCCTCTGCCATTGGCCCCTTTTTTTCTTGCCTGTATTCTTTCTTTGTTTTGTTATTAGCACATGCAAGGTTAAAATCAGTGTAACAATTGTTTTTCTCTCTGCCGTCAGTTGATTTTACATTTCTTCTTCTTTTCTATCAGTACAGTATGTAAACTCTGTGGCTGGCATTTTTAATACATTGGAAACACTATTACTGTTGCTTATAAGCAGGGAACACACCCTAATTACATAACGTTTCGTTTAAAAGTAAGAAATCTACCATTTGAAAACATTGTACATATTACTAGTTTCATTCTAAATGAATGCACTACTTCAAGACTGCATGGAAATCTTAGAATGTCAATTAGATGGTGAATAGACATGATTCAGAGGCACTATAAGTAGCTCCTGCGTTTCACCAGAGCAGCCCAATTAGTGTGTGTAGTTATGTCACAGCTCAAGCATCAGCATGGATCAATACAATCATTACTCCAATTTCCCCTCTTGTCATTAACACTCACACAGAAACTTGCTTCCACATTTGTTCACACAGAAGTACACAAGTCCTGCAAATGAAAATACTGAAATCACTTGCTATTTCTCCCCCGAATGGTGCAATACGTGCTGGTAATCATGGAAGATGAAAATGCAGGGAATTGCTGGAATTTTAACACTGTCACGCATGGCACACACACACACACACACACACACACACACACACACACACACACACACACACACACACACACACACACACACACACACACACACACACAGTTTGAAATTGTGCCACATTCATTCAGTGACACCTGCAGCTTGTGTGATTAAGAGTCGGCTCAAAATGGGGAAAAGATTTAAATACTGTGTCAATGCACAAGTTAATAGCTTACTATACTCACACGTACCTTCTCTCTCTCCACACACGCAAACGCGCAAACACACACACCTAGAAAGACACCTGCATCATGCTGATATGGGAGATTGTGTGTGCATCACTGCAAGGATACACACACACATACACACACACACACACACACACACACACACACACACACACACACACACACACACACACACACACACACACACACACACACACACACACACATACAAATTGTAGCGGCTTATTTTCATCTCTCTCTAGGTCTCTCCCACCTTTCCTCCCCTCCCCCTCTCTCTCCTGTTTCTCTAGCCGCGCTAAGCCTATACTGCACATGCTGACATCAGCAACCAGCAGCGCCCTCTTGACACCCCCCCCCCCCCCCCCCCCAACCAGTACCACACACACAAACACACACACACACACACACACGCACACACACACACACACACACACGAAACGTATATCAAGCAGGTCCCTCGCGACTGTGACGTGAAATTACTAACAGTGATTGATGGTGATCAACAGCCTCATGAAAGAGGCCGCTGGTTCATGCCCCCCTTCTCTTAATTAACTATAAATTACATGTCGAGCATTTCCTCTGTGACCTCCTGTGGCCTAGCCTACCTCACATGGGCCTGCACTGATGCATGTGCTTGTTACACCTTTGTTATTATGACATACCTTATAGGCTTAAACTCATGGAATGAGAAAACATTTAAACCATCCAATCATATGTCTGCACACATTAGGCCTACCTGATCCTCGGGCAAGGCCTACAGTAGCAGCTTTTACTCACTGTACTATGCCAGGTAAAGGATATGGCCATTCGGTGATCTTTTTGGCGTATTTTCTGACGAAGTTATCCTCACTGAAAATGAACAGCGAGCGGTTGACAGTGAAACAGTTCTGGCGCACGGGAATGGGGTTATAGAGGGCCATAGTCCGGGCTCTCTGCGCCATAGACTGCTTGTACATTCTCTGGGTCCCGGGCCCTCCGGGTGGACCGTGGCCATGCCCGTGTCCATGCCCGTGGCCGTGAACGTGTCCGTGGGGTCCTCCTTGCCTGCTACCACCGCGGCCGCCCGGGCCCCCACTGCCGGGCCCTCCGCCATACCTGGACTGTACCTCATCTCCGAACCGCGCCATTCTCTGACCACCGAAAGCCAACCTTCACGAAGCAGCGGGGAAGAAGACCAATGCTCAGCTGTGTAGCCACACAACATTACATCCCATCTGGATCAGAACGTCTCATATGCACAACGGGTTGTCTTGTAAGCTTACGCTGAACACCTGCACCCGGCGAGCAGTTCTATGCTGGTTTTAGCAGACGAGGACGCCCATGTAGGCTACTGTCTCCTTCTGCGTCTCTGCCAACGGCCAGTTGTGGGTGTGAGGAAATTAAATGTGTGGTCGGTTGGCTGACTGGTTGCACTGTAGGGTAGTGCTGTGGGGTGTCTCAGTCTTAGTCGGTTCTTCTGTCCGTATAAAGCAGGATTCGCCCCCAACATGAAATCATGGGGAGACTGTAGCGAGTTAACATGAATGTTTCATGTTCTCCATGGTTCATGCCTGTATCAGAGCGCACCACAGCCTCCTGCACCTTTGTGGACGATTTATTTATTTACTGTCATGACAGCATGTAATGACAATCTAAACGACTCTAAATCACACAGGCCTCAATAAATCAGATTGTCGAAAATAAATCTGGGAAAATGGTTAACAGCCCATAGCTATGGCCGTCAGTGACGTTCATTTTGGAAACGGTCGCGGTTCCGAAGACTTAAAAAGGCATTGGCAAGGGAAAAGCTACTATTATTTATTTAATTTGGAAACATCCGCAATGTTTGGCATAGTGTGTGGGAATAATGGGGCTCCCGCCACCTTACAGTTGTTTTACCAGTGCGACCTAACAAGCCTTGAGACCAGGAAAATTGTGACATTTGTTATTAATGCGTCTTATTTCAGAGTGCACAATCTCGAGTAGAAAGGAGAAAGAAAAATACCGTTTCCTTTGAAATGTCGGTGTCATTGTTGTCAAGCGCTGAAGATGAAATAATTGTCTCAAACGAATTCAAAATTATCCTCCCTCGTTGCAACCATCATCTTCTCTCCGTCACCTGCGCGGCCATCCAGAAGCTGAGGAAGGGACACACGGACGGCGTCGTCAAAAGCAAGGGTATGACGGCCGCTTCTCCGCCGTCTTACACCCTCTCATGATCTTGGTTTGGATGTTCGAGGTGCAGCAGTGCCGAAAAAGTCCCTCACCATCCCCGCCCCGAAAAGTCTACCTTCGTCCGCACTGATAAACCCAAATGTCCTGGCAGAGCGTCCTTTCTCTCTCTCTCTGATTGGAGTAGGGTAGAGCGTTCCTCACGGCCTCCTCTCTCTTCGTCCAGCGGCCCCAAGGGGAGGAGGAGGGGGGGGGGGCAGAAGGACGGATGGATAGATGGATCGGTGATGAGTGGATGGAGACAAAAATTAAAGGGAGGGGACCGGCTCTTTCTTTGGAATTCAGGCCAGAGTATAAGCCTGTAAATTAAATAACTCGCACCGCGCGCGAAATCGTTGCCTTTCAGTTTGTGTGAACAATGAGACCCTGATCGGTTCTGCAGCTGCAGCACATGACGCACGCAGCTCGTCCAACTTCCAGACGTAGGCTATGTCACGGACGGAGGCATCGACTATCGCCTGCTTATTTTAAGGTGCTTCGGGCTATAGCCCTGCCCAGCTGAACTGGACCTCACAAGCAACCCAACTCCAAATCAATTTCAAATAATGCGTAAAGGAGCCTGTTGGCGCATAGAGGATGAGGTGACATCGGCAACTGTGTGACTGTGTTTCTCATTTCCTTCCACCTCTGTGTAAGTGTGTATTTCATAAAGACCTAATCAGTATGCTTATTATAGCCAGATGCGCGCGTATGTGTGGCGGAGAGGCGGGGTGTTGGCGGCATGCAGCTTGTGCAAAGATACAGCTGCAACCCAAGCTGACAATGACTGCGCGCACACGGGCGAAAGTGCGCGGTAAAGTGTGCGCGCGCGAGTCTGCGAGTGTTTGTTAGGGAAGGTGGAGGCTATTCTTAGCAACAGACATTTGGAAATTAATGGACGAAGAGAGCTCTCTCCTCCCTCCCTCCCCGAAACCGAGTCGAGGATCATCTTCCCTGGCTCCCTCTCCTCTTCTCCTCTCCTCGAGGCTTTTCTCATCGCTCCACCAAAACACAGGTGCCTGTTCAAGGTGCGCCGCATGATTTGCGCTAAAGTCAAGGCACAACAAATATATATTACATAACACAGAGGAAACAGAGACAACGTGGATAGATAAAGCCAAGCGATAGTACGAACTGCAGTATTTCTTCTTGTGATAACATTTCTATACATTATCTGTTAAAACCTCATTTTGGAATATCTTAGTTTCAAACTGTAATCTCCAAGGTTGCAGTTTCAGTCTGAATACCGATTGTATTTCCATCTTTGATTGTACATGATGATTCTATAGGATTTTCTGGGTCATGTAGAGTGATGACAAAGAGAGTTCTCATGTTCAATGAATTTTATGAGTCACTCACAAAGCACAACTAGGCCTACAAGGTGAGCAAAGTACTGGTGGCACGTTACGTTAGGCCCCGGAGAAGAGGAGAGGAAGGCTGTAGCCTACAACATCACAGGGAAACATTCTTTTAATCTATAATGTGACTAATTGACTCTAGAAATAGCTGCATCTAAGAATGGGAAATAAATATATACATAGATTTAAGGTTGACCGGGAGAAGTAATTCACCTCTCCAACAGATTGAATCATAACACTGCACATGTGAACGTTAATCGATAACAGCACGACCTTAAACGTCTATCCGATATGTCAGAAAGGGATCGCTTTGCTTTGTGTCCACTTAAGCAAGGCTTCCGGCCGTGAGAGCGAGAATGACCCCACCACAAGGGCAAGCAAGAACACAAATCTTAATTCTTGATCAATTAATTCCAGATAGATAGATAGATAGATATTCACTGAAACAACTGATATACTGCTAACCTCACTGCCATCAAGTGAGGACCATGGACAGCACCACAAAATCAGCACTAATGTCCTCATGGACGTGTCAGCACCACGGAGAGCGCCTCAACAAGCTCACACAGCACCAACGTTAACCTACAATAACTATCAATCCATGGATAGTAAAACACCATTTACAAAATAAAATAATGACCACACCAGCACAGTAGCTAGTATCACAAACCTGAAAAAAAACATTAACAACATGAAAAAAATTAAAGAAAATGAAATAAATAAGACAAATGTGGTCTGCAAAGAAATGTACAAGGTATTGTATGTTTATATACTAATATGATGTCTTCTTTTGCTAGTTTTTGGCTGGATCCAGTTTAAATTATGCTGCACATGATGGGTGTGTTAAAATGTGAAGACCGCAGTTTTCTTAGACAATCTCAGCTGTCTAAAAAACATCACCAGAAGCTAAAAAACTACTAACAAAGATTAATGATTCAGATGCAGTGAGTACATATGAAATGGATATAATTTTGGCTTTAAAAAAGTGTCTTCCAATTGTATAGGCTGTTCTTTCTTTTCTAGCCTGTGTATCTGTGTGTTCACAAATGTATGTGTTTACACTTGGGTGTGATGATCTGTGAAATTATCTATTGCCCTTCAGAGCTGGAGCCTTTGAGGAGCAGCAGCCTTCTGTCCAAACCTGTTATTCCACACAGCCAGCACAAGAAGCACTGAAGAGCAACAGCTCCCAGGCCACCCATGCATAAAACATTGCTAACTCACAAGAACACATACACTGTCTCTATAGAAGAGATAGAGATACATGATAATCTCTATGTATTCATAGCATATTTGGCTGAGAAAAATAATGCAACATGATAGGCTCTACAGCAGTGTCTTTGTGAGTGAGTGTAAATTGCAACATGCCTTTCACAAGGACTGGAACCACACATTGTCTTTAAGATATGGGTATACAAATTATCTTTACAATAAAATAAAATATGAAAATGCACATGCTTGTCAATGGAATTTACAGTATGTAGACTAATAGCATATTTTGCATATGTGATTAGCTTCAGGGATTGTTTTACATTGGATGCTGAACTCTGCAAGGAATCAGTAGCAATAACAACTGCGTCTTTGAAAATAAAGGTAATGATTCAGCACAACTAGATGGAGAAAGTAATTAAACTTCTGATGACTGTTTTCTGTTTGTTTTTTTTCTTTCTATGTCAGATGTTTAAATGGGTGTAGCTGTGAGGCTGGAGCTCTGAGACGAGGGCCTAAAAAGGAGTGTCGTGACTCAATGATTCATAAGGCTGAATAATTCAATGGCTGGATGCATGTAGAGCACTCCGCCCCTGCTGAACCCGGTCCTCCACAGACCCAATGCAGACTTAAATGTAAACCTCTGCAAGACTGGTCCACATCATACGCAGCAAATTGTGGTTTACCGCCATACATCAGTTAATGATATATTACAGTATGTGTCAAAAATACTATTTTGCAGTTGCCATAACATACATCTTTATATAACCAGTAAAAAGTAAGGTAGGTGAAGATTCCAGTGTCCAACCATAGAAAATTAGGTCAGATGCTGTATTTAGTTTAGTTTAACTAAACTGAAGCTTAGTCTAACTGTGTAACAGAATGGTTTCTGGCACAACATAAAAATGTATAGACATTTTAAAGGATAATAGGATCATATTGTAAATGAATAAAGCACATGCATATATATCTCATACACATCGTGAAGAGCTGGCAGCCCAGACAGTTCATGACCATGGACGGCGCCAGGCGAGGAGAATGCAGGGCATGTTGGACTATAGGACACACTGGCTGACAGGACAGACGCCTGGTATGCAGACTCACAGCTAGACAACATGGGAGATAAGGATTTTGTATTCCCCCCTCTCACTGCTTTCTCCCTCTGTGTGTGTCCTAGGGTCCACCTCACTGTGTGAACTTAAGAAGAGAACTCTACTGACTTAGCATTCCTTTCCTATAACATTGTACGACTCATGATGGATAGTTCAAAGTGACATCACTTGAGGCTATTTACCAGATTTCACGCAGCTCCGGAGCCACAAAAGGTTTTATACTATTATATTTTTTCACATATGCAGTAGTACTCCCTAAGACCTGTAAACAGACTTTGATGTGTAAAATAGGTGGAGTTCCCCTTTAAGTTTATCTATCTCTACTACAAAAGTGCTACCATAACAAGCACTCGGTCCCACTTCATTTATTTTTCATGATTTTATGATGCATACAAATCTTTAGATTATCCTGTGACATTCTGAGTTCTTGGTGCTTATGTGCATTTACTGCAGACAGGTTTGTACATTCCAAACTGACCACTGCCAAGTATTGTTCTGGCAATTTTCACTTTAATTGCATGATTCAACAGAAGGCATAATGATGCCTCCAAGACAAGCTGAACGATGATAATGCAGTGAATCATAGAAGCTTTAAATGAGTGCACCAACTGGGAATGAGAATATGAACCCAAAACGCTCATCATGGCTGGATGAATGTAATGCTGGGGGCAGCAACATGGCATCCAACAATCAGTTATATGTGTATGTTTGTGTGTGTGTGTGTGGGAGGAGGGGTGGTGTGAGTTAGTTTTATTGTGGATGCTCACTGACCGAGACCAACAGCAGGCTCACAGTAGGCGCACTAATAACCCTTGTATATAGGCAGTGGATGTGTCTGGATGTGCATATTACATGTGCAGGCTCATGCTCACATGCATTAAAAGTGCAACACACAACAATACACTCGACTAAGAAGTTTTCAGCAGCCTGCAGAACAAAGCCTAAGGCATTTTTAAACTAATGAAAAAAAAAATGAACCTACTACCTACCTACAATAAGGTAATGCAGCTAGTCTGCACTAGCAAAATCTTCTTCCCCCATCTCTTCCTCCATCTCGGGGTTCCCTGACAGTTACCCTTCTTAGATTTTATCTATCTGATACAGAATTTAAACATCAGTTGTAAGCTCCACAGATTTCTCGTGAGGGCAATGATGTCTCACTTTCCTTCTATACGGTAACAGTATTTCACTAACAAAGGGTTCACTTGGAAACAAAGTAAAAGAGGAGCAGGAGAGAGAGAGAGAGAGAGAGAGAGTGAGAGAGAGTAACCTGCCCTTATTGGTAAATGGGCCAGTGTTTTTTTCTGGTCTCCACTTGAACTGCTATCTTCTCTCTCTTTCTTCATACTCCATTTCCTTTTCAACCCTTAACATATTTCAAATAGGTTCCTCGTCTCCCACATTTCACTATGTGGCCCAAAAAGTGAAATAAGGGACACAGAAAGTAATGTATATTTAAAAAAAATGAATTATTTTTATTTGATTCTGTATTTACTGGTTCCTCTTTTTTATTTCTTTAATCATTTCTGCATATTCTGTTCCTAGATCCTTTAATCCAATATACACATTTCCTTATTTAATTGAACTATCATTTATTTGTGTTTTTATAACGGAGGCTGTCATACTGAACTATTAGGTTATTATTAAATTAAGAAATAAGAGCTATAATTGTTATCAATCTGAGAAAAATATAAGTGCTTCTAATCAACAAGCCCTGGAAAAACCTTAGTGAGTGTTTTGTCCTTCTGTATTACACACTTGGCAGTAGACAACTTAGAAACACCACTTCCTCTCTAAAGTTTCTCTTTGAAAGTTTTTACTAGATGTTGGCAGAGGTGGAGTGGACAAGACAACTGACCTGAGTGTATTTACAGTCATGAGTCTCCACTGCCCTGTGGTGGTCGCAGCGAAGAACTGCAACATCTGCAGTCCCTCTTTTTCTTTGTGTTACCACTCCGTGTGTTCACATCCTAAAGCTATGAGAGCAAGAGAGCAGGAAGGGTTGCACTCAGTAAGCTTCTTTTAAGGCTGATCACTTCATGAAGGCCTGAAAGCGTGCCCATACAGATGACATATAAAACACATATACTGATGCAAGCTGTTGGGCAATAATACGATTAGTTATTGATGGTAATTAAAATGTGTCACCACTCTGTTGTTTGCTTCTCTACCCTTCACAGGATCATTATCATATGATATTACCAACATGAGACAATTAGTAAGGCTGCATGTCTATAAGAATGATCTACTTCTATTTCTCATCAAAGTTAACAAGCCAAACCATGCAAGTCATGTCAGAAATATATTATATACAGAATAATTATACATCCTCAATATACAAGGTTATATCAGAGAAATGTGTAAGACTGTATTTCACCTTAAGTGACAATATATGTTAGGTATTTATTTCAAATATTTTCTATTCTCAAATTATATTTATATTGGGAAACACTTTCATTTCAAACGTTTTCATTTTCTACTCACACCTTGGGCAGAGAAATCCCAGATGTGTTTTACTGCTGGAAGACTACGCCCCCCACAATGCATTGCGTTTTCAACATGGCGGCTCACATTGCCGCTTGACTTCTGTCAACAAAACCAAAACACTGCTAAAGGTAAATAGGACAGCGTAGTGAGGTTGACTAATACTATTACAGGCAGGACGATGAAACCGTTGTTGGCGGTATTAAAACGAATCCGCAAACCAACTGTTTACACCAGTCACCAGCGATGTCTGAGCTCCTGTGCCAGCAGCGGCCTGTTATCGTTACCTATCCGAGATGAGGCTCTCATCGTCGGGTCAAGCCGAGAGCTTGTACAGAGACTCGGCTCACAGGTGGAGGTGAGGACGGGCTTCATCACTGAGGAGGAGGAGGGGGCTCTTCTGGGAGAGCTGGAGCCAGGCCTGAAGAAGAAACGCTACGAATTCGACCATTGGGACGATGTAAGTTATGTTAAGAAGTAGCCTACAGGGTTGATAGTTGAAACGGGTCTACACAAATGTCTCGCACGTTGACATACAATGTGCATGTGACGTTGCAACGCACACCTGCGTTTACAGATTTTACGATGAATTAAGCCCAATTAGTACCCAACCCCGGCCAATATATGAATATATGCTACTTATACGAGTTAAAGGACCACTTCCGCTTTGCAGCCGGATCTCTATCCACATATGGACCTTCTCACCTGTCTTTAATAGCCTATCATATAGGATGGCATTTTCTGGCCAAATTTTACCTGTAGATGCAAGACAATCTTTGTATTGACCCGTTTCCGGATATAGTTTTTTGTTACGCAAAGCCCTTAATAAAAATCCCGTTTCATATAGGCAGAAATAATAAACATGTCATGTTAGGTCTGGGATAGGGAGAAAATATATCATAGATAGATATCACGATATTCTTGACCAAATAGCTCGAAATCGATATATTGCAGCAATATTCTAGGGTTGACAATTGGTGCTCTAACAAGATATATTCACACTTAGATTTTAGATAAATAATCATCAGTAATGTGGACATAATGTCTAAGTGGGGAAAAGGCAAATAACAGAACAGCTAGAACACTCTGCTAAGAAAAGTACATCACTTAACTGTAATGCAGCCTTTAAAACCAGTAAAAGACAACACTTATGTCATATAACGATATTACGATATCCAAAATCTAAGACGATATCTAGTCTCATATCACGATATCAATATAATATCGATATATTGCCCAGCCCTATGTCATGTCACAAAATCACAAAATAAGCAACGCATTGGACTTACTCACTGTACAACCACAGGCTGTGGAATCATTTTGCAATTCACTTACTGCAAACCTAGAGAACAAATGTATTTGAGATGACAGTGACACTTACATTTATGTGTTCACTTTCCCCACATTCAGGCTATTCACGGGTACAGAGAGACTGAGCGTGCAAAGTGGGGGGCAAAGTGTGAAGAGGTCTTGAATCGTGTCCGATCAGTAGCGTTTCCTGAGGGTAGTCCACTCCTCGGGCCTGTGCACATTCTAGATCTGGACAAGACTGGCTACATCAAGCCTCACATTGACAGTGTCAAGGTATGTTTTGTCTTTTTTTTTTTTTTTGCTGCATCCAGACAAAGAAAACTGACAATCACAAATTATTATATTATATTATATTATATATTCTTATTATATATTATGTTAATACACTGCATATATCTATCTATTATTCTTAATACTAGTATAATGTCAGTGCTACTACATTGCACATATCCGTACATGTTGTTGTTTTCATATTACATAGCCATATTTATTCTGCTCTTATAACACTGTAATATATTTCTTGTCCTGCCTATGCACCACCTGTCTATACCTGTATATCGCATTGCACTTTCTGCTTTTTTTTGCACTTCTGGTTGGACGCAAATTGCATTTCGCTGTCTTTGTACTTGTACACTGCACAATGACAATAAAAATTGAATCTAATCTAGTTTCCAACATAGACAATATCCGATTCCTCAGCACAGTATACATTGGTAAGACCTGGGCTGTTCTCTCCGTCTTTTTTAAGTTCTGTGGTAGCACTATTGCTGGGTTGAGTCTCCTGTCAGACAGTATCATGCGCTTGGTGAAGGAGGATGCCACCAACGAATGGCTGGACCTGCTGCTGCCCCGGCGCTCCCTCTACATACTGAGGTTCAGTATATGCTGCACATATTTCATCATGAAGTGTGCTGTAGTTGTATCATACTCTGTAAGATACCCAGCATCTTACAGTGCAGTAATGTGTTTCATCCTGTTCTCCTCACACCCATACAGGGACCAGGCCAGATTTAACTTCACTCACCAGATCCTGAAAGACGACGAGTCTGTGTTCAATGGACAGAGAGTGCCTCGGCTGCGTCGCATCTCTGTCATCTGTCGGAACCTTCCGATGTAAAACCCACTTCCACTCAGATTGGATATGAACAGAAGTTTTTTTTGGTTCATATATTGGTATTATATACATAAATGGTAAAGTGTCCAGGCCATTATTTAGCAGTTGAGACACTCTCTACTGTGCTATTGAGAAATATGTATGGGGTGGAATCGCACCGGAAAGTGAAGAGTACTAAAATGAACCAGTGATGGCTGATGACAGCAGGTTTCAACACAATCTTCCACAACAACTGTGCCATCTTGGCTGTAGTTTGAACATCATTTCAATAACCGCTCATTTCTGCAAAGGATGTTAGCTTTAAATGTATAAAATATCTGTTTATTTATACATTTGTTGGTTCAACATGAAAAGGGAGGGTCCTTTGATTCTGAATCGTGTTTTTATGTATTATCATCACTTTGGTGTGTTCCTCTACTTCTGTATAATACAGAGACCCTTGTGAATAATTTCCAAATAAAAGGACAGAGAACTTGGATTACTTCTTCCTATTCTTTATAGGTAGACTGGAGCTCCTTTTCATTTTTCTTCCATGTGCCCAACATACAGTATCTCAAGCTGCAGGACAACTGGAATCTTTACTTTTGCGTTTTGCCCTAACCACATACAGTATATGCACATATAAATGTTTATAAAGTTAAGTCTGATATACATTATGACCAGTAGATGGTAGCATCTCATCTCCTACATGAATCAAAAAGAAGAGGTGTAAAAGGAGTCTCAAAGTACCTGACACACACCTAAACCCTGCTCAACAACAAACTGAACAAGTAGAAACACATACTATACAAAGGAGTGATGCACTTATCAACAGGGACTGCCTACTTATAGGCGACACAGGTTAGGCAAACACTCAAGGTATGTCCACACTTACTTCAGCCCTTCAACACAAAGGTCAGGACTTTTTCAGCTAATGTGATATCTAAGTTTGTGTATTCATTTGGTTTACCTAGTTTTTGTAAGAGCACATACATGTAGCACATTTATGTTGATTAGCTTTATTTGAATCATTAAACCTACTTTCTGTGTAATTTTTAACTCGGAAGGAGCCAGCACAGCTATAGAAGATGGGGTCAAGAGATCAAAGTAGGGCCAATGCGTGTCCTGGTGACTGGTGGATCAGGGTTGGTGGGCAAAGCCATTGAGCATGTGGTGCAGCAGGAAGGTGGGAAACTGGAGGGAGAAGAATGGATCTTCCTCTCTTCCAAGGATGCTGATCTTGTGTAAGTTGCTTTAATTGTACTCTTCTACTCAATTGTGCCTACAAAGAAATGTGTCTGTAATTGATGCGCTCCAACACAAACACTAGAGTGCAAGAATTCAAACAGGCACCCTCAGCTTATAACGTCCTTTTTTCAGACCTGTATATTTTTCCAATCTCTATCCAATTTTAAATGTAGTGTTAACAACACAAACAGAGACGTTGGTCAGACCAGGGCTGTGTTCGAGAAGTATTGTCCCACTCATGTCATCCACTTGGCTGCGAAAGTTGGAGGACTCTATCTACACATGAAGGAGAATCTACAGTTTTTGGTGAGATAATGAATGATCCACCACAGCTGTCAAATTCTAAACATAAATATATATTTTGACTCTATATACTGTAAAAGTGGGGTTAATGGAAACATCTACATTGCCTTTAAACTGTAACGGCCAGTCTGTGACAGAGAGACAAACTCAAAATCAATGACAACGTCCTACATACAGCCCACGAGATGGGTATCACCAAGGTCGTGTCTTGCCTGTCCAGTTGCATCTTGCCTGACCAAACCACATACCCTCTCGATGAGACCATGGTAAGCTTTTTTTTCTTTTTCTTTTAAACATGTTTACTCAGTGTGGGTCATCTGAACTCTTTAGCAACACACTACCTATATACTTATTAGTCATTTTGTAGTTGTTTCAAGCTTAAATTCGGGTGGTCTTATTGTAAATAAAAATAAATTAAATATAATGACAATAAGTGATCTTGCATTGATTGGCTCAAATCCTGACAGCAATTATCAGGTACAATGCTGCTACAGAGCCATGGAATTAAGTGCAAATATGATTACCTTGGCAAAGGGCATCGATATAACTATCTTTACTGTAATGCCCCACTCTCATAGATACACAATGGATCACCCCATAGCTCCAATTTTGGATACTCGCATGCTAAAAGGATGATTGATGTTCAGAACAGGTAAGCAGCTGTTGTGGGTGTGTGTAGACATATGAATGTGACATGACGTCATCCTCAAAAAGGGCTGCGGAGGCAGCCACTTCAATCAGGCAAATAGTTTCTATTAGTCTTTTGTAGCTTTTATTTAACTTATGGCTGGGCCTTTATGCCAAAATACAATCCACTGCTCTGTTACTGTGAAAACATCTATAATTGAATGTAATACACTTAATATACAGTAAAGTTGGACAGTTAAGACCAGTTCAATTTGTGAATGTAACAAAGCACAATGGGCTCTAGGAGGGATCAAGTTTCTAGTTAAAGATGCCATGACATGAAAACTTTACCGATGTTTACTGTTGAGTTGAAAGAGAGAAACGTATCGTGACACCTCCAAAGATTTGAGCTACTGAGGGGGGGGGAAACAAACATGAAAGCCTGCAGAAAAGTGTTTATCTGTGTTACAGTATGCCTGATCGTTATTCTGTTTGTGTGTTGACAGGGCATACTTTCAGCAGTATGGTCATCATTACACAGCGGTCATCCCGACCAATGTGTTTGGTCCCTATGACAACTTCAACACAGAAAATGGTCATGTGCTGTCGGCACTAATGAACAAGACATACAAGGCCAAAGGTGATTAACTCAGACATCTTGATACACATACGCACACATACTGCAAGCAGTGAATAACACATGCAAACACAGACAATACCCAGCTAATACAGTAGAGTCTACTTTCTCATGTCTTTCTCACAGAGGAAGGAACTGCTGTGAATGTATGTGGCTCTGGAGCTCCTAGGAGACAGTTCATCTACTCTCTGGTATGAGTATCAATACATATTGGCCAAATATATTACTGTAAAGGTATGCGCTTGTATGAAAATGTCATTGCATACTGTAACTCCATCCATACTGTAACTATCTGCCAAATGCATGTCCGACTGTATTAAGATAAAAATGAGCATGATAGCAATCTTACATGTCGGCTAAGAAAACCTAGTCCCATTGTCTGTGTTTACTTTCATGATTTGGGTCGTCTAATCATTTGGACCCTGAGAGAATATGAAGAAATTGACCCTATTATCCTCTCTGGAGAGTACAGTGCTGTGCTCACCTTTAGCAAGCATTATAATGCGCTTCGGGGTGTCTTTGTGATTGTGTTATATGTCAAAGAAAATGGGGAAAGTTATTGCTTGTGGGACACAGTCACTGTATGCGCAGTTCACTCATTCACTTTTTACTGTGGATGTCAGTGGTTGAAGAAGATGAAATCTCAATCAAAGAGGCCATGGACTTGATTACAACGGCTCTGGACTTCAAAGGCAAAAACATGTATCCTTTCAACACTGCCCAGTTTATCGTATTAAGAAGTGTGTGCATCTATGGTTTTACTTCTGGGATGCTTTTGTGCCATAGAGATCAACAGGAAACTGGTAAACTTATTTCCTACTGTTAAGAGATTCTTTACAAAAGCTCCACAAGGAGTTACTGGCTTGAAACCAAACATGTAATTGGATATTGCCAAAATGATGAGGTTAAGTCTCTTCTTTTTTTTTAAGCAATTCAGTTGTTTTTCTTGAGCAACCACTTTCAGGGAGGCTGTGTTTTTCCAAATACAATTTATTTGAATTAAAATGTTACTATGCTGCATGTAGCCAGTTAGGCACAGAGGCAAAATCCGGTCTCCCCTTGACCCCTAACATCAGTTTGACACCACCCTGTCAGATGGTCAGATGAAGAAGACAGCCAGCAATGCCAAACTAAGACGCTACCTTCCCGATTTCCCCTTCACACCTCTTAAAGGTTAAAGTTCACTGTACTTTTTAAAAAAAATCATTACGAAGTATTGTTGTTGCTTTAGCCCTTGTCAATTTTAATGTGCCATAGTCTCAACTATATGGTAGATAATTTAGAGTTTCCTATAAAATACTTTGCCATGGTGCAAGATTAGTCTACTTTTCAACAAACAAATGAGAGCTTTGAATGAATATTTGCATGCACCCTCAGCCTGATGATAAGAGTCACCTATGGTCATCATACTCAGATCTTCCAGTAAACCTTTGCTCAGCTGCAATTTTACACCCTTTGTAGGGGGGCTCAAGCCCCCCTAAATTTCATCTCAGCCCCCCTAAAAATATAATAATAATAATTTTTATAATAAAAAATAATGTTAGTGCACTAATCCGTATGCGTGTCACATTCTCATTAGGGGCTGAGCCCCCCTAAAGGTCTGATCCTAGAATCGCCCCTGCTTTTGCTGCACCCATACACTGCAGCTGTTTGTTAGTCTCTTATGCAATGTCATGCTACCGATTTGTTTTTCTGGGTTTTAGTGTCAATCATTGAGTTATTTTTAATATAAATATGGAGTGTGAGCAGTTTGATTATATTTCACATTTTACCGTTTTCTCCATCTTAAATCTTAAATGAAATATTAAGAGCAGATACACATGAATGAGGTTGTGAGCAGGGATCAGCCTCTGTGTCTGGCCCGACATTTTCTTTGCGTTTCCTTAACCATCAGTTCTGGTAAGCTGTATATAAACATGGTATTCCATCCACTAACTTGTTGAGTGTGTGGTTATGTCAAAATGTGTTTCTTTATGCTGCAACGTGTAGTACATGAACACTTTAAGCTTTCTAATTAATTTAATTAAGATATTTTTTTAAACCAAATGTACTAAAGTGTATATGAGGGAAAGCCTTACACAGCCACAGATTTAAAATTTTATTGGAAAAAAAAAAAAAAAAAAAAATTCTACCTCAGAAAAACGAGACTTTTTTTTCATACATTAAGTTCTAGGTTCAAATGTTCACACATGGAGAAAAACAATAGAAATCCAGTTGTTTTTCACTTAACAACAACAATGCTCCTATTATTTAATGTGAGATTTCAGGGCATGAAAAACAAAATGCAGGATGCTTAACAAAATACTTTTTGATAAATGCCACCAGTGATGACAGTTTCGACTTCAGATCCTGTGTCACAGGACAACTGGTTTTAAAACAGACACAAAACCTCTCCTCCAGGGGGTTTCATGGTTTTCTGACCGAAGACGTTCATTTCAGCCCTTTCCCTCCCTTCTCTATCCTTTCCAACCCTGCCGCTCCGTGCCTCTCTTCCACCGGTTACTCAGTGAGGTAGAAGTGCATTTTATCGTTTACGTTCTTGCGCTCCGGATTGAGACGCTTCAGGATCTGTGCCAGCACGTTGACAGTCTGCTCACTGCTCAAACCTGTGCGCTTGGTCTGGAACTTCTTCAGCAGGTCTTTGGTGGTCATCGGTTTACGGATCAGGTAACGCCGGACCGCTTCCTCCGTTAGCTGCACATCACTATGGAGTAGACAAATAGAAAAAAAATAAACACAGTTTCTACCCTGGTCACGAACACCCAGTTAATGGCGACCTTACACAACAACTTCTCAAGCGATTCCACTGTCGCAGATCAAACGTGTTTGATATCATCGTAAGTTTGAAGTCTTGATAGTGAAGTTAAATCACGTGAACATTGTCAACAACCAATGGCTGCGCTCCCCCCAGCACCAAACAGGAAACAGCAAACCAGGTAAAGCCAGTGTTGTTTATGGTTGCTATAGCGCCGCGCTAAGCTAAACGCTAACGAGGGAAAGTTGCTGATTGCTTCTGAAGCGTGTCATCCAACGGTAGATTTACCGGCGGATAAACCCAGACCTCCCGGTAATGTGGCCATTCATCTGCATGTACAGAACAGAAAATCTGCAAACTTTCCCTTAAGTTACCAGCTAACACTAGCGGTAGCAGCTAGCTTGGTTACCTTTTCAAAACAAATCTAGTTGTAGTCCTGCAGGATCCCTTTGATGACTTTAACGTTAGATGTGAGATGATTGTCTTTAGATGTAAGTCGGAGTCAGGCTATAGTATTTTCAAAGTCAGTTCAAAGTCTTACAGCGTATGGTAGGCATCAACTGTATTTTATATTTACCACTTTCCCAGGACCTTCAGAATAATCAAATAAGTTAACACTTCTTGGAGGCATGAAGGAAGACGGGTAACAGTCAAGTACCTTGAGCTAGGGGTGGATTTGCCTGATGGGGGTTGAGGCGTACTCTTCCCAGAGGGAACAGGGCTCTGACTGCTGGGCTCCATCTTCAGTCTCTTGGCGGCGGGTGAGTCAGTGCTAGGACCCGGAGTCGGTCTCTTACCTGTGAGAAAAGAGAGATTTAGTTGAATTGGAGGAATAATGCAAGTCTTCAGTTTCAGAGGAGATGGCCACTTTTGAAAGTTTCACATGAATACGTTAGTATGTCATGTGTCTTATTTCATTATAATTAACTGGTGTGTGAGCAAACACCTTGCTCTAGCTTGCTGGCAGCAGCACGGAGTGTATTGGACGTGGAGGCAGAGTCTATGGATGGTGTCCCGGGGCGACTGCCAGTCCTGGAGCTGCCTGCAGAGCCGCGTCCTCCGCGTTTAGGAGGCGTGCGCTTCTTCTGAGGGAGGGAAAAATTAGACATTTGATGAGAACAACAACAAAAAAAGAAAACGGTACAAAAATGTCAATACGGAACCATTCACATTCACCCCCAAAATTAGTAAGTAAGACATCTGCTGGTGTACAGAATTTATCATTTTACTAGAACTGTGATCGACACATTATTGACTCCAAGTAACTGATTGTCGTGTTACTCATGATCAAGTTGAAGGTGAGGACGCAAAAGCAAAATGGTACCATGAACAGAGCGGAGGCCGTCTCTCCCTCGATGTCACTGTCGTCGGAGCTTTCCGACTCGCCGCTGCTGTCTGTGACACATAAGACCATACGACTCAACATAATATCACTCGTCTTTATGCATCAAGCAGATGGGAGTGTCATTGGAAATAATCAAGACCTCCTTAAAGTATGTATTTAGTCAAACCCTCATCCGTCTCCATGAGGTCTGTACCTTTTTTCTTCTTCTTTTCCGTTTGGACCGGGGTTTTCTTTCCTTCCTCTTCTTCCTCCTCCTCTTTGGCTTCCTCTTCATTCTGTTTCTCCTCCTCACTCTCTTCCTCACTTTCAGATGCCTCATCGATCCCTATACAGGACAAACATTTGGAAGGAAAATGGCCTCAATACTCAATCGTTCATCCAGTAAAGCCAATGGGCCAAAAACACTGAAATGCACTAAAATACACGTTAGCTGACAAATTAAGTACATTGAGTGAAGATTCTCATTATAGTCATACAGCCAAACTTACAGTCCAGTGACCAAGCTCTACGTTTTATTGTGTACTTTCAACATGCATCAGGTCATCACCGTCTTCTTTTCTATATTCAATAATTAATAGATCAGTAGTGTTCAATGGCACAAGGTCTGACCTTTGGGGTGGTGCTCTCCTTTGCTGGGCTTTCCCTTTTCGAGCTCTTCATCTGAACTGCTTTTGAAAAACAGAAGTACATGCTAGTAAAAGAAGAAACATAACCAGCAAAAACATTGATATAGTTTCCACGAAGAGGGAGTCTTTGTGTGCCACGACGCCATGGATCTGACCTGCTTTCATCGGACATGTAATCCACCTCTAGACCCTCGTAGTCACCGTCGTCGCTGTCCTCCAAGGCCTCTTTGTCACTGCTCTTTCTCTTCTTCTTGGCTTTTCCTTTCCCTGTGGCTTTTTTCGCCTTTGTCTTGCCCTCTCCATCTGTCAGGGGGGAGGAAAAAATAAAATCACACAATGACAGAGGGAAGGGAAATGTGGATAGGTATGGCAGAATAAAAGAACACAGAATACTGTAAATCTTGTTTAAGAGGCCGTCTTGAATCCCATCCCGTTTCTTTCTTCTTACCGTCCCCCATACTGCTGTCACTGTCATCGCTGCTCATCTCCAGGTCCTCTTCCAGGTCGTGAATGCGCAGGTCGCCCCCTCTCCCACCCCCCTTCTTTTTCTTCTTCCCCGACTTCTCGTTCTCGTCATCATCATCCTCACCACCACGCTCCTGCTCCCGGAAACGTCTCTGAAGCATGATGCTGAAGTGATTCACCACCTTGTTTCTTCTGTAAAACGAGGGAAATTTCTGATATTCATAGTGCGTTCCATTTGTACTCGGAAGTCGGATTTTCCGAGGTCAAAGTCGGAAACCCGCACCCTGACCTCGGATTGCCGAGCTCGGAACTCGGACAATCTCCGAGTACCCCGAGCTCGGAATCCAACGTGGATGCATCAGCAGTTGTGAAAGCTGAAGTAACATACAGTTATTAGCACTTTTGTCTTATTTGTGTCTCACTAAATCAGTCGTACACACAGTGCTGTCCAATTTCTTTCTGAGGACATACGTTGTTACACTGTTTGTATGCACAAAAAAACAGCGTAATGCGTTGTTATCAACTGGTATGGCTAACAATGGCTAACCTGGCTAGAGCTAACCCCACAATGCAGAATCCGACTTGTAAATGTAACGCATTCAACTCGGGTGTGACATCATTCCCAGCGCCGGCTTTTGAGTTCCACGGTAAATGGACGGATTATAAGTGTTTGACAAACTTGCACCAGCTGAGTAAGCTACTGTAAGTACTTGTATTTTCTTCTTTACTACATACAACCATCCGTCCCTGTTCCTCCCCTCTCTTACCTGCCCCACTCCTCCTCAGCCTCCTCAGCAGTGAGAGTTCGGTGCTTGGCCTGCGGTGTAAAGTTGTACCAGCCGTTGACAGGGAAAGCCTCAAAGGCTCCATCGGGACACTGTGTAAAGATGTAGTAGGATGCATTTTCTGTAACACCGCCTTTCTTCAGACCTTTGAACCTGTACACAGACCGAGGGAGAGAACAGTTGTATTGTAAACTGTAGAGATCCCTCGTCAGGCCTGCATTAGTCTATATCCACGACCTTCCACTTCCGGAATTGCTCCGTTGCCGCCGGAAATTCCACCGTATATCCTTCTTTTTGGCCCGGATGTCCGTTACCTTACGCTCTTTGTGTCGGAATTTTAAACTCCGGTGGATTCATGAGGACTATGGTTAACTGCTCCTCAGATCTCTGCAGGGTAAATCCAGACAGCTAGCTAGACTATCTGTCCAATCTGAGTTTTCTGTTGCACGACAAAAACTACTTCTGAACGTACACATGTTCCACCAAAACAAGTTCCTTTACGAGGCTATTTTGCAGCGGCACCCCAGCCCGGCGCGGCGCTTGGTGCTGCCCACGACGATTGTGATTGGTTTAAGAAATGCCAATAAACTAGAGCACGTTTTTCTCCCATCCTGGAATGCTGTGTGGACTAGCCAGACCAGGCCAGCATATACATGGAGATAATTTGACAAAATAATGATATCTTTATTTTATTTTTTTATAAATGTAGGTATTGTGAACTGACTGAAAGTTCAAAGAACACATTTTAGCCAAGCAAGGGCTTTTAAAACATAACAACTTCATATTTCCTGCCTAAAATCCTCCAAGATTCCAAGTAGTTGGCTGAGAGATTTGTGTAATTAATAGCTCATATACAAAAACATGTCAGTTTCAGCTACTTAATAAATATGTGTGCGTTCCTGTGGAGCTAACAGGTTCAAAGAGAGATATGTTGGTTAAAATGAGAGTGAATCAGAAGTAAAGAGTTGTTCTGCCCACCTCTTGCCAGCCTTGCCATTGACCTTGAGAATCCAGGGCTGGTCCTCCAATTTGAACTCACGTGTCACAATACCATACTTCTTCCGCCGTGCTTCCTCGCGCTGCTTTTTGCCAAACTCACTGCCAGCCGCGCCTTCCGCTGACTCTTCCTCCCCATATATCCGCCGAGCACTCATGTCTCTTTCCATACGAGCCTGGGGAGGGAGATGTTTAGAAGTGTAAAACTGAAAGATGGTAATATGGCCGCTAATTTAAGTTTCTCATCTTCAGACTTCAGAACATCTGTATTCTTGTATCTCCCTGTGTGTTCTTTCTAGGGTAATTACACTGCTTGTCATTTCTCTCCTAGTACGCACTCTGTGCCCCACCTAGCAGGGAGTGCAGCTAAAACTATCTGTCATGTATCTTCAAATCCTGACAAGAAGCCCACCTGTGTCCAAGTTGAACAGTTGACTCTGTCTCCTGAATTGAAAGCCATGATGTTGTACTTCTTACTGGTGTTTCTATGGGACAGACAAACAGAAATGCAAACAAAAAGTTATCTTAACCTGCTATTGAGGGTCACGGGAAAAGTTGCCAGATCATAACTAATTAAATGCAAATGCAGATACACAACTGCATAACTATTAACACCTACAGTATAAGCAATTCATCAAGGCATCCAATAAATCAATTTCTACTTGTGAAGGCACATTTCAGCATCCACATCAGGGCAAAGGGCTTCAATAAAGGTTAGTACAAACTGCACAGCTACAACCATTTCAGGTACAGTCACACATAAACTGCAAGTGAAGTTTTGGAGTAATCAATACATTTTTATGCAAATGTTTGCAAAAAAAGTTCTGAAATCCTTGTTTTATTATCACTTCTTTTCGCAAACCCATGTGAACACTGATGTACACAACATCCCTGCACGAAACTGCCAGATCGACAGACACAGTGAGAAGGCTTGTCCAGACACTTTTCTGTGGATCTTTGCATGTCAGTCCATGTTACTCACTTGGGGACTCGCACTGTGTATTCTGTGGCTGAGGAACTGCTGCCCCCCTGTAAAGCAAACAGATTCAGGTTTTATTTTAGATGGCATTGTGTCTGCAGCAATTTGTTTTATTCCATCTGTAATGACATTTGAATCATACGGTATGCAGTAGCAGTACCCAACAGATCACGTCATCCTTTAAACTGAGATAACGTTAATAACAAAAGGCTATGGAGGCTATGCACTTACAGCTAGCTACAAGTTAGCTTGTTGTGAGATAACAGCCGTGCACACGCCGTGATGAGACTTCAGTGGCAGGGATAACAGTGAGATTTTGCACTTTAGAGGAGAGTGAAAACTTACCAGAGAAGTCATGGTTGGTCGTCTCTCTGGATTTGCTACACATCAACAGTTGCTTCAGACTAGTTGGGCACACTATTAAAAAGAAGAGTTTCGTAAATTAACCAGGTTAAATGTAAATAAAAAGCAAAGTAGCCGTAGCTTATTCATCACTATTTTGTTGGCAAGTGGAAGTGAATGCAGCTGCCCATTTGTTTAGGAATACCCGTGAGTACACTGAGCGAGCCGACAACGACATGTTAAATGTAATCCCCATTAGGGTTAACCAGCGTCACATTAATAATACACAAGTTAAACGCAACACAAGACTTGATAACGTCCTACACTGAGCGGTATTTTTCCAAAGGTTCTGTAACGTAGCTAGCGGTTAATGTTAGCACCTGATGCTATTATAAACAGCATCAACACGCTTAGCAAGCCGTTTTAGCTGCAGTCTACTGGCGAGTGCTAACGTTAACCGTATACTACAGCTTCAAACTCACGTGGCGTGTATATGTGAAATGAAAGGGACACGCATATACAGAAATCAAGACGTTAAACACAAAATATATACATCTTGTTTACCCGGTAAGCGCATAGAGTAGCTAAGTACTTGTCCCTGTCTTATAAGTAGGCGACAGGAAACGTAGACCAGAAATGTTAGTTCCTCGTAGCCATCTCTATCCATCCTCTTTGTTTAGCTCATAGGGGCTCTGTACCACATGAAAAACACCATAAATGTGAACACTATAGCAACGAAGATGCCCATTTCATAATAATGTAGTGATCTATTCGTCATTCTGGTGGCTCTATTTTGGAAAGTATTAACCGGAAATGTTATGACTACGGTGATCGTCTCTAGCAGAGGCCACTATTAATGTAATCCAATAAATGCACTGAGGACATTTGCAGGGAGGCTACATAGAAACAAAGACACATCCACAGAGAAGTAGTGCTGGTACTTCTAGTTCGAGAAATCTACCTTTGAATTTCCCTGGCTCGTCGCCATTGTCGCTGTCTTGTGTTTTGTGGTAGTCAGAGCGTGCCACTTTACATTCTCAGTAACGATAACGGCGTTGCAACGATGGGAAAAGTAATTAATTAGATTACTCCGTTGCTGAAAAAATAACGCCGTTAGTAACGCCGTTATACTTAAACGCCGTTACTCCCAACACTGCCAAGATGGCCAGTAATAAGTAAATAAGTCAACAGTAGAGTGTGAGTGGATAACTAGAGTCAAATATAAAAAGCAATTCACCTCCAAGTGGCCCCAGGTCTTAACAGTCCCAACCAGAAAAGCAGAAAAACATGTTGAGCCTATTGATAGTCTTACAGAAATCCCCACAGTGAGTAAGCCCGCGCGGAGTCAAACGTTTAGTCCTGTTGTATAACCACCCATAAAACAGTGGGTAGCTGGAAAAAAAAATACGTCTTTTTCAACCCTGGAGCAAAATTGACAATGAAAACCATCGTTTTAACCCTGCTTGGACCATAGACCATAATACAGTCAATGGCTTGGACTGAAAAATACTTGTTTATTTTACCGCCAAATCCAAACGTATATGTGTTTAGTTTGCAAATATGTACGGAGGCTGCACAGTGAGAAACCTTTTATATACTGTCTATGTGAGAAACACTGGTTGTTCTGAAAAACTTTTACGATCGAGGGATCACAGGAGAGGGCTGCAAAAGTGCAGAGTATGATTGCATCTTACAGAGCTGTAAGATGGTGCTATCATGTAGGCTACAGCCCGAGAGAGAGAGAGCCACATACAGCAAGTCAAGCTTTTCACACATGAACTCAATAAAAAGCATTAATATCATAATGCTGCCTGCTACTTATGTCTGTTAAAATGCATTTATTTCAGTTTTTTGTGTGCGCATCGATGTGCATTAAAATGTGATCACATTTAAAAGGGGAACATTTAATAAACATTGTTTTTTCATTACTTTCTTGTGTTGGATTAAAATGTGTCATAACATGCTTTACTGGCTACTGAAAATGTGTGGCCCCACCAAATTGCTTGGTTTTAAAATTGGGCCCACTAGAATTTCTAATTGAATAGCCCTGCAATACACTGGAGTAACCATAACGCCTGTTGGAGTTGACGGTTGCTGACATTGTTCATAAAGAAACCATACGCTGTCATCCGGTGGGCAGATTGCGCAACTACACCCAGAAGTGGCACTATGCAATTGTTTCTAGCTTAGGTGTACAGTTCTCTTAATACAGTTGTAGGTACTCGATGGACCACAGGAGGCGGACCCACTTGTGCATATAAATGCACACATGTTGATTTTGGTAAAACTAAATGAAGAGTGTATGGCTGCAGCCTGAAGACATCCCGTCTCATGCCATTCCCTATCATACCTGGGCGTGTCCAACCCAGGCTGCAGCCATACCCGACTCAACCAGCCAATAACTTTACATATGTAGCGTTTAAAGACTTCATTTGTCCGTTGCTTATTTCTAAAGAGACACGACAATGTATAAAAGGCTCCATTACCTTGTATCTCACGTTATGGCTCGGTAGCAGACGTTTTTATAAAAATAGGCTAACGATTGTGTCATAAAGTCTTAAATAATAATAGTAACATTATCTCCATTATATCATGTATACCTTGACATTGGTATGAAGATCTCTAGCAGGGTAAACTGAACTCCAGGCCATACTGATGATGTAATAATAATACAGAAAAGGATTAGGGCCACATATGTTTAAAGTAAAAAAAAATGTAAGCTTTTAAAAACAAAAGTCAGAATTCTGAGAATAAAGTCAGCATTCTCAGATTAATGTCAGAATTCTGTTTTTTATTCTCAGAAATCAAAGTTCTGAGATTAAAGTGAGAATTCAGAATTTTTTTTCTTCCAGACTTTATTCAAAGAATTCAGACTTTTTTCACATATGGCCCTAATCCTTTTATTGTCCATAGACTGTTACAGTCTGTAGATAGAATGCAGGCATTTCCGCATTTGCATAACTTCACCGTCCTTTAATATTTACAGTCTATGGTATTATCACACTAATACTGAGTTGTATGTATTTAAATTCATATTGATTGTACTAATATTACTTTAACCATAGATATAGAACAATAGATATGACAAGATGTCATATCTATTGTTCTATATCTATGACTGTAACACTTAATTTAATTGTAATGCTGCAGTTCTTCACTGTAACCTCTAGAGGGCAGTGAAGGCAAGGCAGCTTTATTTGTGTAGCACATTTCAGCAACAGGGGAATTCAAAGTGCTTTACATAAAACATTAAAGAGCAGTTAAAACCATTAAACAAATTAAAACATTAAGGAGCAGTTAAAAAATTAAAAACAGATGATAGATAAGAATAAAATTTACAGTGCAGTATAAGAACAAGCTAAACGAGTCCAACTCAGGCCTCCCATAGGACGTGGTTTACTCTGCTTGCCACCCATCTTGGCGCGGAAAAAGTACTTTTATTTAAAAATATAGTTAGTTTCTTTCTTTGGAAAAACTTCGTAAAAACGTTTTTTTTGGTTAAAATTCACTCTCATGATTGTAAATATACAGGTCAAACGTCAACTCCACCTAGCAGCAAGGTAATACAAAATAAATGAATGAATAAACAAAATGAAACAATCTAAAGAGACAATGCTGTTTCTATTATTCTGTACACGTGCACCCCCATGCAAATTGAGGTCGTTTGAAAACAAAGTGTAGCCTGTATTATCAAATTCTCAAAATATGCATCTCTTAAGAAATGTTTGTCAGACATTTTAATCTTCATGTGATTTGCTAAAAGTCAAGAAATACTTGCCGATGACTTACCATTGAAATGAGCAGTTTGAAATATATTTCCCCATGTTCACTTTTGAATATGTTGTCAGATTGCCTTCTGTATCTTTTGATAATATCCTGTAGCTTGTGATACAACTTTGCTGCTTATTTAATTATAAGAATTAGTTCATTCTGAATATAATTTACACAATGGTGATAGCCACCATTGAGCTTTTTTTAATAATGTTTTCAAGACATTATCCATTTGATATCATGCCTTCTTTGTGTTTAAACCTTGATCTTACTGCATTATTTAAATGTTGAAATTGAAGTGAACAATACTGGGCAGGCAAGCTGTTCACATAATACATAGCTGCTGCCTTCAAAACATCAGTCCTATTTCCTCCATTTGTATTTGAAGTGATTTGATAGTAATTTACATACAGCCTGTGCATTACCATGTTACAGTTTTACAAGACAAATTGACTTGACAGGTGAAGCACGCGTTCTCTCCTGATGAGTTTCACTCTGTAAACTATGACACATTTATACATGTTCAGACATACTTACACTCACTGAAAAATGGTGACTTTGATCAATAATCACGATCATTTAGTCTGAAGCCCAACAACCCTATTTTAAAAATAATTTCCATCACAAATTTTACATTTTATCTTTATGATTTGGTTTGACAAATATCAATTTATAGGCTAAAATAAAAAAAATCTCTTTATGATGTATTTTGTCGTTAGTATGATAAAACACCTCTTTATTAAATTAGTTTTGAACATTTTGCTTGACAAACATAAATAAATACATATATCTCATAGATGAATACCAGGTAAACCTCCTGATAATGATCATAAAGCTAAGCTAACATAACCACCACAGCAATAATAATTTGAATACAATACAAAAAGAAGAAAAAAATAACCACAAAAATGTATATATTTAAAATAAGACTAAAAATCACAGAATTAAGAAGCTAAAACAGTTTTACTATGGACACCTGGCTAGAAAGAATGACTGACACTTTGGACTAATGCATATTCTGGACAAAAGGTGAAAATGTATCATTACATACACTCGTTTCTCAACCTCTCCATACATTTTTTTTTATTTATTTTTCACTTTGCAAAGCTCAGAAATTCTTTCTGTTGAAACAGATTGCTATGTATGTCTTTAATCAAACTACAATATGGTCTTAATTCTTTTTAGTATGTGCAGAATATTGCTTGGGGTGATTCTCTTACTACTAAACAGACAGTGAATTTTCAGAGTTATGTAAATGTCTTACAGAATCCCTCTCAGAGCTCGGTTTCCTCCTAGTGTCTTGACACGAGCTGTGTTACACTTAAGCTTTTCCATCACACGTAAGTGATTTACATTAGTTTTTGCATTGGTGCCAAACCTTGTAAAAACAGTTTTTGGATGATGTGCAAATGTCCAAAGTGTGCGTATACATAGCTTTGACAGTGTAGATTGATGTTATGTGGAGTCTGATCTGTCATGATGAACTGTTGTGCCCTTGCACTTCTCCTGGGTGAGTTATTCATGTTTTATTCAGTGAATAATGTGTGAAAATTATTTAGTACTCTAAATTAGACCAGACAACATTTAGAGAGTGTATGCTTTCACTGAGTATGACCCATTGAGCTGGCACAATTACTTTTAAATCTGCATCCGGATTTAGAACTGCATCCAGAGTGACAGGCAATATGTGATTTCTATGTTCTAACCGAATACAACAATGTTATAAAATAAAATCAAGTTTTAAAAAGAATACTGTACATTGTATGGCTAAATATGAGCCACAACAAGTTATAGTGTACGGTATGTTGTAACAAATGCTGTTATACAGTAATTTAGGCTTTTACATGCCTTAATCATGAGCACCAGTTCAGCATTGAGCTCATTTCTATAATAGGCTTGCATATAAATCTGACACAATTTTTAATTTAATATTTTGTTTGGATTATGTGACCTTTAAAGAAGTCATTGAAACAATAACTCTTCTTTGTCTTTGTGTTTTATAGGTTCCCTCTTTGTCCTTGGCCGTTGTGATTTTCCTCCTGGTATGAATGACGTTCACTTGAAAACATGAGATACAGATTCTGGTTTTAGGTAAAATAATTTGTGTTTGTCATTATTAACATATCGTACATTTTACTGTTCCATGCAGGTTCTTGTGATGCATACACGAATATAAATGATACATGGCGCAACTACTTGTTTCCATCAACTTCGATGCCCGGCTTCCCAATGAATGATCAACGTCTTACTTCAAAGTGGTTGCGCTTCACCGGGCTTGGTGGAGACAGAATTGTAGCAAGCTGCGCTGAAACCAATCATGCTGGTAGCATCTACAGTGTTTTTTTTGAGTTTTCATATCCAACAAATGAATCTCTAACTCCAGCAACAGGGACTGCATATACTACTGCTGGACCCTGCAGCTGGCATTGGTATCCTATTACAATCAGCGTGGTCCTCTGTCCTGGAGGATTCTACATATACAAACCAGCGTCTCACCCACACGGCTATTTGGTTTTCGCAACCTGTAAGAAATTATTACTCATTGTCATCATTTGGTTTACATTTTGATATAGACATGTCCCACTAATGTGCTACTAACTGCAGTTAAAGATACCTACCTTTATCTTTTCACAATGATATATAATTTTTTTTGTGTTTGTTTCTCCGTGTGTGCGTGCGTGCGCGCGCGTGTGTGTGTGTGTGTGTGTGTGTGTGTGTGTGTGTGTGTGTGTGTGTGTGTGTGTCATCTCTGTTTAGATCATTATGAATGTAACCCAGACTCCTGTGGACCACATGCTGAGTGTTCTGGTAATGGAGGCTGTATTTGTGTTTCTGGGTATAAAATGCCTTCAGGATACCTACCCACTCCAGAGTCATATGGTTGTGTTGGTAAGTACACACAACATTCATCTGAACTGTAGAAAATCACAGTGTGATTTATAATGCCTGTAACTATCTTTTTTGTTGTTGCTGGAAGCACACCAATATGTTTCATGCACACAGTCTGCATTTTGTGAGCATATACATACACCGTTATACTCCTGTCTATAACACCTCTTGTCAGACATAAATGAGTGCAAGGTGACTGCAGGAATTTGCGGTCCATACTCCAATTGTACCAACACCCCTGGATCATATCTCTGTGCCTGTCTGGTTGGACTTGAGGCAACAGATCCAGTATCACCACCTAACACCACCAACATATGCATAGGTACCATTGAAATATATATGCCCGTCTTACTGTGAATCCCGAGCTGCAATGACATTATTTTTTTCAGGCTGATATAGAAGTTGAGACTTCAGTTGCTTTTTTGTTTTCTTTATAGATATTAACGAGTGTCTTGAAAATGTCTGTGGTGATGGTGGGACCTGTCTCAACAACATAGGAAGTTTTGTGTGTATCTGCCATAAAGGTTACCGGCTTTCACCTGATGCAACTCCTCTTTGCCAAGGTAATGTCATCACAGCATAATCAAAAGCCTAACATAATCTCATGTTCTCTAAGCTATTTTTGTCAGATGCAGTTCTACATTTTATGTAGCCAGAAAGTTTGCCAAAACATTTAAACTATCAGCAAAACAAGAAAAATATAAACTAATGTATTGCAAAGCATTGCTTGATATGCTCAACACAACAGCAGTTAGTGTCTCAATGATTCTACAGTCAACTCATTCAAGAACAAGAATCAAAGTACCTGATTTCTTCGATGCATGGATTTTTTATACTTTTTTTTGTTTGTTTTTTTTTGGAGTAAAATCACTTTGACCCATTTATTTTTGTATTTTAACAATTTAATGCCAGCTGTGTTAACTGTCCTTTCTCAGATATTGATGAGTGTTTCAATTCCACCGTCTGTGGTCCTGAATCTATTTGCACCAACCTACCTGGAAATTATAGCTGTGCATGTCAACAGGGATTTGCACCGACTAAACCGGTCCAGGAGCCCAGCGAGACCAACATCTGTATTGGTATTTAAATCAGTATCTTTTTCAGATGCAAGATGTTTTTCAGCATCTAGAAGCAGATGGAAAATGACATCTCAATTGTAAATTCTAGCAGAAGTGAAGAGTCACACACACAAAGCTGTCTAGGTTCTAGCTGGTTTATTGTTTTAATATGTGTACCATGTATTTGGCAGATGTTGAAGAGTGTGTCAAATATACTACCATCTGTGGTCCTGTTTCCAACTGCACAAACACATACGGATCTTACAACTGCACCTGCTTCTCTGGTTATCGGGAGATAAACCAAGGCGTGAAAGCCAGCATTACCAACCCATGCACAGGTGTGTGATCACTATTAGTGTGATTTTACTGTCATACATTTTTTTCTATTATGTGTTTAACTGTGTGTTTTTTTCTCTCTACAGATATAGATGAGTGCAGTGAGACACCTGGTATATGTGGTAAACTAACTGTGTGCACTAATTTACCGGGGACATTCTATTGTTCTTGTCCTGATGGATTCTTCCCTTCAACTGGATTCGCGTGGGAGGTTGGCGTCTCATTTTGTAAAAGTGAGCAAAGTCAAGTTTAAACTCAGATTTAGAATTTAGATTTATGAAAATGTAAAAAAACATCACGTCATTTTTTTCCTTCTAAATGACTGACAGGGATTCAAGATGTTCTAGATGCAATACAACCCCCAAAGGTAAGGTGACTTTATGTTAGGCATAATAATGTTCAAACAATTATCTCAACTCCACTCAATTAAAGTTGCATTGTTTAAGGATCTTGGTAGAAGGTAATCTAGATGCCAGTGCTGATCCTGGCTTGCTGTTATGTTGAATTTAGCAGTTGCCAAAGTTAGATCGAACCTTTCTGTCGGCACATAGATGTCAAATCACCAGCTCACAGTGAAGTAAACAAATACTCACACAAGCTTTTATTACAGGGTCAGACAAGACAAAGAGCTTTCCTTGGCAATATGGGTGAACAACTTCTGAACAACACAGATTTTGTCTTACCAGCAGCGGTATGTATAAAACCCGACCGTTTTAAGGGTAGAGACAGATCACACAGTTCCTGACTGTCTAAAGAGGATATCTAATGTGATGTGCTCAGGACATTGCTTTAATTATATTCCATCTCATTGTTTTTACTGTCCTTCTTGGTGTCTTTGCAGACAGTGACAAACAGCTTTTCTGCATCTATGGTACTTAACACCTAACAAAATTACACCTTTGTATCATATTTTATCTTTGACTTTTTGTTGACCTTTTATTCATTCATCACAATGACTTAAATTCTTGCAGGAAGTGTCAGGTGTTGGACCACGTGTCAATGTGAGCACGGTGAGTAGTGAAGGAGATGGGGAGACTGGCAATGTAATCCTGGGCCTCTCAGACCATCTAATTGCTGCAATGGTGCCAAAAACTCCAAACCAAACCAGAATAGCAGTGCAAACTCCAACAGTGGGTAAGAGTGGTTCCCCCTAGTTTAATGAGCTACATACACATTCCCAGTGGATATTATCAGCTATACCAGTTTTAATTTTCCTCCATTTGTAAGCTTTGAGCCTACACGTCATTGGCCCAGGGATTCGTGATAACAACAGTGTCGCACTTTCTGCCAAAGGACAGACCATGGAAATCAACTTGCAGGCTATAGCCAGCACCAACAATGGTGAGACAGAGAGATTATAACGAACATGATGACTATAACATTAATAGATGTTTAATTATTGTATCATGTGGACACTCCCAGGCTCTGCAGCAGCTGCTTTTCTGACACTGAATGGGATGGAGAGTCTTCTTAGTCATCAATACTTTAAAACGGAGAACACAACAGAGATGTACTCGGATGTTTTTACTGCAATAATACCGACAATAAACACCACCAACCTCACCGAGCCTGTCAACTTTACCATCTCACATAAGGTGCAGCCTCAACCAAACTCACAATCACAAACACCTATCTATCCAGTCTATCCAGAAAAACATAAACTAGCATTTAGTGTAATCTCTTTTTCTCTTGTTTTCTCAGGAAGTACCTAAATCTGGAATAGTGACTTGTGTGTACTGGAAAGAGCAAAGCAAAAAAGAGGCAATGCAGTGGTCGGTAGAGGGCTGTTGGGTTGCGTTCTCTGGTGAAAACTACACAGTGTGCAGCTGCTCCCACCTTTCCACATTTGCCCTCATAATGCAGATTGGGCAGGTATATCAGATTTCTATGAACAGTACATGGTAAAAGTGTGTTGCTAAGGTCACACAATTGAGGACTTTTAAAATCCTAACTGATTTCGAAGATTTTTGTCCATCAGATGTTTTATTATAGTGCATTCCATTTGTACTCGGAAGTCGGATTTTCCGAGGTCAAAGTTGGAAACACGACCCCTGACCTCGGATTTCCGGGAACACGGGCAACCACAGAGTACCACGAGCTAAGAATTCAGCATGGCTGCTCCATGCATCAACAGTTGTGAAAGCTGTAGTGACATACAGTTATAAGCACTTCTGTCTTATTTTTGTCTCACTAAATCAGTCGTACATGCAGCACTGTCCAACTTCTATCTGTGGACATGTTACGCTGTTTGTATGCACACAAAACAACGTTATGCATTGTTATTAATTGGCATTGTTAGCAATAACAATGGCTAACCTGGTTAGAGCTAAGGAAAAAAATTAATATCCGACTTGTAAATGGAACACATTTAACTCAGGTGTGAGGTAAATGGAATGTACCATTATACTCACACCACATGATTTGACAAATGGGGCTATGGTACGGTAGGACCTACAATAATCTACTTATACATCTGCCAGCCTTACAATCTTCTAGTGTGTACCCATTTTAAGTTGCAGACCCAAGATCAGGCTAATCATAACCTATGTGTGTATTTCTCTCTGTGTGTCTTCTGCCTTCTCAGCCTCCACCAGCTAATGCATTCTTAGACTGGCTAAACCGAATGTGTGTGATTGTCGGACTGTTCTTCTTAGCTTTGGCCATCTTCACCTTCATGCTGTGTAGCTGGAACCCCAAGATCAACAACACAGCCCGTCTTCACCTCTGCCTCAACCTCTTCTTCACCCAGCTGCTGCTGCTGTGGAATGACAAATATGCTGATCAAAAGGTACAGTAAGACTAAGACTCAGATTTGTGTTTTTGCTTTAAAAAACATTCAATGGGGCCTCATACACATGTGTTAAATGTGACCCAACTGAACCATTCTTTGCAGATGCTATTTCCAGAAGAATTTTTTTGTTTTTTTGTTTACTTCTTCTTCTTGTGTCTTCACAGCTGGCCTGCAAAGTCATGGCAGGGCTTCTCCACTTCTTAGTTGTAGCAAGTTTTGTGTGGATGCTGCTGGAGGCGCTCCAGCTCTACCTGTTGGTCCGGAGACTCTCTAAGGTGCAGGTCATCCGGAGAGATGGCCTCCCTAGGCCACTTCTCTATCTGGTTGGCTACGGCGTTCCATTTGTGATTGTAGGTGTCTCTGCACTGATATATTCTGATGGATATGGTGCTACTAACGCTGTGTGAGTAGAACAAACAGTATTACATACATTTATATTCTCCTGCATGTCTGATTTGCATCTAGGTGAAAATAATTGTTTGATTCTGTTGCAGGTGCTGGCTCTCTACACAGCGCAATTTCAACTGGGCTTTAACAGGCCCTGTGATTGTTATCCTTGGAGTGAGTATATTGCACGTTAGCAATTGCATCCCATCTATTTACACAAAAATCCAATTACTTCAGTCTGGTATGTTCCGTAATTTTAACCCATATGGACCAACATTTAGCTAACCGAAAAACAAGCCAATGTGCACTTTAACTAACTTTTGACAAAAAGGCAAGTTGTCTCTCTTGAAGCTCTCTCATTGCCCTGCTAGATTTACGGTGAAGACCAATTGAATGTGGTGCAATCCAAACAGAAATTCACCCCTATTCTAAAGGACTGATTTGGCTGTGTGGGATAACAGGCAACGCAAGACGCGAAAAAAAAGGGAGGGGTTGAAAAGTGGTAACTTACGGAAGCCGAGAACAGCCATTGATTTTTTTTTTTTTTTTTAATTTTATTTATTTTGTTATCTCGTGATAACGACTTATTAATTCGTTATCTCGATATAACAAAGTTTGTTTTCTCAAGATTTTTCTTTTTGTTTTCTCGAGATGTTTCTTTTTTTGGATTTCTTTTTTTTTTTGCCCAAGACACCCTTCCATTTAACCCGGGGAATGGGGCTCCATAAGCGGATAGAAATCTGCCGTTTCTCCCTCCTCTTCTCCGGGTTAAATTGAAGGCTGTTTTAGTGGGATTTTTCCCGAGAATTTGACCGGAGAAGAGGAGGGAGAAATGGAAGACCTCTATCCGCTCATGGAGCTCCTTCCTTGGGTTAAATGGAAGGGTGTCATGGTGGGATTTTCCCCAAATGTTTGACCAGAGAAGTAGAGGGAGAAACGGCAGATTTCTATTTGCTTATGGAGCCCCATTCTCCGGGTTCAATGGAAGGGTGTCTTAGGCAAAAAAAATAAAGAAATCCAAAAAAAAACCTCTTGAGAAAACAAAACAAAAAATCTTGAGAAAACAAACTTTGTTATATTGAGATAACAAATTAATAAGTCGTTATCACAAGATAACTCAAAAAAATCAATGGCCGTTCTCGGCTTCTGTAGTAACTCAATGCAAATGAAGGTGGACTTTGTCTAAACACTGCATTGTGATGTGCCAAAAACTGACAATGTAAAAGTGAAGCAGTGCCAGGCCAGGAAGTGTAGTCTTTACCATCTGTGGATTCATGTTTTTTTATTTCCTTTTTGGCAATATGCTCAGCATCTGTCTTTTCTTTCTTTAAGCTTAATTGGATATTGTTCTGTGCTACTCTATGGAGTCTGAGACCCACCCTGGTCAACATGAAAAGTGATGTTTCTCAGTCCAAAGACACCAGGTTTGAGTGTTCAAGATTGTCTTAACATAGAAATGAAAAATCTGAAAAAATCTATTCATACATAATGTGGGCTACATACAGTATAACAATATATAACAAAATATATCAACATAAAATCCACTTGAATGTATTTAATAGTCTTGTGCAGGTACACAATTTGAGCTTCATCCACACTTATACACTCATATATTCATTTTGTCAGCTGATAGAGCGTTAAAAATACTGCACACAGTAGCCATGTGTGCTTAAAGAGTTATACATTCTTAAGATAAATATTCATTAAATTCTCATTGTTTGCAGGTTGATTGTGTTCAAGATCGTGGCCCAGTTTGTCATACTGGGCTGTACCTGGATTCTGGGCCTGTACCAGACAAACCTTTTCTTCCAGGTCCTCTTTATAATTCTTAACTCCCAGCAGGGCACGTTCCTCTACATCGTCCACTGCCTGCTCAACAAGGAGGTAGTACATTTTGAATTCATAGAGCACTACTACTAACAATAACAAGACTTGTTGAATTAACACTTACCGTAACTCTAAACGGATTGTATTTCATTGTATTTTCTAGGTTAGAGATGAATACGTGAAATGGCTGACCTGTTCTTTCAATAAGCCCAAAGAAGGAGGATCTGTGGTGAGTTTTATTAATGTAACAACAATGCACGATACTAGGAACCACTTTAATGATTGTGAAATGTTTGTATTCATTGTAGTATACCTCTTTCTTTTTTCTTTTTGAGGTGTCTTTGTAGCTTTTATGTCTTTCAAGACAAAGACACAAAATATAATGCTGTACAGACAAAACACCATCCTGGGTGATCCTAGGTGTGCCTATATGTGTGGATCTATGTTGTATACACTCTTCAAAAAGTCTTGTGTTTCACTGATCTGTAGAAAGTTTACTTGTTGGAATTATGATTTATGTAATGTTGCATGCCCCCTATTTTAATGTATACAAATAATATGAAAAATTTATTTCTACAGAAAGATGCACCGTCAGTCTCCGAGGACTGGGACAAGGCTGGAGAGCAGAAAGGCTAATGGTGATGGAATGAGTATGACAAAAGAGACACGCAAGACAGAGAGGAGAAATGCAAGCCTGATACACTTCGAACCATTAGTCTTTATACATTGTTGTTGTGGTTGGGGATGACACATGTATATGTGTATGTTTGTGTCTATGTGCTATATCTACTATTATTCCTTGTGTCCTTTTTGGCTATGCATGATGATGAGACAACACAAAAAGCTTTTAACAATATCTGAAATTAACATGATGTCATCATTACTGCAATTATTCTCCTCGTCCAATGCAATCCAATTTCTGTTTAGTTATATTGGCCTTTTGTCATCATCTACAAACGTACATGCATAATTATACACATAAGTACTTTAACTTTTGGACTTTCTAATACAACAGCTAGTAAAATGTCATGTAATCTCCATCCTGTTTAATTTGTTACCCGTGGGAACTGGCATTATGGAAAGTGTGATAGCATGAAAGTTGCCTGTTTTTAATTTTTTAAGTGGTTAGCTCTGTATTCATGTGAACATACTATGATATGGTGGGCAGTCTCAAAGACAGAGTGTAGGCAGCATACAAATGTAAGCTCCGGGTCTGTGCTATGAATCAGTCCCTAGTAGTTTTGTAAACTCATCTGTATGTTTTAAGAGCTTTTTCATTGGGGGTTTATAATATAATAAACCTTTGTTGCCACTGAGTTTTCCCAGTTTGTTACTGAAATGAACCCAATGTTTTAACACTGCATGTCTTCCCATACAGGATAGGCAGGTATCATATAGCCTACATCAACAATTTCAGAAATAAACTGAAACTATATTGATCTTTGTGAGCAAACTTAATGGCTTAAGTGTCCTGCTTAAATATGGTGTGTTCCTAAATGTATCTATACAATAAATCATTATACTGAAACCAAACAAAAAAACTACTGTTAACACTGTTTACAGATCATTATTGTGACGGAGCGAGCTGGCAGGCATGAGAAGTCAGTAAAAGAGGTCAACTAAACAGATTTTCACTCAGGCTATGCTAACTTAACATTAACTAAATAAATGAACAGACTAAACAGACCTAACTGACTAAACTGACCCCACAATCCAAAGACAAAGGGGAACATACAATATATAATCTGTATGCTTACTATATATTATATACTGTAAACTGATCAGACAGTTTTTGAAACAAATGGGCAAAGACAAACAGTACCACCTAAATTATAAAGACAACAACACAGGGCAATTAGTATATCAGTATACTGTACATATTTTAGCAGTTAACCAAAACAAAAGCACCAACAAAGTAATATATTCTAAAGAAATAAACTAGAGATCCCAATCTCCATAATGTGGCGGGCACTTAGTACATCCTGATTGGTCACTTCCTGTATTTAAGAGCATGTGTACCAAACCAAAATGCAGTGCAAACTACAACAGTGGGTAAGGAAACAGTGGGTCCCCCCTAGTTTAGATGACACGTGCCTTTGGTGTGGGAGATCTGGGTTAAATTCCCACTGCGATACATCAACCAATGTGTCCCTGAGCAAGACACTTAACCCCTAGTTGCTCCAGAAGAGTGTGACCTCTGACATATATAGCAATTGTATGTCGTTTTGGATAAAAGATTCAGCTAAATGACATAAGTCTTCTTAGTCATCAATACTTTATAACGGAGAACACAACAGAGAAGTACAAGGATGTTTTTACTGCAATCATACTGTCAATAAACACCACCAACCTCACCGAGCCTGTCAACTTTACCATCCAACATAAGAAGGTGCAGCCTCAACCAAAATCTAACACCTATCCATTCAGTTAAAATAAAGTTAGGTGTAATCTCTGTTTCTCTTGTTTTCTCAGAAAGTACCTGAATCTGGAATAGTGCCTTGTGTGTACTGGCAAGACAAACCCGTCGTCTCTCAAAGCATTGTGGGATTAGTCTGTAAAGCAAAACTAACCAGAGACACAAAAAAGGGAGCAGTTGAAAGGTTTTAATAACTTACAGTTTATTATGACAATGAAGATGGAATGTGGCTGCATAGTGATTTGCCAATAATATGACAATGAAAGAATTATACAGTGGCAGGGGAAGTTAAATGTTTGTAGAGAAGATTATTGTTGTAAATTCTTCTTTTACAGGCAAGTTTACAGACAACAAAACAAGTGCTTCTTGGCACAGAGTCATAGCCATAGTTTCCTAACCAACAAACTTCTTGTTAGCTTGCGAGTGTTGACATGCCCACAGGCAATGTTCCACGATTTGTTAGTAGGTCTTCACCATTCTCCTCAACTCATATCAAAGATATTCTCATAAAGACACTCTTCATGTTTTACATTATTTTATCAGCCACCTCCTACCACTAGGACACACTAGAGAGGACTAGGCTTTCCTACTTTTAAAAATGTCTGTATCAGGCCTCCATTTATTCATTCTTCACAAAGGCATATTTCTTTACAAGTCATATTGATGGTTTGTGTGGAGGTCCTACACTTTTCTGCTGCTCTATCTCTATCTCAGCTTCTGTCTATTTTTGCTTTAAGCTTAATTGAATATTGTTCTGTGCTACTCTATGGAGTCCGAGACCCACGCTGGCCAACATAAGAACTGATGTTTCTCAATCCAAAGACATCAGGTGTTTTTATGTTTGTTTTTGCATAGTAATACAAAATCTGTAATGTTGGAGAAAGAAAATCTGAAAGTTAAAGTAAAGTGTCATTGTTTACAGGTTGATTGTGTTCAAGATCGTGGCCCAGTTTGTCATACTGGGCTGTACCTGGATTCTGGGCCTGTACCAGACAAACCTTTTCTTCTGGGTCCTCTTTATAATTCTTAACTCCCAGCAGGGCACGTTCCTCTACATCGTCCACTGCCTGCTCAACAAGGAGGTATTCTTCAGATAGATTACACTTTATCCTAAATTCTAACAACATATCGTTTAACTGTTGATACAAGGCTAATACTAATACTGTACTATAAAGAGTATATAAATAGTAATGTTAAGTTGCATTTGTTAAACAGATGAGCTACACTGATGTTTAACCTATACTCTTTGATACTGTGGATATGTTTGATGTTACATAGCACTATGTTTGTGTAGTGGTTTGTAGTATTTGTGTTTTTTTGTATATTTTGTATAACATTGAGTTGATGAACTGTATGCTCCAGGTGCGAGAGGAGTACATCAGATGGCTGACATGCCCTTTTGGAAAGGACAGATCTGTGGTGAGTCCCTGGCAATACAACTCATTATTTCAAGCAGTTAACCAAGTTGTTATTTTAAAATAGAGATTTAATTTAAAAAGTGGTATTACTGAAAAGTTTCAAACAAACTCACATGTGCCACTTTCCATTACTTACTATACTTCCCTAATACATCTATTTGAATGAGGCATAGCCCCAACTGATCGTACCATGTTCAGTGTTTTGTATGTGAAAAGGATGAGCAACAGACAGGTGTAAACAGTGCAGAGTATTTGGATTGGAGAGTAAGTATTTGGTTTGTACCAACACTGTAAATCAATTTCAACAACAATAATGGTTATTATTATACTTATTTTAACTGAAAGATGCACCTTCAGTCTCTGAGGATTTTGACAAGCCTGAGGAACAGACAGATGAGGGGAAACATGATAAATCTTGATGAAGTAAAAAGGGACAATAGAGACAAAATCTTCAGTATTAAGTTATGATTTGTTTTCATAAATTCTAGTGATTACTACTAAAACTAATTACCTTGTAAAATGTTTTAAAGTCTCAAATGTTGAGTGCTAAAGTGCTGCTCTTTCTCAAATTACTGGGGTCAGGTTAATGTAGCTGTTTAGTTGTACAATACAATAATTCATGTTGTATTAACACCATTAATTATTATTATTATTATGCTAAATACATTTTAGATGTAGCTCACGTAGCTGACGAATGTTGGACAGTTTGACAGTGCAGTACATATTTGAAAGCTTTTCAAAGACTGCCGTTTATTTTTGTCATTTCTTCACTATGTTCTTCTTACACACAGTAAATTACCTTAACACACATTAACACTTACAATTCTTTTTAATTATAAAATGAGGCCCATAATAGAAGTCTTCACTGTGTTATAAAACACTGAAAAGACTGTCAGCGTCTCTCCACCTAATTCATTTGTTTAGGTGTGGGAGCTTCCACAAACATGTTGCCGCTCACACCCTCAGTCAGACACAGTCTAAAAAAACAAAATTTTCACAACGTCTCAGTTGTTTCTTTCTTCCATTTGTGTTATATTTACATAAGAGCTGGGACACTTCGAGGTGTGTCAAACTTTACAAGACAAATTCAAGGGACGGGCAAAGCCAAGCACATTCTCTATCATTTACATTTTATGCATTTCAATTATATTTACCTCACACATTGATTCACATACAGCGGTCACAGAAACATCAAACTTAGATATACTAGATTTGATTTGTAACATGAAAAAAACACCCAGGAGTGCAAGAATCAACCTAGTTTACCCTAGTTTACTCTATATGAAGGAGGTGTCTATCAGACATGCAAGCAATGTATGCATTACTGGACAAAATAAACTTGAATGTTTGCTTTCATGGGGATAATGCATATTATTCAATATTACTCTTAGCAGTATTAGCCAACTGGAAAGTTTGTCTTTTAGAATTTCTCTCGTTGACATCTGAATTTCTGTAGGCCCATGTGATGTCACACAGAATTACATTTACATGTTCGAAATTCATTCATTCATATTTGCCTGCTCTCATAAATCATGAAAAAAAATGAATTATGGATATCACTGCTCATGATACATCAGAGGTTTAGAAAAGCAAATGTAAAATCTTTAATATCTGAATGAAGATGATAAAGAGTGGCAAGAGAGAATTAAATTAAAGTGAAAAACGTTGATTTGTTTGTCCATGAGTTTGCCTTTTATGTGTGTATACTGTACAATTCAGAAATATTGTACACAGAGAACACTGGCTTTAGCTTGCGTTGTCTGCAGTAGTACAATGCATATGTCTGCCTCAAGGGTGCAGAATTTAATCACATATGATGACAGCTGATGTACTTTTACTAAAGCAGAGGAGTGATCATAGGAAATAGCTAGTGGCTTTAAAGCCTGTATGACACTTTTTGGTTTTATCCATTTTAGAGGATTATCCCCTTTTGCCTAAAATAACCAATCCTAATTACTAGGAATGATAATGAGCTACTTGGAAATCTACAAGATTGATGCAGATCTATAGAGTTGTAATTGTTGCACAAGTAACAAGTAAGGTCTCAGTTGCAGGTAAAATCTGGCACATCATTGAGCTTAGAGGTCTGTGATGACATTAATTCACCAGTTCTCCAGTGTAAAAGTTTGAAACTCTGGGTTGATATATATGGGTTAGGGTTAAAATTGTTAATAACAGTGTTATGTACAGTGTTTCAGCTGCCTCATGTCTTACCTCTGTATCAGTTACCTACAGTAACAGTGCCAAACTTGAAATTTGTGAGTCAAATCCAATATGCTGTATAGAGCTAGAGACACACTTGATGATATTGGTGTAGTTTTCCATGACTGCCACTAGATGTTACCAAAGCGCCATATTTTACTGATTGTACATTTTAACTGAGTTGGTTTAACAACAGCTTTGGGAAATTCCTCAACATGCTCCTGTTGTGAATCTGACTGACTATGTAACTGACATAGTGGCTATTGTCTGCTGCTCCATCCATCCATCCATCCATCCATCCATCCATCCATCCATCCATCCATCCATCCATCCATCCATCCATCCATCCATCCATCCATCCATCCATCCATCCATCCATCCATAAATCCATCCATCCATCTTCGTCCGCTTATCCAGGATCTGGTCCCCGGGTCAGAAGCTCCATCAGGGGACACCAGCTCCGACTGGGGGATCCCAAAGGCGTTCCCAGGCCAGGTTGGAGATATAATCCCTCCACCTAGTCCTGGATCTTTCCAATGGCATCCTCCCAGCTGGACGTCCCTGGAACACCTCCCTAGGGAGGCGCCCAGTGGGCATCCTTACCAGATGCCCAAAACCACCTCAACTGGCTCTTTTCGACGCTTGTACCCTGGATCTCATTCTTTTGGTCCCAACCTTCATGACCACAGGTGAGGGTAGGAACAAAAATTGACCAGTAGATCGAGAGCTTTGCCTTCTGGCTCAGCTCTCTTTTTGTCACAATGTAGTGATAAAGTGTATGTAATACCGCCCCCGTTGCGCCGACTTCTCTGACCAGTCTCCCGCTCCATTGTCCCCTCACTTGCGAACAAGACCCCAAGGTACTTGAACTGCTTTAGGTTAAGGACTAATTCCCTACCTGGAGTAAGCACTCCATCGGTTTCCTGCTGAGAACCTGCTATTGTCTGCTACTGTTTGTATGCATTCACTTCCATTGGCATTAACGTAAGTACCCCAACAACAGCACCTCTCAATTCCAGGGAAATAAAATATTCTGAAGCAGTGCAAGCTTACTTGGCACTGTTGTTTTATTCATAAACATGAAAGCAGAGCAATGGAAGTTGAGATATCCTTTGTTTTTCACCACCTTTAGCTTCCCTTTATATGCAAATCATATACGCTATGTTGTATGCTATGTACACAGCAGCACCCTTCTCAGGGGCTAGCCAGTGCAGGAACAAAAGTGTATTAATCTGCTTTATGCACAAATATTTATGAAACAATATATATTAAGTGTGTAAACAAAACTTTTTACATGGGACTGGGTGTGCACATTAGTGTGTGAGTTCCTGAACTGCATTTAAACAGTCGACTTTTGTCTGTTCTTCAATAAGTTGTGGATGTGTGCATGATTGTATGTTTGCATGCATGTGAATTGTAAAACCAACTTTGCACATTTGAGTTCCTGTTTAATTATGCGTAGCGCTGTAAGGATCAGCTGGAACTCTGCGTTCTGTCTGCTTGGATGATCCTTCACGGCATCCCAGTTGTGTCTAGTGATGATGCCCTCAACTGTGTCCAGGCATGAGGCCACTGATGATACAGCTAACATTTACACTTCAACACACACACTCACCATTTATTCAGAGGGTCTTAAAGCTTTAGTGCATACATTTTTTTTATATTAATAAACGTCCGTTACATTCAAGCCATTGCCAAATAAGTTGCTACAAAGCTAATTAAGACTATCAGCTCCACACAAAACTCTTTCTGTGTATTTCTCAGTATGACTATGTTCAGAAGATTGTGGCGTCCGGTGACTTTCCCGTGCAGAAACTCGAGTGAAGATAATTACCTCTTCTGAAGAGTCCATCATGTTTTTTTTAATCCACCGTGTCCAACTGTGTGGAGGAGGGGTGGGGGTGGTGCACGATCACAGAAGGCAGTTTTGTTGTCATTATTTAGAATTCCTCATGGGGGTGACAGAAACTACGCACTATAGCTTTAAATACTGAATCTAGGTACAGTTTTTCAAAAACATGCACCACAATTGAGAAATGTATGAATCAGCTTTATCATGTCAAGCTAATCCATCACTGCGGAAGTTGCATGACAACACTGATATCAGGTCATTAAGTCAAAGAGTCAAAGAGTGTTTGCTGGGAACAACAAAGTTAATTTTTCCAAGATATTGGAGGGGTTTTGAATTTTACGTTTCACCCGGTGTAATGACTACTGCTTCCTACTGAATTTGGATAAGGCTCTCTGCCTAATCAATGTCTAGGCTCCTTCACTGGGTGCCAAATTGTGTCAAAGCATTTCTAACAAACTACAGCCGAGAACATTTTGATATATAAATCAATAATGTGTGGATCTTTGCTGAGCTGGAGCTGTAAAAGGCGATGATCTTAATGGATTGAAAACAGAGTTGCATAAGCCCAAATGTTGTCAAGACACATTTTTTAAGTTTCTAACAAATGTAACCGGCAATCATGCTAACATGGCTGTGACTTAATATTCAAGATGCAGCCACCACGGAAAGAAAAAAAAAAACAGATAGGGAGAGGAGTGCAAAACGAGGGAATACAGAGCTCAGGGTTAGCTTCAGTGGCTCTCACTCTTTGCTCCTCTCCTCAATACTATACTTGGTTACCATGGAAACACACTTGCAGCGCTTGAGTCGTGAGGCCAGTCAGCTGAGATACCTCGTCTAGTAAACAATCCTGCAATCTGAACTGAATATGCTTGATATGTGTGCGAGTTTGTCAAATGATGTAGCTGTCAGTCAAAGGTAATGGGTGTCGGAAAGGTGGCAGGACCAGGTGTGGTACTGAGACAGCAGCTGTGATCACTTTAAACTTGTCTTCGAGAAAGTTTTGATGTTTTATTTCACTCATATTTAGGGAACAGATACATTCATGAGCCTATTTAATTAAGCTGACACAGGTAACTAACTGCAGTCATAACCTAATGGTTTCAGTCACTATACATTCATAAAGGAAATAAAGATAAAACAGAGAATCAGTAGGACATATTAAACATCACTCTCTATATTTGTTAATACAGTTTGTAGAATTTCATGATACACCATGCCTCCTACACCTTATGTCTTGTCTGCATATTCAGACTTCAAGAGCAGTCATTTCATGCCTGTAATTATCACTCTAATGATAGGGTTAGGGAAGATAGACCTAATGATTTTTATTGTCTATGCAGACAACCTGCTGTAATGTGTGAAACACTACCGTGTATGCACAATGAGTTACATCATCGGCACAAAAAACAATGGTTTACTATGACATGCAGACCAGAACAGTCCTTGATGCCTATGACATTTTTACACACACATTGGTTAATATATTGAAGACAGAAAAAAAACCAAGATAACGCCTAACAATGTTTTAATGCACTTGAGGAAAGGGATATTTAGCCCAGTGTTTAGTCTTTAGCCAAACAAAACAAAAATGAGTGTCCTGTAACAGTAATAAAAAAAAAAAAGCAGTTCAGCCATTTTAGCACTTAAAAAAGGATAATTGTTTAGTAAGTGGAACAAAGTCATGAAAACCGTGACCCACCTAGAAGAAAGCCTTGTATGGATCAACGCAACACTGTTGAATAAGGGTAAGCTTTAAAGTCCAACTGAAATTAAATTGGATTTGTTTTTCTGCTATCTGCTGTGTAAAACACATTTTTTTATTTTGGTGTTTTGGTTTCATGATGGCACCCTCTAATATGGACACCTTACAGTCAATCAAATCTTGCAAAAAAGAAGTTCATCAGCATTCTATCATAGGCAAAGCAGACAGTCACAGTGAGCCAGACAGCAGCCTACACAACACAAGAGACACAGACTTTGAACAATAACCAACATTCACTATTCCTGCTAAAGTCTCCTTCTCATCTAAACTACATGAACTTACATTTAAAAAAAAAATGTTGAGATTACTTTTGACTACAACAAGGTAATGTCATTATAGTTGGACTTTGAGTGGAGGACACACATAGCTGACAATGTGCTCCAAAGCAGTTTCCCAGGAAAAGTATGAAAACAAATCAAGTAGAAAAGTATAGGGAGGAATGCACCCAGCTGTAAAAATAATTCTGGAATGGGAAGGCATCTAAATTAGATTCATTAATGAAGCAGTCAATGTCCCCGAACCTTAAGTAGTGGCATGATGACAACCCAACTTGTCTTCACAATAACAGTTAGCATCACAAGAGAGATCCAAAATTAAAGTCCCTGCCAGTAACTTGCAGAGCAGCTAATACTTGTTTGGCTGTCAGGTGGAGTCCCATGCATCAAAGGGGTTTTTTACATGAGAGAGAAGTTAGGAAAGAATTATTTATGACTAGATTGCTGGATGAAGCTATTATGAAATGCAGGCAGACAGGGCAGCATCTTTGCAATCAACACTAGCCTGAAACCTGACATTCTGTGGTCAGACAAAATCATGCTTATGATTCACTTTACTTTCATATTGGCCTGCTAATCTGCCCTTCTTTGTGTCCCACATGAGACAGAGTATCGTAACAAATCATCAATGTTGTGGTACAGCTATATTCCTATTGATTTTTGTGACCCAACTCTTCTTTCATCTAAAATGAAAGAAGAATCCCGAATGAAGTATCTCAAAAACTAATGACCTGAATTACATAAAATGTGCTCTTCATAGTCATAGTCCACATTTGTGATGTTTCTCTCGCTGTCTATCTTCTCCAATCCAGTCCTCAAAATATCTGTTGCTCCCCCCCCAGCTCAACTCGTTCACACAGTTTAAGCAGTTAGCTTGAGGCCACTGATTGTATCAGATGTGCAAAGGTAAAAATGGAACAACAATGTCTTAGCCAGGGATAATGGAGGGTGAGTCAGGAAACTCTCTCTGGTGTTTGCCTGCTCTTGTTTTTCCCTTTCAATTTACTCATTTCCCTAGATTGCATTCAGCCAATAAATAGTACAGTCTAGATGGGATTATTAGAGCATTTATCCTGTTTCCCCAGCTTTGACTCAGCTGTAAGGATGTTGATGTCTTATTAGTGTGGCTGCATCAGAACCTTCCAGATGATGTGGAATAATGATGTTGTTCTGCAGCAAGACATGACTTTTGATGCAAGGAATCATCATTTCCCACTACTGGTATATTGGCACAGCTGAATTGTTGCTTATGGTAAACAATATAGCCTATTGTGTGGAAGCATATAATAACAGATGTGTTAAGCATCATGCCAAGGCAAGCCATTGTGCTCTTTCTTAACACTACAGGCACTGATAATGAGAAAATATTAATGAGAGTCTCAGTGCCGCATCCGTCTCTGGAGCTAATAGTCCTCCACTGATGGAGGAAAAGAGGCAGAGATGGAGAGAGAGCGAGTTAATGAGCTGAAGTATACACGTGTGTTCGCATGTGTCTGTGTGCACTTGCTTTTGTGAGTGAGAAAGACAAGAAGACAAAAGTGAGAAATGAGGAGGGGGAGAGTGTTAATTGAGTATGATCACACCTCCAACATATTCCTTCATGTGAAACAGGCAGAGTCAAAGGCATGCAGAACATCGTCAGGACCTTCCCATTCCTAGCTCTGGATTTGCACAGCTTGATTCACAAATTGCTGAAGACGTAATCACATTCCACCCCCCGCACCGTTTTTGTTGTTGTTATAAACAACAATATGTGGACAAAGCAGAGAAAAAATAGATTCAAACTAAAGAAGGGAGAAAGAGGAGAAATAAAGTAAAGAGGGAGCTGACAATAAAATGGGCTCTGATAATCTCAATGACCTACTGGGTAGTCTAAATTATATTGTAATCTTGGAGTAAAACTTTAATAAATGAATTTTTCATTGCCCCAAATCATTGCAATGTGCTTACAACAGGTGATGCCTTTTGCATTATTGTTTCAATAATTCACTTCCCAGATGAGACTGAATCTGTCAAGTTACAATTACTCTTTTCATGGAGCAAAATACTGCTTCCTTTTTCTCTGCATCTGCTCCCTCACACCCTTTTCCCCTTTTTATAACAGCATCTGTTCATTTCTTATTGAAAGTGCCAGACTACAAAGGCTAATCAGGTTGTTTGTGATTGTACATTTTTGTCTGTCATTGTATGTGGAATGTCTGTTAGATCTTGGTCTTTTAATGGTGAAGGGAATCTCGGGTTATGTGGTTACTACATTGTATCATTAATAAACATGTGTCTCTGTCACTGTCCCGCACATGAATACTTCTAAGTGATTTATTCAATATTATGTCAATACCATTTGCTATTATTATTATTATTATTAATTATTAACCCCACTGTCGTTAATGAAGGTAAGTGCTGCCACAAAGTGTGTCTGCAGATATTCACTTCACAGCTGTATAGAGGCAGATGCCCACTGCAGTTCAACCATATTACTCTACAGCAGAGGTCTGTGCATCCTCTCTCTCTCTCTCTCTCTCTCTCTCTCTCTCTCTCTCTCTCTCTCTCTCTCTCTCTCTCTCTCTCTCTCTCTCTCACTCTCCCAGTCATCCTCTCCCGCCGAGCTGCTGAGCCTGCGACGTTAGCCGTGGATGAAAAAACAAATCTCTCTTTTTGCTTCAGCCAACGGACGCATACTTTGGAAAGGAAATAAGTGAAGGTACTGTACAAAAATGCGCATTTCCATCTTGAGACTCATAATTATATCATTTATCATTTATCAAAAATATTGTAGCCTATGTATCCTTGGTATTACAAATGATGTGCGATGGAGCCAAGCGACGGTAGAGCGAGCATGCACCTGCACTACAGACTCCAACGCTCTGTTGGGTTGAGTCCTCTTGGTGCAACAGACGCCCGTATGGTGGATTTTACGAGGGAACGTTTTTCTGTTTGGAGTTGGCATTATTAAGTGGCGTGTTTGAGCAGACTTGTGATATTGAATAGTAATGGATAACAATGTTATTGATGGGTATTAGCCTACGTCTATATTTCACCCGTTTTGCTACAGTTGTTGCTTTATACCACAGCGCGTTATTTCGGCATGTTTGGTTTAAATGCTGAACAGAAGTGACTGAAATCTGTGGCAATATATATAAAGTGTCACATGAAGCCAGGCTGGTATTTATGCTGGGTGCTGCGGGGATAGGATGGACGGGCAGAGTACGCGCCATGGACAGATGTGCGAGAAGGGATTTAGTATCGAGGGAGGAATCACGAAGGGGATGAAACTGGCGACGTGTGTGTGTGTGTGTGTGTGTGTGTGTGTGTGTGTGTGTGTGTGTGTGTGTGTGTGTGTGTGTGTGTGTGTGTGTGTGTGTGTGTGTGTGTGTGTGTGTGTGTGTGTGTGTGTGTGTGTACTAGCTTGTGTTTTGAGGGTGAATGGCCCAGCTCTACAGCAGTGTTGACTACTCTGTCGCACGACAGGCGCCACACTTTACCTGCAATGAGGTCTTCGGTGTCAGCTGCCTTTAGTTTTTCCGTGCTCTTGCGCGCGTGTGAGTCAGAGAGAGAGGAGAGAGAGAGAGAGAGAGAGAGAGAGAGAGAGAGAGAGAGAGAGAGAGAGAGAGATTTCCTGCCAACAGCAGCAACAGTGTCCAACTACTGACCGATGGACCACACAAATTCCTTCGCCCACACATTTTCGACTGCCAGGCACAGATAACACGTAGCAACGGCAAACAACATTTTTAAAATGATCTGTCATTACGTTGGTTAAATGATTTGGCAGTGTCTGTAGACAGTCAAAGGTGTCTATCAAGCCATATGTGTGTCCTGAACGACAGAGCACGGTGAACGGAGTACAGTGCTTCAGCACCATGGACAGCGCATTGTGCTGACTGAGCGCATAACGGGCTTTGGTGGGCTGTAAACGCCACATATTAGGGAGACTGAATGGTTCTAAGATGTGACAAGCGTATGCTTGAACATATTCTGCATGCACAATCTACATATAGGCAGCATTGTCTTGTCCACTTAAATTATCAAACAATAATAACAGGGAATATGTATAGATGAATCAGGAATTGAGTTTGGAATTTGGAATTTGGTTGGAATATGAAAGATGGCAGATGGCATACTTCTTTTGTTTCTGTTTACACAGTCACTTTTTACAAAAAAGTTAGATCTGAGAGTTTGCAAACAGCACAAAACAATATAACAACACATTAAAATTTAAATCAAAATACCACTGTGTCTACAATTCAGTCTAAATTAATGTACATAAAGTGTTATTTATATAGCTTGAGAATAGATTCATTTGAAATCAATATATATTTCAAGTAACCTGCTATAGTCAATTGAATAAATGCATGTCAGTGGCTGATCAATAGTTAATAAGTGCTCCATCAGGTTCTGCTCAAACTTACAGAGGGGTCTATTGGTTTGCTATGTAGTTAGATTCCTTACAATGTAGTACATTTGCTTTCAATCAATAAGGGAAAAACTCTCCTAGTGACTTTACCACCCATGCCTAAGCCTGGCCTCATCAATCATTGGTCACACCCACTTACATTAAGGAGAAATACATAAGAAAAAATTGTCAAGCTACAATGCAGTCCTATTTTTTTTTACACCCCTTTGTTTTCCACACATTGCTTCATTTATTTGTCCCATTCTGTTTATCTCCTTAAACCCATTCCCTCCTGATGTCGATGATTCCTGATGTTGCCCTCCAAGGAATGATGAGCAGTTACCAATCAATTGCAATCACAGATCAGTGGTGTACCGGGGAAAAGGGGAAAGGGAAATCAGTATGGGAGGCAAGCCTGGGAGACCTAAATAATGACCACCCACCTACCAAACCCACTGCCTTGTTTCTATGTAATTGTCAGTTCATCAGAATACTATTGAACTACGTTGGCCATAATTCAGGGAATCCATAGTGCTGTCTGTTGAGGTTGCTCTCAAGAGGTGATGGATGTTATACTAAAAGAAACCTGAAATGCATTTTTCTTCCTGCTTACTATTCTTGTGTGAAAACCAAGACATGGTTAGTGATGATGTGGAGTTCACATGGTGGATAAAATAAGAAAATAATAACAACAATGCCAGTGAAAGACTGGGTTACTGCAGCAACATAAAAACAGGAAACAGCAAAAAACACACACAGGAATTACATATAGGGAAACATAATGTCACCACAAATATCATACAAATATCTATGTACAACAAAAAAAATATACTATGTTATGAACTGGATATTGCTTTTTTGTTGGTATATTCTAAATTAAGGTCATCGTTCAGTCTGATAGATGGCCTGGCATGAATAAGAAAAATGTTCCAGCTGTCTCTCTTCACCACTCAAGAGTTAAGTGCAATTTCTAACAATTGTCTTGGCCAATTGAAAGCCAGATAGACAGGAGCTTGAGTAGTTATTGAATAGTTGATAACTAGAGGCATTAGTGCCATTTTATTTTTCAAGACAGCTAGGGCTCCGGTGACCCAATTAATTTTCCTTGCACTCAGATACAGGTCAAATAGAGGTTGGTCCTGATGTGGTGGATTGTATGCAGTGATGGAATGCTACTGCAGTGCATGCTGATAAATTGGGTGAGATGTTGAAGCTCTGTTGTAACTGATGTAAAAGAAGAACATGAAATGTGAACAAAATGTGTTTGCTGGCAACTCACTTATATAAATACATGTATCCATAATTCCTGTGTGAGAGTAAATACATTTTAGAGAAAGTTGATCAAATATATGTAAAATGGGTTAGGGTAACGGTTACAGTTAGGGGAAATGTTCAGTGTGTGTAGTTTGATGACACAAATGGACTAAATAAGCAGAGAGTGGCTGGCTTCTTTGCCGACTAGTTGACTGGCTTTGTTGAGTTGTTGCCGTTAGCAACTCCATGTTCTAGATTCCAGGCAACCTTAAAGGCACAATCTGTCTATTCAATTCCAAAGGATTAAACCTGTCATACCTTCTATGACAGGTTGACAGGTTGACAGATTGATTGACAAGTCATTTAATACATAGATGACAGGTTATCAATGCCATTGATGGTGTAAAAAAAGTCTGTTTACACCAGTAATGTTAGAAGACAACAGCATTCAAATAGGACTATTATTTAAATCACAAAACAGTTTGTAAGTTTGTTTCAACTTATTTAATTAATTATACAAATATACTGTATACAATTATGCAATGTATGGTCATAAAAATGTTGATTGGGCCATTAACTAACCTCATGCATTTCATCTTTTCTTTTTCATCTATACACCATATATTTATATAAGGATGATATAGGCTAAGAAGAAAAACCTCTGTACATTTTTTTATTAAAAAAAGATGCCAATTTCAGAATCATGCCTCCCTAATTAGACTGTGTTTCTTATCCTCTCTGGCCCACAATTGACAATCTCAAATCATTAGCATTCCCCACCAGCTCCACCTAACCCTGGCCTCTCTTTCCTAGCCACGCCCATCAACTTGATTTCAGTTTCCATCAGGAAGGATTATGCAAAGATCCTGAGAGGGATAACCCTTGGGAGACATTCACACTTGCTCACTCCTCCACATCACATCCTTGGCCATGCACACTGCGCTCTCTTTCAGCCTAACAGCTGTTGCAGTCCTCTGTGCAATCAATACGACAGTCATGTTTCACAACAACTGTCGCTCCTTCACTGCCAGGAACCTGTGGGAGGTCCCCTTGGGCAAGAGACTGAGAGACATGTTAGACAGTGATTCGCTGACGAGATTTTAGAAGTGCAACAGCAATGGCAGGTTTGTTCGTTAGCTGTGTGTTTGCGGGGGCGTGGAAAAAACGTTGTTTTCCGTTCTATGGAAGGATGAAATGTGCAAGGAGTGCAGAGACAGTGGACAGCCAGAGGCTTGGAAAGAGGAGAAACCAGTGAAATAAAGAGGAAGAAACATGAAACAGATACAGACTGGATACAAGAATGTTACAGTATATAGGAAAGCAGAAAGGCAAAGAATGGAGAGTGAGTAAGTTAGTGAACCACAAATCTTCAATACTTTAACTCCTGAATTGCAGGTAGGCAGCCTAACCTAACTGTCTGTATAAATCAGGAGAAGGGTGAAATCTATAGAACATTGTAACCGAGTGATTTCAGCCTAGTGTTGATGCAAAGGGCCATGTACAGAGTAGCACAGACTCAACATGTGTTACCTCGATCCAGCTTGAATCAAACCGCACAAATGAATGGTTCATTCATTTGAATTGATAGCCACAGGTAGATCGACAGAAAATAATGCAGGCGGGTTAATAACCACCTTTAGGAAGTCACTAGAATCCAAATGCCAGTGTTCAATGAACCCAAAGCAATCTTTATGTCCAGGGAAATCATCCGATTATACTGTATTCGTTCTCTCACGTTAATAGATTCACAACTCAGCGCTTTATGGCTGTAATTGGTGTGACAAAGTGGTGCAAAGTGACCTGACATTGACAAAAAAAATTTTGACAGGGAAAAGCTGTTGAGCAGAAAGAAGGGGGGTGCAGCGAAGCGTATCTGTTTGAGAGAAGGTGTTGGTTCTCTTGTGGTGACGTACCAAAGTAACGTGTATGTGAGTACTTAGACGTGTGTATTGACATCAACGTTTGCCTTCAGTACAGAAAGACGTGTTGTTGACTGAGGTCTGTGAATATCTGCAGTATATGTGTATAAACACACACACACACACACACGCACACACGCACGTACGCACGCACGCACGCACGCACGCACGCACGCACGCACGCACGCACACACAAACACAACATTTCATTGAAGCTATGATGCTTATTACTGATAAATGATGCCACATTCTTTAATTGGTATCACCATTACATCAAACAGAAATATTGTCCCACAGAGCCTGATTTATACTATACAACTGGGAAAAATAAATTTCAGAAACTCCAAACAATTCTGGATCAACTAAAATTCAATTTCATATATACGTTAGTAACATTTTTGTTTTCACTCTAAATAAGATAATGCTAAATATGCACCACAATACAGATAAAACTTTGTGCTGCAGTCAAATGCTTCCTTGAAGGATGGAAAAATGTATAAGGTGCTATTTTCAGGTTCTTACTGCAGTGAACTCTGGATTTATACAGAATGTATTTACTCATGTTTTCAGTGCACTGCAATGATAACAGTAACTAATAAGTCTTAATCAAAATCAGCTACTGACTGAAAAAAATTGTCAAAAAAAACGTAGAGATAAATGTGTGGGAGTGTCCAGTTTTCTATTCAAACGAGTAACTGCAGCCATTTTAAATATCTTACTGGTGATAATGATAATTCATTCATGTGTGGTATAATTTTGCCATACAAAAATAGAAGCAGCTTATTTAATTTAGAATCAATTTTGAATTGAATTGTGAGCTGTAGAATTAAAACTGAATCGCAAAATTTTAATAAGATGAGATAAGATAAGCCTTTATGATCCCCAGAGGGGAAATTCAGGTGAAACACAGGGACAGAAATAAGTAAAAAATAAATAATAAAAGTTGTATCAAATAAAACTAAGAAAATAAATGAAAATAGAAACTATACAAGAGGAATTAAAATCAAAATTAAAAGGCAAGATTGACATAGTGGTGTGAAATTAGTAGCAGCAAGATATTTGAACAACGCAATGACATGATCCACCATCTTTGGAAACTGTCAGTCCTTGCTTAAAATCTTACATAATACATGCAAACAGAACTGAGCTGAGGGTGGTTCAGTGAGGTTGACAGAAGCCTGCATGCAGAAGCCTGCATGTGTGTATATTATAACTCATGTATGTTACTTAGTATGTGCTCATTTTGTCTCTGTATGAGGGTGTATCTGTTCAGTTGGTGTTCAGTGTGTGTGTTTGTGTGTGTGTGTGTGTGTGTGTGTGTGTGTGTGTGTGTGTGTGTGTGTGTGTGTGTGTACTGTATGTGTGTTAAGTAAGGACACCATCTGCCATCATCTTTGCTTTGTGCCAACCCCCAACCCCCTATTAACCCACACCCATGCTCACACACACAAAATCCTTCAGCGTTTGAGTTTGATGAAGAACAAAAAAATCTTGCTGTGGATATGTGTGTGTGTGTGTGTGTGTGTGTGTGTGAGAGAGAGAGAGAGAGAGAGAGAACATGCTAGAAGAAGAGTGGGTGTGATGCAAAGAGCACTGTAATTGTTGAAGGATGATGAATAAAAAGCACAAAGATTGAGCAAACAATAAATTGTGGTATTTCTACTTGTATTTCAACCTCTGGAATGTTACATATATTAGACCAGAGATCTTCAATAGGAGGTCTGTGACCCCTAGGGGGTCCTCCAGAGTTAGTGCAGGGGGGCCAGCCAAATTATTTAAAAGTTTAAAAGTTTCTTTTTCCAAAAATTTAAATGGCTGAAATATACATTAATATGAATCCAACATGTGAATAGCAAAGATAAATTGGCCTATTTGTGAAAACAATATATATTTACATATTGAAGATATGCTTACTAAGATAGATAAGATAGCCACTATGGTAGCCTTAAAGTTAAGCTTAAAGATTCACTGTGCCTTCCACATGTATGTTTAACGTTAAAACATAATGTTATAATAATGACCATTAACTTTCATCCATGTGGCCCAGTTTAATATGCAGGTCATTTGTATACAGTATATGGAGTAGGGGGTCCCTACTTGGTCTCTCTTTCAGCTAAGGTATCCTTGGCCTAAAAACACGTTGAAGACCCGGGCATTAGATGGAATCTTACAAGGATGCTTTACACACACACACACACACACACACACACACACACACACACACACACACACACACACACACACACACACACACACACACACACACACACACACACACACACACACACACACACACAGGAATACAATTACGTAGCATACTTGCAAACACATACAAAGTGGATTTTGGAATAATGCCTTGTTTTTATTCTGGACTGCCCTAGATTCATTTGGCATCTCTGCTGCACACACATATCTCTCTCTCTCTTTCTGTCTATGTTGTTATCACTCTGCTTTTCCACACACACACACACACACACACAACACACACACACACACACACACACACACACACACACACACACACACACACACACACACACACACACACACACTTGCCACCGCCCTCTTTCATCCTTGCCTCTCTTCTTGAATCTCTTCATCTATGCTTCTCTTCATCCATCTTTCCTTGTGTCTCTCTTCCTCCCTTAGTACAGACTGCTAAGATCTGGGTATAAATATTTTATCTTTGTCAACCACTCAGCATCTGCAGTTTTGCAGAGAGACAGTTTTTATGTTGCCCCTGTATGTGTGTGTGTGTGTGTGTGTGTGTGTGTGTGTGTGTGTGTGTGTGTGTGTGTGTGTGTGTGTGTGTGTGTGTCTGTCTGTCTAGGCACAGTTATGTTAGATGAGTACATGACGGTATGTTCTACTGCAGCATCGGTTTGCATCTTAACTGTGCCATGGCCTATATAAAGTAAATATTTCAATGTCTTGTCCTTCAAAATGTGTCCAGAATCAGCCTGCATTTATTATTTTTGAGTTTTCTTGTTTACAATGCTTACACTACCCTAACCTCACCTTTGTCTTACTATAGCCAAAATAATTCACCCTAAACTAAAAAAAAGTACTATAGCCTATAAAAGCATCATATTTTACATTTTGTGTTTACTGTAATCTTGTTGTTCAATTTAACTAGTAACTATGGCTTTTAAATAAATGTAGTGGACTAAAAAGAATACAACATTTCTCTCTGATATGTGTAAGTATAAAATAGCATTACATGAAAATAGTTAAGTAATGTATAAGTACTGTCAATTTTTTACTTAAGAATAGTGTAGAATTGGGTTTGATAGACAGACAGGTGTTTGGAGGGCAGAATAATTCAGTTTGTTCCAGGGGATTAGAGATTAGAAACACATCTCTCATCCTAACCTAAAGCCTGCAGACACACATCTGGACTGAGAAGCTGCTTTTAGTATTTTTACTGATCTGAACTGGACAGACTAAACCTTGGCAGTGTAAACTGTATGTGTGCATCTTCATTCATATCTAGAAAGTGAAAACAAAATAAAAAAACTTCACGTATTACCCATTCAGGTTCCTTCAGATGCTCTGTGATGCTTAGTCAGCTTTTCAGGCAGAGAGTCTGGAGTCATGGAGGCTAAAATGTAGAAATATGCTGTTGGCTTGAAATAATCGATAGTCAAACAAATGCTACCTCTCCCCACACTCTATAATAATATTGATTGCTGTACATCCTCTGGTACGTAAAAAAAAAAACAAGCCAAGGGAAGTTAATATATTTTTCATTTCCCAGTACTTTCTTTTAAAGTTCTTTTCACAGCAGGTTTACTGATGTGTTGTCACTGCAGAGCTGAATCACACCAACACACTGTAGGCCCTAGACACAAGCAGGCATATGCTATATGATGTGCACAAACCTAAGCCAAATGCACAGCACATTGCATGCATAAACACAGTGGCACCCACGCACAAGCACACACACGCACACGCACACACACACACACACACACACACACACACACACAAACACACACACACCGTCTACACTCCTCTTCGCACCCCCAGGGGTTCAAATGATTTCACAATTCCCCCTCCCTAATCCACCAGGCCGGCGACAAAAGCTCAGACGAGTGTGTGAGAGAATGTGTGTGTGACACTATACTGTGCTGTGGTTTATATATACAAAAATGGGCACAAAAGAGGTTGAAATCATTTTTCTTCCTGTACTGTAAATCTTAAAGCAGCTCACAAAAAAACGAGGAGATGGCAAGGCAATGTTCTGAGGAATGAACATGTTTTTGTATTTGATTTCACAACTTTCTATAAGAGTGATTGTTATCAACTCGGAGAGTTCTTGTTTTGTTGATGAGTTGATGAGGACATTGGGCACACATCTGAAAAGTTTCTGTATAAGTTTGGCCTAAGGAAACAGGCTAGATTTATATCTCAATCTTAATACAGTGGACGAGTCAACTGCTGACAGCCCACACTTGTGGAAGCATGGTCTCAGTCAAAAGCAGACAATCAATGTTGCAAATTAAATTAATGTCGCTGCAGGAGAAAAAAACTACTTATGATTTGTAAACACAGATTGTGTTTTCAGGCACAAAGAAATTGCCTATCTTGCATACTGACTGACAAAAACAAATGAGTTATAAAATGAGTTATTTTAAGGAATTTCACTTGGAAACTAAGCCACAGTTTCCTTTGTAGCGTGATTGATTCAGCTGCGACAAACAGATTTTATCCCTGATCTACGCTAACCTCTTTTTTAAGAGATTATCAGGATGTTATGTTTTCTGCATTTTTTTCAATACTGCATGACAGATTTAGGCTCATAGTATTGTAGTGTAATGGTGTAGACAGAGGACACAATTACAATATATTTTACACAGCAATGGATGTGTATGACTGAAATTAATTTAAAATCTATGAATATGTCCTCTCTACAACGAAGTTGAGGGATTGCAGTTTGTGCAATTATGCTAACAAAGGAATGGCATTCCCCTTCAAATGTCCTACTGGCAGTAACATAATGCTTACAGTAGTAAAGCATTACAATAAAGTCATCACAATTTTCAGTGACACGTAGTTACTGTGTCCTTATGGTTTAAAGCTTTAGTGCGCAACTTTTTGATATTAAAGGTCCGGCAACTTTCATGCGCAGAAACTCGAGCGAAGAGAATTCTTCTGAAGAGTCCATCATTTTTTTCAATCCTCCATGTCCTCCTTAGCTACTAGCAACTGCGTGGAGGAGGGGTGGGGGCTGTGCGCGATCTTGAAAGGCTTGTATCATGTGGACACGCGACAGTTTTGTTGTCATTACGTAGAATTCCTCATGGGGGCGACAAAAACTATGCACTACTGCTTTAAAAAACAATAATTGCATTAAAGTCACTACGGTAATGCTAAGTAACTTTTAGGGGGTGTGCTTATTTGCTGTCTTACTGTGAGTTTGATGGAGGGTTGACAGCGGTTTGCTCTCTTTGCGTTGTATTGAGAGAACAGACCGCTTCGTCATGTGTTAGCTTGGCGCATGAGCTGAAGGTGTAGGAAGGCAATTAGCCTATACCAAAAGAGGAGAGATGTGCAGTAAATGTAATTTACATATTTTGTATCTTTGTAGCTAGCCATTGATAAGCTTACATTCAGGGATCATGTACGGTCTTCACTGTGAGAATGGCTCTTCTGCGTGCAGTAACATAAAGTAAGCAGTCAATATACTGTACACTGTCAAAAACCATTGTTAAACCATACCATCTTGAATACTGCATGTGGTTGTGGAGGATTTGGAGTTGTCTAAAGACCCTAATATGACCGCAATGCAAAGACTAATTAATTTTGCTTTTGAAGAATAAGTAAATTAATGTAATGACCTTTTCATTGAGTATTATGTGGTGTGTTGATATATAATATAGCTATTTAAGTGGATGTCACAATTTCACATGAGTTCCTGTCGATGCTCTTCTTGTTTTCTCTTTTTGGGGTGAAAATTAAATCAGACTTTACAATATTCTGATGGCATCCCTACCCTTCAGAGATTTGTCATTCATCATCCGAAATAGAGAGAGAGAGCGTTAATCCACAATGTTCTACCAGAGAGTGTGGCAACACCAGCAATCAGTCCAAAACCTAAACACTTCTGCCAAAGGTTGGGTTAAAACATAGGCTTGCATTGTGGCTGCTGGCAGGCTAGACAATCTTTGGTTTAGGTTCACAGGCATAGCTGACAACATGAATGGTTACTACTCATTTGTGCAGCTTGGCATATACTGAGAAGGACTTGTGATGAAAATGGGAGACTGAGCCTGTTTAATTTCTAAAATGGTGCATAAATGTAAACATGCCACCATCAACACACAAAAAAGTGTCAAAGTGAGACAAACCCAAAGAGCTGACATGGACACCTCTGGAGGTAAAATAGTTCATTTATGCCAGAGGAATTACTCTTAGTGTGTGTTTGCATGTATGCATATTTACACTTTAAACACATAGGACCTACATAGACACAAATTAGACACAAATTCTTTTTTTTTTATGTACTTCCAATGTTACACTGGCATAACAACTTCAAGGGTTTCCACATGAATCAGACACATGATTCAGCAGACTACCTTGAGGAAAACAGGCAGGCACGCACGCACGCACACACACACACACACACACAGGGGTCCAAAAAGTGTGTGACAAGCATTCAAAAACCTAAGTCTACAGCAGTTTTGGCACTTTATTTGTTTATGCTGATGCTCTTTTTGTCCTCATATTCTCTGTCTCTCTCTCCCTCTCTCTTTCTCTTTCTCTTTCTCTTTCTCTTTCTCTTTCTCTTTCTCTTTCTCTTTCTCTTTCTCTTACTCTTTCTCTTTCTCTTTCTCGCTATGTCTCTCTTACTCCATCTCTCACTCCATCTCACCCGCCTGAAGCTCTGCAGTTAGGAGCCTCAGTGGCAGATTTTGCCTGGCAGTAAGGACACATGCGCCTTGAAGGAAAGACAGGGACAAAAGACAGATGGGTGGGAAATAGATATAGACGGTATTTGTTTGAAGCTAAATTTCAGTCCTCTTTCCTTTCCAGTCCCCACTCTGTCAGTGGTTTGTCTCATACAAAGTGAGTTTCTGAAACGTGCAGGAACGACACAGAAAGTTCTCCAAAATGTCTGGTTCATGCTTGATTGAGCCTTTGGCATCATTATCTTACCATCAGTGACACATTTACCAACCTCACTTGGCCCACCTGCTTCTCCTGGCTTTGTGACATCACCTCAGTTCTTGAATCACACACCTGCTCTCCTCAGATTAAACCTTTGTCTTTGTTGGCATGCTGCAATGTCTTGCCCTAGAGGATGTTTATTATTGTCTTTGGTGTTGCTTCATAGGGCCCTGTTATGAGTGTAACGATTTCACTTGCCACACTGTCACTATTTATTCATTTCAACATTAATTTTATATGATTTATTATCAGTCATCAGTTTATTTTAACACTCCTGTTTTATACAGCTTTTCATCTTGCTTTAAATTAGTTTATTTTCTGGAGATTTATTGTAGCTAGAGTAAAAGTGGTTGCCATGGAGACCTGGTTGTGTGTATCGGGCGGCCTCTGCTGCGCCCCTGTAGACTTGAGCGGTGCACACCGAAATTATTTACAGTCTGCATGTGGCGTCATCTATGGTAAGCCGGCTTAACATTAGCTCCGTTATATATTTATTTTAATTAATTAATTATTAATTAACTCTGTTTTGTATTTATTTATCATCCACACTTAGCTAGTTACTTGATTAAATGCAGTATGTCTTTCATTGTTTTAAATGGTGTTTTTCTGTTCATTTGTTGTCAACATGTAACATTTTTGCTAGCTTCATTTTATTTTAAATTTACTACATTCTCATTTGTTTTAGCATTTTGTGTGAGACTGGCTGAACTGTGGAGAGCTAGCTAGCTAACTGTTATGCTGTGTTACTCATCATCAGGCACATTTTGTGTTATATCTTATTATTGTGTCGAGAAAAAAGTTTGACAGTCTGCATGTGGCGTTTTCTATTCATTTTGTGTGAGACTGGAGGAACTGTGGAGAGCTAGCTAGCTAACTGTTATGTTGTGTTACTCATCACCAGGAAATAAACGTCTGGTTGGAGCCAAAGTTTCATAAAGTTTCATCAATACACAACGCACAAGGAGTACACAACCGCTACATGAGCATGGATGCACACACATCAATAACTGACTTTTTATGTTGAGCGGATGGAGTGTACTTCTGACATGTTGATCCAAGGTTAGACATCCTGTCACTTGTTACACATCAGCTCCTTTTCTTTGTTTTTAAGAATTACTGTAAATGAAAGGAACTTCTAGACATGCATTATGTTTTATATCATGAAAGCATTATTACATGTTTATTTCGAACAGGGCACACAGGAAACTGTAGGTGGCCATACAGTCTGCTGCACTGCATGCAATAAGAAACATAATACAGAATGTTTCAAATACATGATTCATTCTGAATTGGGTTCTTGACCTGATGATCTCACAAAGATGATGCAGCACAAGGCTTTATAATTAGATGTTTGCATAATCAAATTACAAATGGGAATCGTCCAGATGATCACTACGCAACTTACCGATATTGTTATTTATTCATGTGTAAAGGAGATTTACTCCTGCATTATTTGCCTGTTGAGTACATATTGTATTATAAATCTGTATGCAGCGAAGTGCTAGGAAGCATTTCAGGCATAATTAGGTATAGTTTATTGCTCTTTCAATGCACCAAGAAATCACATACAGTGATATCACAAGCTTACTTGTCTCCCATCTTTTACACAATGTGTCAAATTAATTAAAATGCATGCTAAGATACAGATGGAGAGGTCAAGACTTTCTCATGCTCAGGAATTTATTCGCCTGAAATTAAAATCTCAAGTGTAGCAAAGCATAGCAGACACAAGAGGCTCAAACCCCAACAAGGGACTGGTGTTAATATTTGCTTTAGCTATAAACTGTACAGTACAGTACATCAGACACTGCCTCGGCAACTGTTAGGTGTCCTCTGTACTTGTCCCTTACAAATAAACTAATACAAATTTTAACTAATAAAAATAAAAAAGCCTTTTACTGCTTAACATTTCATTATTTTCATCAAATTCATGTAACAGTGATGTACATTGTACACCTGACACAAGTAATGCTTATAAGAATTAAGCCTAATGACCACTGTACACCGTTCTACAGGGAATAATGCTAGCATGGTTAGTTATGTAACAGCAGGCCGGCCTGGAGCACACTAGTGTACATTTTAGATCTGAGCTGATCATACATAGTGCTGTTTCCTCCCCTCTAATTGCTTCCTCCTTTCTCCCTCATACTCTCATTCTATTCTATGCAGTGAGGAAGAAGCATATGTATGCAGGAGACTTCCTTGTGTCGCTCTGTGTTTGAATGTCAAAGTGAGCAGTACAGCATGTGGGGTTTTAAAGATAAAGATTTCAGAGGCACAGAGCTATTAGGTTGCTGGTAATAAAAATCAGCCATGGACTCTGAACGGCCCACCAAAACCCACGTCATCACCCATATCACCCAGGTACACATCTCACAAAATTAAATGTTAAGTAGTAAACAGATTTCATTTATTAAATTATGTATATATAACTATACTCTTTTGTAGAATCACACATGAAATAGAAACTCATATACGATGTTATATAAAAACAAAATCAAAGAAAAGGTCCACATTTAGGATGGAGACACTGTAACTCTGCAGAGTGAGTTGGAGGTAAGATAAGATAAGCCTTTGTTGTCTCCTATAGGAGAAATTCATCTTGGGCAGTCGAGAAAACGAAAAAATGGCGACGCATTGCACATAAACACAATAAACATACAGTAAACATGCGTAAAACATAAGCATACATTATCTCATCCAAATGCATTTAATAAACATCAGATAAACCTCACACAAGACCCCCCTACCTTCCCCCCCACACTCACAGAAGAAAGATAAAGAAAAACCCACAGCACATCCTTCCCCCTCATTTTGCATTTAATTCTACCCAGATTGCACATTTCCCATTAAATCATGCTGTGATCAATAACATATGTATTGCACAGTGCCCAAATGCACAATTGCACAATACCATATAAAATAAAAAAATATTGCACCAGTGCCCTATCATGTGAGTGGGGTGAACCTTTAATATTGCCTGTAGGTGTGAATGTGAGTGTGAATGTGTCAGCCCTGTGATGAGCTGGCGACCTGTCCAAGGTGTACGCCGCCTCAAGCTGAATGTCAGCTGGGATCAGTTCCAGCCGCCCCTCCCCATGACCCTGAATAAGGTAAGCGGTTACAGACAACGGATGGATGGTTGGATTGTTACTCCAACTCACACCCTTGACATCGATAGTCCATTCAAACATTGGTAATGTAGACACACTGTTGAAACAATGTCACAGTTAGTTTGGCTTTGACATGCTAAATAGTCAGACTGTCACTCTAAGAGACTTTTAATACAGTTGTTGTGACAGTCATGCAAAATACAGGACTGAATATTTAAAAGATGATGCTTTGATTGGTTGGCTTTCACAATATTTTAACCTGTAATTGCTGCTCTGAGCTGCAGTTAGGGATGAAGTTCAAAGTACTGTCACTTTGCCCATCCTTGACATATAACCACACACTCACACAAAATGCTTAATTTCAGTTGGTCTTGATACAACATGCTGTCAGACTAATGAGGTGTAAATGTGCATGCCCATGGACTCTATTCCACTGCACATTGCACAAAAGCCCTATCTGTAATCCTACCTTCCCTCTTTCTAATCCTTCTTACAACTTTTGATCTTGCTGTGATGACTCCTCCCATCGTTTTCTCCCTTTGCTTTCTTGTTCTTGTCACATTTACTTGCATCTGGATTCTTCTCCTGGCACTGCTTTCTCTCTTGTTTCTCCCTTTTTCTTCCCCACTCCTGTCTTTTCCTTTCTTCATTTTTGGTTTTCATTGTTCACCCTGATGAAATGCTGTAATTACAAAGTATGGAATAACCTGTGTCCAAACTTGAGACACAGCCACCCACACACATGGGATTCTATACTGTAACCCATTTGCGTAACCTAGCTACAATATGAGTTAGGCTTCTGTTTGTGTGTACCTGTGTGTGTGTGTGTGTGTGTGTGTGTGTGTGTGTGTGTGTGTCTGTGTTTGTGTGTGTATTTGTGTGTGTGTGTGTGTGTATGTGTGTGTGTGTGTATGTGTGTGTGTGTGTGTGTGTGTGTGTGTGTGTGTGTGTGTGTGTGTGTGTGTGTCTGTGTTTGTGTGTGTATTTGTGTGTGTGTGTGTGTGTGTGTGTGTGTGTGTGTATGTGTGTGTGTGTGTGTGTGTGTGTGTGTGTGTGTGTGTGTGTGCACTTCCAGCCCTCTCAATGTGTCAGCAGCTGCTTCTCTTTGATGTAATTATGAGTGGGAGAGGTAGAGAAAGACCGAGAAGTAGAGAGAAAGGGAACACTTTGCTAAATGTAAGACTTGGACTTGGAGCTATAATAATAGCGCCAAGTAAGCAAGCGTGGCTGGTTGTCTTATATCGACACACACACACAGAACGCCGAAGGTGTGTTGTTGTTGCCACAGCCAGAAGAACATTTTTGTTTCAAATGAAGCTGGAGGCAGCAAAAACAAAACACTGCTGGCTAAACTTTAAAAATGGCTGGTTTGTTCAGGACACCCCCGTCTGTCGCTTTCAGGTATCGGCTCAACTCGCTTGGAACCTCGACTGAGGTGGTACTAAAAAAAGTACCTGTTAGCAGGTAACAGGGACTTTGTTTCGTAATGGAAAATCAAAAAAGGTGAGTAGAGTCGAGGCGAATCGAAAAGATACCATGTAATGGAAAAACGCCATATTATGAATAAAAACCGGAAGCTGAGAGATTAATCAGACATGGTGACCATCCATTACTGAGAAAACCATTGAGAGATAGAAAGCACACTACTTCATTGCCTGGTGAGGGAGCAATGATGAATTGCAAGACTAGGGCCATTAAATACATAACTGTCAGAAAAAAGACCACAAACATAAAGCCTGTTGTGTGACTGTTGAACAAAATGAACAACATAACAATATTTTATATTTCTATTTATTTTTATATTTTATATATTTTCTTATCTTAGAACTGCACCAGGGTTAACAATAAAAACGTCCTGACTGTGTCACTACAGGCAAGGCCATGTGGTCATAAAAATCAAATAGAGTCACAGGGGGTTTGAAGGTTTTATTCTCTGAAGTACATGAATATGCTCAGTACATTGTTTTGGAAGATTCAAAGCAGATTTCTTGTGCACAGCTGAAAATTGCTGTCTCCACATGACAGTAAAGGTCAGAGGGTTCACCCAAAATGCTAGAATTGCTCCTCCAGGGAGCGTAAATATCCCCAGCAAATCAAATTGAAATCTGGCCATTAGATCTCAAAATCTTGGGTAGAAATATTACAGATTGACCTGAGGGTATTCCCAGAGGAAACCTCTTGGAGTCTTTTTAAAAAAATGGAAAGGGTTCAAGCGTGAATGTGCATTTGAGCAATGTTTATTTAGAGCTCTACTGACAGCCATATGGTCCTTTAAGATGAAAGTTCCCAAGGCAATCCATTTTGACCCGTTATGCCTGCTAGTACAAAACCATATCCTTAAAAAGTAACATGAATATGAAATCAACATTTACGAGGGTTATACAGCATTTTTGAGGAATGAGATGGGATTACATTTATTTTGTGTGTGTGTAATGTTTTCATAGTCAGTCAAGGAATAAAAAAATAATGTGGACACCACAAAGTGGGCCTCAAGTGTGCTCCAATTTCATTAGTGCTTTTATTCTTGTGAAGCTTATTTGGTTGAGCAAAGACACTGGAACATGTACATCTTCAATGAGGTCTGGTTCTTTTTTTAGTCTTTAGAATTTCTTTAGTGTTTTGTTGTGAGAGCACACTGGGGGGACACTTCTAATCTGTGTGAAGCCTTGTGTGTCTGTGTGTCTACAATATAAGTGTATGCATTGGTTAGAGTGTCTGCAGCTGCACGCAAAAACATGCTCTGTGTGTGTATGCGCGCTTGTGTCATTTACAAGTAAATTTTGTATTTTTTCACATGCATATGTCTACTTATTGTGCCTAGTCATGATCAAGCGTAATACTGTGCTCTTGGGGCGGCTGTGGATCAGTGGTAGAGTGTTTGCCTGCCAAAAAGGTTGGCGGTTCGGGGCAGAGGCCTCAGTGTATGAATGTGTGTGAATGGTTCCTGTACTATGTTAAAGTGCTTTGAGAAGTTGTTAAGACTGAAAAAGTGCTATATAAATACAGTACATTTACATATTTCTCTATTTAACTTGTAAGGGAGGAGCAGGATCAGCCCAGTATTACTGCTGAAAATGAGATGTCACGCTCAGCTCACTTTGGGGCAGCCGGCCAGGCTCTCATAGCTGATTTAGGCTGTCTGTGTGGGTTTGTCTGTGCTTATGTGTGTGTGTGTCAGGGAGAGGCTGCATGTGCTGGAAGGAGAGAGAGAGAAAGAGAGAGAGAGAGAGAAGGGAGTCGTGTATGTCAGTTTTTCTGACAGTTATTTGCACAAATTATTCATAGATAGGCACAGTGTGTTGTGTACTGACTGCTTGAGGTGTGATGTGACAGGTGTCCTGCTCTGCGACTAAAACAGAAAGATAGGTAGCATCTCATTATATATAGTCTCACTTACAGACCCAGCCATCTGTCACCTTGTACTCTTCTGATGCATCATTAGCCATTATTGTCACCATTATTGTTATCCTGCTTGTCTGCCCTGGTAATGTTAATTTAAGTGAACCACATGCAGCTGAAAAGAAGTGAGAGAATGTGAGCAGGAGAAAAAGGGAGAAGGATGGACTGTGAAAGAATGAGGGATGGAGAGAGCAACAAAGAGATGAGTCCAAGGCATATGATAGATAGATAGATAGATAGATAGATAGATAGATAGATAGATAGATAGATAGATAGATAGATAGATAGATAGATTCTTCCTCTGTAGCAGTATTAGCAGTCTCAGCAGTATTATCTCTCATGCTTGTCATGGGTCCATTGCGCATTTCTTGACCGTCTCGATGCAGAGAAAAATCAGTATGCTTCTGAAATTCCTCTCATTCTCTCTCCGTTCTTCCTTTTCTCACCTCTCGTCTCAACTCGAGTCCATTCATGATGCGTTATTTACTTTTCACTGTCTCTATTAATATCTTAGAAGAACATTAAATATACCATAGACATTTAATAAACAATAATGTTATTATTAGCGTGATAGCCATTTATACAGTATCAAACTTTATTCTCTATTTTATAACGAGTTACTAACACTCAAATGCACTTGTTAGTTACATGAATGGACGCAATGAACAAATTGCTTGTCAATGATAAAGTAAGTGACTGTACATAATCGTTTCATTTAGCTTGGTACATGAAATTAGAAATGCATATGAAACAAGAATGAAAGAATGTTAAATTCTACTTCTAATAATACTTCCTCGTAGCAACTAAAACCAGAAGCAACGGCGTTTGTCTCTGTGCTCTGCTCTGATCACGTGTAGGCGGTTTCACAGCGACAGTAAAACTGTATTGAACATGTATTTTACATTTCACATGCATGCCGGGAACCATCACCTTATCGTGGTGGAGAGGTTTGGGTGTCCCTATGAACCTGAGGGCTGTGTTGTCTGGAGCTTTGTGCTCCTGGTAGGGTCTCCCATGGCAAAGTGGTCTCAGGTGAGGGGCCAGACGAAGAATGGTTCAAAAAACCCTATGAAAAAACGAGGAAGGGATAGAGAGACCCTGCCCGGAGGAAGCCCGGGGCCCCCGTCTGGAGCCAGGCCCAGAGGGAGGGCTCGTCAGCGAGCGTCTGGTGGCCGGGTTTGCCACGGAGCCCGGCCGGGCACAGCCCGAAAAAGCTACGTGGCACCTATCTCTCCAGCCCATGGGCTCACCACCTGTGGGAGGAACCGCTGGGGTCGGGTGCGCTGCCACACGGGTGGCGGTGAAGGTCAGGGGCCTCGACGGACCAGACCCGGGCAGCAGAGGCTTGCTCTGGGGACATGGAATGTCACCTCGCTGTGGGGGAAGGAGCCGGAACTTGTGCGTGAGGTGGAGCGCTACCAGTTGGATCTGGTGGGGCTTACTTCTACGCATAGTCTCGGTTCTGGAACCGTACTCCTGGAGAGGGGTTGGACTCTTTTCTTCTCCGGAGTTGCCCAGGGTGTGAGGCGCCAGGCGGGTGTGGGGATACTCACAAGTCCCCGGCTGAGCGCCGCAACGTTGGAGTTTACCCCGGTGGACCAGAGGGTCGCCTCCCTACGCCTGCGGGTGGTTGGGGGGAAAACTCTGACTGTTGTTTGTGCATATGCACCAAACAAGAGTTCAGAGTATTCGGCCTTTTTGGAGACCTTGAATGGAGTCCTGTATGGGGCTCCGGAGGGGGACTCCATAGTTCTGCTGGGGGACTTCAACGCACATGTGGGCAATGACGGAGATACATGGAGAGGCGTGATTGGGAGGAACGGCCTCCCTGATCTAAACCAGAGTGGTTGTCTGTTATTGGACTTCTGTGCTAGTCATGGATTGTCTATAACAAACACCATGTTCGAACATAGGGATGCTCATAAGTGTACGTGGTACCAGAGCACCCTAGGCCGAAGGTCAATGATCGATTTTATAATCGTTTCATCTGATCTGAGGCCGTATGTTTTGGACACTCGGGTGAAGAGAGGGGCGGAGCTGTCAACTGATCACCATCTGGTGGTGAGTTGGGTCAGGGGGTGGGGGAAGACTCTGGACAGACCTGGTAAACCCAAACGGGTGGTGCGGGTAAATTGGGAACGTCTGGAGGAAGCTCCTGTCCGACAGACCTTCAACTCACACCTCCGGCGGAGCTTTTCGTGCATCCCTGTGGAGGCTGGGGGCATTGAACCTGAGTGGACAATGTTCAAAGTTTCCATTGCTGAAGCTGCGGCAGGGAGCTGTGGTCTTAGGGTCTTAGGTGCCTCAAGGGGCGGTAACCCTCGAACACCGTGGTGGACACCGGTGGTCAGGGAAGCCGTCCGACTGAAGAAGGAGTCCTTCCGGGATATGTTATCCCAGAGGACTCCGGAGGCAGTTGCAAGGTACCGAAGGGCCCGAAGGACTGCAGCCTCTGCCGTGAAAGAGGCAAAGCAGCGGGTGTGGGAGAAGTTCGGAGAAGACATGGAGAAGGACTTTCGGTCGGCACCAAGGCGCTTCTGGAAAACCGTCCGCCACCTCAGAAGGGGGAAGCGGGGAACCATCCAAGCTGTGTACAGTAAGGATGGGACGTTGTTGACCTCAACTGAGGAGGTAATAGGGCGGTGGAAGGAGCACTTTGAAGAACTCCTAAATCCAGCTGATGCGCCCTCTTTGTTAGAGGCAGAGCTGGAGGATGACGGGGGATTGTCGTCAATTTCCCTGGTGGAGGTCACTGAGGTAGTCAAACAACTCCACAGTGGCAAAGCCCCAGGGATTGATGAGATCCGTCCAGAAATGCTGAAAGCTCTGGGTGTGGAGGGGCTGTCTTGGTTGACACGCCTACTCAACATTGCGTGGAAGTCTGGGACAGTGCCTAAGGAGTGGCAGACCGGGGTGGTGGTTCCCCTCTTCAAAAAGGGGGACCAGAGGGTGTGTACCAATTACAGGGGTATCACACTTCTCAGCCTCCCTGGTAAAGTTTACTTCAAGGTGCTGGAAAGGAGGGTTCGGCCGATAGTCGAACCTCAGGTTGAAGAGGAACAATGCGGATTCCGTCCTGGGCGTGGAACAACGGATCAGCTCTTTACTCTAGCAAGGATCCTGGAGGGAGCCTGGGAGTATGCCCATCCAGTCTACATGTGTTTTGTGGATCTGGAGAAGGCATATGACCGGGTCCCCCGGGAGACTTTGTGGGAGGTGCTGCGGGAGTATGGGGTGAGGGGGTCCCTTCTTAGGGCCATCCAATCTCTGTATGACCAAAGCGAGAGCTGTGTCCGGGTTCTCGGCAGTAAGTCAGACACTTTCCAGGTGAGGGTTGGCCTCCGCCAGGGCTGCGCTTTGTCACCAATCCTGTTCGTAGTATTTATGGACAGGATATCGAGGCGTAGTCGTGGTGGGGAGGGGTTGCAGTTCGGTGGGCTGGGGATCTCATCGCTGCTCTTTGCAGATGATGTGGTCCTGATGGCATCATCGGCCTGTGACCTTCAGCACTCACTGGATCGGTTTGCAGCCGAGTGTGAAGCGGCTGGGATGAGGATCAGCACCTCTAAATCTGAGGCCATGGTTCTCAGCAGGAAACTGACGGAGTGCCTTCTCCAGGTAGGGAATGAGTCCTTACCCCAAGTGAAGGAGTTTAAGTACCTTGGGGTCTTGTTCGCGAGTGAGGGGACAATGGAGCTGGAGATTGGTCGGAGAATCGGCGCAGCGTGGGCGGTATTACATTCTGTTTATCGCACCGTTGTGACGAAAAGAGAGCTGAGCCAGAAGGCAAAGCTCTCGATCTACCGGTCAGTTTTCGTTCCTACCCTCACCTATGGTCATGAAGGTTGGGTCATGACCGAAAGAACGAGATCCAGGGTACAAGCGGCCGAAATGGGTTTCCTCAGGAGGGTGGCTGGCGTCTCCCTTAGAGATAGGGTGAGAAGCTCAGTCATCCGTGAGGAGCTCGGAGTAGAGTCGCTGCTCCTTCACGTCGAAAGGAGCCAGTTGAGGTGGTTCGGGCATCTGGTAAGGATGCCCCCTGGGCGCCTCCCTAGGGAGGTGTTCCAGGCACGTCCAGCTGGGAGGAGGCCTCGGGGAAGACCCAGGACTAGGTGGAGGGATTACATCTCCAACCTGGCATGGGAACGCCTCGGGATCCCCCAGTCAGAGCTGGTTAATGTGGCTCGGGAAAGGGAGGTTTGGGGTTCCCTGCTGGAGCTGCTCCCCCCGCGACCCGACCACGGATAAGCGGACGACGATGGATGGATGGATGGATGCATGCCGAACCGTGGGAGTGGTCTGTTACACCACTACTGTATATTCAGTGTACTGATCAGCAGAACATGTATTTTAAAATAGAAAACATTACACTTCATAACGTTTTGTATTTATAATACGTGTTGTAGAAAATGTATCACTGCACCAGTAATAGCAGTTACCTTATGTAAGTCACTCTCTTAGCTGACTGGGGTGAATTCTCCAAAAGTCTGTCTGGATTTAGTGGGACATTTGATGTACAATGACAATAAATGAACCTTGAACCATTTACAGTTTAAAGTATAATTATTACATGAATATTAAAGAACTACAGTTTGAAGCAGAAATAATCAAAAACCTAGTTTAGGCTCTATTGAAATAAATGAAATCCCTTTGCTTGTAAATGTCTCCTCGTATTCCTTTCATAAATAAAAATACATTATTTGATACATTTTCATTGTGCTCCTAAAATTCTTTATGCGCTCCTACATTTTTCTACTTGGGAAAGAAGTTAGCGTTGAGCCCTGCCTCTGTTCTTTCAGCTGAAACTATTAACTCTATGAATTCTGCTATATTTCTTGTTCCCAAATAAACACACTAAGACAACTTTGGTCTTAACGAACATTTATTTCTTCACTTCTCAACAGAATTTCCAGTGTTCATAAAGGACACACAGCAGAGCGGTGAGACGAGAGAAAGGTGTGTCTGAAGAGTGAGAAGTTGCAACAAAGACAGGTTGGAGATGTTTTTTTTAATATAAAAAGTAATGTCTTTCCTGTTGTGCATTAACATGAGGTTTCTCAGAGTTTCTTATTCTTGAACATGGACTCCTTTGTATGACTGTCTCTAAGTCAGGGGTCTTCAATGTTTTTTAAGCCAAGGACCCCTTAACTGAACAAAAATGTGTAGGGCGGCCTTAAGCCTTTATACATACCTTTCTAATATACGCCATACCTTCTTTGTGCATAGAATACTAAACTATTAAAATAATAATTGTTGTCATGAATTTATAAATCATGTTTTAATACATACATGTGGCACAGTCAATCCTTAGGATTAACTGTATCTGTGGATGGCTGTGACTACCTACAGGCCAGTAATCCTATCATCAGTGGGGCTTTTTCACAAATAGGTGGATTTATATGTGCTAATAATATGTTGGATTCATGTTAAGACATTTTCAATTTTTGAAAAAGCTTTCAAGAAATTAACCATTATTGTGGTGCACATATACAAAGCACATACCAGGGATAATACCGTGTGTACATTTGCATGTGTGTGTGTCATGTACGTTACACAATTGTATGTAAAGTGTGAGTGTGTGTAAAGGTTTTGGAATACCGTCAAGCGCTGCAGTGAAAGCATTAGTTAATGTCTTCACAGGTATATATTATGCCATCTCCCCTGCTTTTATTGCACTTATTTGACTGGAAATACTATCATTAGTGCTGACAGAACTTCACTTACCACAGCTATTATATTCCGCATGTGTGTGCAAATGTGAGTCTGCTGTGTGTGTCAGGGGGAGATAAAGTAAAAGAAGTAATTGTTGTAATTATTTCGTCTCCGTTCTCTTCCCGCCTACTGTGCTAGCTTTGTGGAAAATGCTCCTCTAAGTAGAATGTAATGCAGAGTAAACTCAACTGCCATTTTCATGTTCATTTTGTGGTGATCATTAGTCATTATTATTATTATTATTATTATTATTATTATTATTATTATTATTATTATTATTATTATTATTATTATTATTATTATTATTATCAAAAAACTGACTCAGTGTCTTTCACAATAGCATAATTTTTTTTTGAAAATGTGCACATGGATGCACTGTACCTTAAACTGTTTAATCCACACCAAAGAAGAAAAGATCAAATCAATAATACAATGCATAATCATTTATATTTCATATAGTTTTGTAAGTATCTAAGTTATTATATTATATATTATATAATTATATTATATTATTGATACTTCAAATCCTGTCTTGTGCTTGTAAAAACAAAGAACTTGGAGTGATCAAGGAGACCAGTATGGCTCTATGGATTTTTGATGCGTTTGTGACTTTTTTCTCTCCCTGACCTGCCTTCAGACCCCTTTCTGTAAATGAAGCTCTGAATATAACACAGGGAATGCACCAAACTCACACAGTAATGTAAAAAACAACCTCAGTCTAGTCTAGTCATGTTATTTAATTTTTTTCTCCACAACCATCAACTTCCCAGTCGTCGGACGAAGCAGGAGGAATCATTGTGATAACTTTCACATCCCCAAAAATTATCTTGCGACTAGGGTTGCAGCGATTAACCAATTTCACTATTAACCACGCTTTAAAACGCCACGGTTAATTAATCGTAAAGGCTCCGCTACACCAAGTGATAACTGACTGCAAGTTATGTGTAGCAGTGTGTGCCTTACTTTAGTCATCTTCATCCCTTGTGGGACATAAGGCTGCAAAGAGATCTCTCCATCACAGTTATTCCTTGGCAACATGCTGCGCATCTCCATGAGACAGCTGCATCTTGTCCAGCAGCTCCTCCAACTTTAAGACACACCAGCTAGCACGGCCGTTTCTAGCCCAAAAAGGGCCAACTTCTTCTTAAAGCAACACTATGTAACTTTTAGCACGAGCTGTAGTTCCAATGAGACAACCTGTAGGGGTACCGAAGCGGCAGGTAGCGCGAGCTGTAGTTCCAATGAGACAACCTGTAGGGGGACCGAAGCGGCGGGTAGCGCGAGCTGTAGTTCCAATGAGACAACCTGTAGGGGTACCGTAGCGGGAAAAGTTACATAGTGTTGCTTTAAAAAGAACAACACTGTTGTAACCAACTTGGCCTTTGTTTGTGGTGTGACCGAGCACCTCTAGTCTCTAATCTTTTCAGATGAATTTAAATAAAAAGGTTGATGATTGATCATATAATCATTTTTCAAGCATTCAAAACTGTTACTGTGCTATTTCTGTTTCAAAAGGCAGCAATAAATAACACATTGAAATCTAGAGTGTTCATGCCATTTCATATATTAGCAGTGAAATTAATTAATGCATAATAATCATGATAATTGTGAAACTGTGATTATTTTTCAGACTATAATCATACCAACAAAATCTATAATCGTTGCATTCCTACATGCGACCCCCAGGTTGAGAACCACTGTTCTAGGTGATGCAGGCGGTATTAAAAATACATGATGCATGTAGTGTGAAACTACTATTGCAGTGATGATTGCTGTGAGCCAAATGCACTGACATCATTCCAGGCATGCCAAGGAGAGAATATTTAGACATTAACACTGTTTCAGTTAACCAACAGAGAAACTATTAACCGTTATAGGCTATTAGGCAGTTATCGACTTGCTTGATGGGATTGAACATTAAACCTGTCACTCTAAGATCTCAAAGTCATTAACAGCGTTGTTAAAATTCTGTTAACATTTCAGGTGTTTGCATGTGGCTCCTTCCAGTCACATGTTGGCTGTGCTCCTGGAATACTGCAGCCTTTTATGCCATGTGTCAGATATTTTACACACTATTGTTTCTTGGAGAGATGTGCTCAATTTCCACAGGGACAGACAATTTAGAGACAGGAGCTATGTTTCCATCCACGCGTTTTTACGAATTAAGTGATATCGAATGAAAAATGCATTATGGAAAAATTCGATTGAATTTCATGAATATCGACTAAAATGAAATACGGTCGGTCACATCGGATTTTCTCTTGATCGATATATGGCTTATGCGATAAACGCTAATGGAAACGTTATTTGCCGAATAAATAATGAATTGCGATTAAGTTTTGGTCATTTTATGGTTGCAAAACGAAGAAGAAGAAGTTTTAGTTCAATTCCGCCCAGTATTTCCGGTATCAACAAAGGCAGATAAGTGGACGAACGAGGAGACCAGAGACTTTTTGAATTTAATTCATGAGAAAAATCTAACGGCTATTTTAGATAGCAAAAATCTAAGAAATGCCATAATTTATCAGGAACTCGTGAAGGAAATGGCCAGCAAAGGTTAAGGATTAAGTGTACCATCTACCAAGGTAAACAGACGCAACCTTTGCGTCATCCTCGTTTGTATGTACTGCACACGGCGTAAACACACCGGTGCACGGTGGTTTTGCTGACTCCAAACGTTTCGATAATTCGATGGACAAGTGGATGGAAACTTAGCTAGGGAAAGAGGTTTGAATATGGCAGGCTCCTCAATTATTGAAGGTGCTATTATGGTGGCAACATTTCAGTCTGTTCAGATGGAAAGGACATGGTTAAGGAGATATATTGACATGGAACATGTAACGATTTTATATTAATATGTCAGGTGATGGTGCCTTCCAGCTTTAGCCATGAATAATGAGTCCAGTTTGAAATCCATGTAATAATAAAAAGCGTATCTATATGTTGTCACATAACATGGTGTGACATTCTGGAAGGTTCATCCATCCCCTGGAATACTCAAGACCTTCCTCAAGCTATATGAGCAAATTTGAGATACAGTTTGAGTGTCCACTTGTGTTTTCTGTTACAGTCCTCCTTACACCTGATTAAACATGAAGGAAAGGAATATTATTTGAATTATACACTGTAACCCTTTGTCAGACATGTAACACACCATTGATGCTGTAAGCAATTTGAGGAAGGTCATCCATATAGACTGCAACTTTTCATAATATTTCTTGAACTAGTTGAACTTTAGCTGATGTTTTGCTAAGGACCTGCTAGCTTTCGGTGTGGTTGTATGTACTGTATTGTTGAAGCAGTTACACAGTATTATGCCAGCGGTGTGAATGCCAATGAAGACCAGATTGTTACAGCAACAGCCTGAGGGAACTGTTGCACTGGGAGCCTTTTTTTTGACAAGGTGGCTGTGCTTCCTCACAGTACTCTCACAGTTAACAAATAACCATGTCTATGAGGGCTATATGAAATAGTTTTTTTGTGTGTTGATGGAGATTCACTTGATGTAATGTTTGTACATCCTCATAAGTAGGAGTTTGGTGTGTCTTTGTCATGGCTGTCAAGGTTTGCCCCATTTAACCATCAATCTAGCACATTCTGCTTTACTTATAAACCATGCCTCCTCCTCCCCTCAAACTCAATCAGAACAAATAAAAGATTCTTTTCAGCTATAATGGGATTATCGATTGGGTGGCAGCCGAGAACTGAGACTAGTATACTGAGAATATGTTTGTGTCTGGCCGTGTGTGTGTGTGTGTGTGTGTGTGTGTGTGTGTGTGACACCTAAGCTGTGTGTGCATGTATGTGTGTATGTGGGTGTTGCCAGTGGAGGGCTGAAGGAATGAAGCATTAAATTACCTCACAGTTTGAGTCTCATCAAGAGTGTGACATGTTTTACTGATGAGTTCTGAGCTGACTGATATGCACCAAAACGTTCATTGCTTTGCTTTTCCCATTATCTCAGATGTCAAAGTGGCTGTAAATTGTCCTTTGTGGGCGCTTTTTGTCTTGAAAAAGCAGATGGGTAAGGGTTAATGCTGCTAGATTTGATTGCCACCAGTAACTTGTTTAACACATTTCAGGTAGCTGGGAACCAAAATGGCATTTGTCAATAACCCTTTTGATAGCCAGTTTATTTTACCTCAGTGGTGACTCCCATTGCTTCAGTTTTTTTCCCGCCATATTATTTGCATACTGTATGCTGATTTATATTCCCCTTACATTTGGGTGCCGTTTCACAGCGGCCTATCAGATTTCTTGACAGCACAAGCGGATCAGCCTAGGAGGTTATGTGCTCCGTCTGTGTGTTTACCTGTTTGGGAGCAATACATGAGCATGCATGTGCATTGGTGTGAACATTTATGCTCCTAGGTGGAATCATGCCACAGATTTTGACAAATTGAATGATGTTGTCTCTAGTGTCACTATCAGTCCAAATATTTGGATTTTAAATCGTGCTCTGACTCATCATCAATCATAAGCATAATATTTGCTGTGTACGCCCATGCTTTGGCTACTCTTGTATAACTACTGTGTCATAGCCAGTACAGAGAAAGAGTAAAAATATCAGTAACCCAGTAATATTTTTAGACGTTAGCGGAGACCTGCACTTAAATCATGACTTTTTCCCACTGCCTGAACTTTATGTATTTTAATGAGGCGTGCAAAGTGAAACATACTTTCCCAACTCATTTCCTCTTCACCCAAATGTTCCTCTTCTCTTTCATTCACTATCATTTAGTTTACACTTGCAGGTTTCAGCTTTGATTAAAATTCAGCAGTAAGGGAGGAGAAAAAGATAAAGAACAGGAAGGGAAGGCACTATTACTGTGACGTATGCACATAGACAAATCTACTGTATCTATCTGCACTCACACCTCTGTAGTCTCTGTCTTTCAACTGTGCACTGGCCCACTTTCTTTCCATTACTCTCTCTCTCTCTTGCATATATTTCCACTCCCCTACATCTCTTTGTGAAATACATTGGCTGGTCTTCTATTTCGTACAAATATAACTAATACATACTTCTTAGGTTCTTTCTATTCCTCCTTGTTTCTCTCTCACTTACTCTCATGTCTCCATCTCTTGTTGTGTTCCTGCCTATCCTACTACTTATTGTGGTGTTACCGTGGCAGTCAGTGGGCCGGTACAGTATGCTGTGTCTAGCATTTACTAATCCTGCTCACATTAGGTTACATCACTGACCCTTTCCTCCTTTGACACAGTGTTTGCACCATTCCTGAGCTTATGCTTTGAGTCTTACTGCCATGCAGAGAGAAGGCTAAAAAAAGATACAATCTGTTTATATATTGTCTCTTGTCTCTTTCTAAGTTCTTCCAGATCCATTTGTCGCTCTTTCTCTGTATTTGTAAATGTTTCTGTGGTACTTCATCCCTTCCTGCAATGTGTTCTTTATTCAGAAGCACAGAACCGATGGTGCTCAGTACTCAGTGCTCAGATATGCATTCAAAATGTTGCAAATGAAAGAATTATATATATATATATATATATATATATATATACATCATATGTCATGTTATGTCATGTCTTGTCCCGACCTAATTCTCTTTCTAATGCTCAAACTCAACTTTTAAAATTACCTCACATTTGTATGACTCCCAACATCCTCCCTCATTCTTTCTTTCCACTCTTTAAAGTGTTAATCCGCTTGCCAGGTCTGTTGGCTAATGAAGCTGCAACTTTGAAGTAATTATCAGTGCCTTGTGTGTGTAATAGTGGCAGTGACAGATAAAAGAACTAAGGGCAACTATTACTGTAACTGCAATTATATTTTGCAGCAGAGAAAGAGAGTCCAATATGGTTCCAAGTTATATTACTGTATATCCTCAGGACACTGACAACATATGTACTGAGCTTAGCTCTATCCATAGCTGGACTGGGATAAAAAAAATCAGCCCTGGACTTTTGAGACCCAGACCAGCCCACCACAATACGCTCTGTCTCTATGGTAGGATGGAGGTGGGCCATAGTAGGATGTGATTGGCCAGTGTTCTGATGAGAGACAAACCAGTGGGCTAATCATGTGATCTCTTTCCTCTCTGTGGGCCAGCCAGCCAGAGACCAAGGATATGAATGGCCATTGTTTACATGAAGAGACATAATTAGGGCTGCAACAATGAATCGATAAAATGGATAAAAATCGATTATTAAAAGTGTTGTCAAAGAATTTCATTATCGATATGTTGTGTCGCGTGATTATTACGCCACTCAATAAGTCGCGGAGATGTTAGAGTATAAAAAAATTGAGTTGAGCACGGAGCAGAGCAGAGAGAGAGAGAGAGAGAGAGAGAAAAGTGCAGAGCGAAGGTAGAGGAAATACCACCGGAGAGACCCATAACATTGTTCCGAACTCATGGCGGAGGCAGAGAAATCAGTAGGCTACGACTTAAGTCATCCAAGGCAGCGGCGGAGTGGGACCAAAACATCTACCGGGGAATTTAATAGACCTGGCCTGCTGTACGGGTTGAGCAGAGGTTGCACAGTTTGACCAGCGGGCAGCGGCCGGGCAGCGGCCGGGCAGCGGCCGGGCAGCGGCCGGGCAGCGGCCGGGCAGTGGCGCGGCCGTGGCACACCAGGCCGCCGGCTGGTGTTGCTAAGAACTTGCAATGTACAGTAGGCCTATTATCAGATCGGCCCTCGCGGCCTCGAAACACTACCGGCCCACCGGGAAAAGTCCCGACTCTCCCAACTGCCACTCCACCTCTGATCCAAGGCGTGGGAGCATTTCACACTAAATAAATTGAAAAGGTGTGTTAATTGCAAGATCAGCAACAGTGAAATGGCATGGCACGGGAGCACCACGGTGATGATTGAGCACCGTAAACATGTTGGAGTCCTTGATGAGGAGGAAGGGAGTTCAACAGCAGGGTAAAGTCACTACAGAATCCTACTTTTGTTCCGTTTTGAAGTGAGGAACGTAACGTCCCTCCAGTAGCTCCTCTGGTGCTGCTGTTTACTCGTTATCCAGCTAGCTAAGTTAGTGTTAGCTTGTTAATAGCAGTAGTAAAGCAGGGGGGGGGGGGGGGGGGGGGTAGCCTATAGTTTGCAAGACTTTTTCACTTGCCTTTTTTGGCCCATTCATTTTTCAATCTGTTGTCATGTATATATTCTGTGCTTTGTCCCATATCAGGTATTTGTGTGTGTTGTACTTTTTTCATTTTAAAGTTCTTTTATAGCACTTGGTCATCTTAAGCTGTTTAAATGTGGTGTATAAATGAACTTAGCTTGCACTTACTACAATGATGGTAATCATTTAATGCAGGGGTCTTCAACGTGTTTTAAGCCAAGGACCCCTCAACTGAAAGAGACAGAGCAGGGACCCCCTACTACATATATTGTATAAAATATATTCGCAAAATAAACTGGGCCTACAATAACGTGTTGGGCGGCCTAAAGCCTTTATACATACCTTTTTAGTGCATAGAATACTAAGCTATTCAAATCGCTTAATAATTGTTGGCATGTTTTTTTAAATCATGTTTTAATACATACATGAGTCACAGTGAATCCTTAGGATGAACACCGTCTGTGGATGGCTACCTTACCTATAGGCCAGTTAGCAGATTAATGTTAAGACTTTCATTTTTGAACAATAATTTGGAGGCCCCCCTGCATTGACTCTGAGGACCCCCTAGGGGTTCCGGACCCCCTGTTGAAGATCCCTGATTTAATGAATAAGATTCAAGTGTGTGTGTGTGTGTGTGTGGGTATCTGCTCTTTGGGTTAGGCTACTTACCTTTACACAACTAGCAACTAAAAGTATGTATGTATTGAGTTGATGTAAATTGAATGCTTTTTTAAAATAATCAACAGATTAATCGATTATTAAAATAATCGTTAGTTGCTGCCCTAGACATAGTTGCTTTGATAGCATTGTGGAGGTGGGCATGGTTTGCATTTAGTGGCAGGGGAGAGAAGTGTGCGGATGGCTCATAACAGCAGTGCCAGGTGAGTTAATTGATACAGCTGGTGCTTGTTGTGTAATTACACTCACCCTTTAAAGGCCCTGAACACCCACACAGGTGTTTTGAGTTAATCTGGCTGATTAGACCTCTTCCCAGGACTGTGTGGGTGTGTATAGACAGAGTCTCTTGTTAGCTTTGTTGCACCAGTTAGGGCTAAGGTTGGGTACCAAACTAGGTAGGAGAGTGGGGTGATTTGTGCCAGAGGGGGAAGTAGATCCTTGTTTCTGGAAAAACCATAGAAGAAATTGGTCATGTTACCACATCATTTTGAAAAGCCATCCATCTTACTCATCCTCCAAAGAAGAGAGACACATGGCATGGTAAGCACATTTTAGCTAAAAAAACTGTTTTCCTTTCAAAGTAAAGTTTCTATGATTAATGTTTTTTGATTGTAGTGTCTGAACAATTATAGACAAGTTTGAAAACATTTCACACATGTTTTAGTGCTCCGCCCCTTCTGCGCCGTAAGCCTGGGTGATAGCTTCGCACATCCAGTGAGACAAGCACTGTTTTGAAAGTGCCATCTCTTGAGAGTGTTCCCTACAATGTACAAACAGCTGTTGTGTTTTTCCTGATGCCTGCTGTGCGTAAAACGTATTGTGATAACGTGCGCACTGGGCATAGACGGTGAGAAGATTCCTCCTCGTCATTGCCGTGAGGCGGGGGGGAAAAAAACCTTCGAGGGAGATTACTCTTGACCGAAAATAACTTGTCAGAATTTTCGGTGTGAATGAAGGGTTTGGCTGTAAGGTTTCTGCGCTCCCGTCACCTCTAATGGAGAGGCAGGACGGCGATGGCGATACTGACAGCGCGCGTAAATCGCTTATTCTCTTGGCTGATGTCAGGGCCAGGAGAAGCACCGTTGCACCGTAGCTGCACCAGCGTCGGGAACCAGGATGCACTTGTGCGCTCCGGTGCCACTAAGATGACTGACAGGTTCTCCTCCCTGACGCGTTTCAAGAGGCGAGGGATTAGAGGAACCGGGGGAAAGCGTATGGGCCAGGGGTGGCGAGAGAAGGCGTCTACGCCGAGGGGTGGGTAGTCCAGTGAGCTCAAGGAAAAACCACAGTGCACATTGTGTGTTTTCTTGTAAAGCAAACAGGTCCACCTCCGCTTCCCCGAACCTGCTCCATAGTTCCTGAACAATAGTGAGATTCAATCTCCACTAGTGGTGAGAGGGCCACCCTCTCGACATTAGGTCCGCTGCCCGGATCAAAACTCCGGGGATGTAGACCGCTTTGAGGGACAGTAGATGGCTGTGGGCCCAAAACAGGAGGCGCCTGGCTATTTCCAATAGCTGGGCTGAGCGTACACCGCCCTGCCAGCTATGAACGCTGCTGCTGTAACATTGTCTGTCCGCACGACAACATGTTTCCCCGCTAACACTGGGGCGAAATGTTTCAAAACTTTCAGCACCGTGGATAGCTCCAGACAGTTTATGTGGGGGAGAGGGGGAGGAAGCCACTCACCTCCCACCACCTGAGAATCGCACATTACTCCCCAGCCAGAAAGGACGCGTCTGTGTACACTGTCACGCATGACGTCACTTTGCCTACCCCGGCTGACAGAGACCTAGGGGGACCACCATGAGCCGCAGTCATCATGCCCAACAGACGCATCACTGACAGCGCTGATATTGTCGCGTGATGCGTGACACTAGGGAGGTTAGCACGTCTTGCCTTGGCATCGACAGCTTGGCTCCCATAACAATCGAGTTATGACCACTCCCAGGTAAAACTATTGAATGTGCGGGGGCCAGTGAGATCTTTTTCCAGTTTATGGTGAAGCCCAATGTTTGCAAATATGGCAGAGCTTCCATAGTCTGCAGAGCCGCATTCTCTCGAGGGGGCCAGAATGAGCAAATCATCCAGATAAAAAGGACTCTGACGCCTTTTTCCCACAACGGCTGGATAGCCGTCTCCATGCATTTGGAAAATGTGCAGGGGGGGGGGGCAGAGAGTAACCGAACGGCAGCTGGTTGTAGCCTACTGGAAATGGGCCCCTTGGAAGCAAAAGTGCAGGAATTTCCTGTGTCTGGGGATAATCTGGATGTGAAAGTATGCGTCTTTCAGATCCACAGATGTGAACCACTCGTGGTGACTCGTGGTGACGCACGCATTCCAGCACGTGCCTGACGGTCAGCATGTGGAATGGGCGCAGTTGAAAGTACGTATTGCAGCTACGGTAGCCGTCACGCTTCAAAAAGCGAAAGTGTACAAAAGGCCATCCACAGCCGTGGTTGAGTGCATGTCGGACAGTGGCATGGATGCGCGCTTCACACCACGAGCGGGCACGCGTGCCACCTGACGGAAAGGAGAGAGAGAGAGAGAGAGAGAGAGAAAAAAAAGAGACTGCAGCAGCCCGGAGGATAATTAACTAGTTGGGATTTGCAGCTCCAATGTTCATTTTTTTTTTGTGATGATGCCAGTCTCTTGCTCTTTTCAATATCCATATTCTTATTCTGGGCGAAGAAGACTTCTGAATACGTGTGGTCCTCCGTGTTTCCTTCAATACCCATTAGCAGCAGCTGTGAGTCGAAAAACGCGAAAGGCAGAGCAGTATAGCCCGTATGTCCCTTATCGGCTAACGTATTTCAAGATGGCGCATGGATATGGAGCGTCTACCCCAGTTCATGTAAGCACAAATGTAAAATTTCAAGGCAATAGGAATACTTGAAATTGATGGTGGTGGTCAATATTCATAAAAAAGGACAAGTTTGTGAAGGGCAATAAAGAACGCTACCAAGCCACGGTCGAGCGCTGCGATGTATAGTTACATTTTCGAGAGGTGTGCGTCAGGCTACGGCATAGGGTCTGGCATAGATGCAGAGTCGGTCTGCAGGGGTACGCCGTCGATGCGACGCAGAACTATAAAAAGGCCTTTAGACTTCCTCTGTGACAGGCAGGCAACACAGGCGGAGGTTGTAAGGCAAGGCAACTTTATTTTTCTAGCAAGGCAATTCAGAAAAAAAGAGCAGTTTATAAAGAGAAAATTAAAAACAGGCTAAAATAGAATAAGTTACACATACAAGAATACAAGTTTGGGAGGGGAGAGGGAAATAAATGTAAATTAAATAATTTTTTTTGTTATTGCAGAGGTAAAGTACCGAAAAAGGGCAGGACAAATGACAGCTTTGCCATTCTCATTGGTAGAAAATATTTGTGATCTAATAAATTCCCATCTAAGATCTGGCCCACTTCAACCTGAGCAGAGGTCTAGTCAGCCACAATAACTGAAATCACCTGTGTGGGTGTTCAGGCTTTAAATGCAGTAGCGTGCTGGACCTCAGATGACTGCCACACCACAGACAGATTGACACTGGGCTGTGAGATACTGTTTATTGAACTGCGTTAAAATCTGTGAGGAACTGAACTTTGTGCCAGAAACTGGGTAAGAAGCTGGGTAACCTGGGTAACATGGTTGAAATGTTTTTTGAATTAATGTTAAAAGTGTGCTCAGGGAAACTCACGGTGCAAGCACTAAGCATGGTCCTTGTTCATGATGTACAAATGGAGATGCAGTATAGGTATATGTTTGGAAAAGAGAGCAATGTGTATTTGTCTGAGAGAGGAGTAGGAGGTTGCATTAAAATCATTTTATCCATGCTAATCTACGTTGACATTCACATTACAGCTCTGCTCTCTCCACCATATGAACAATTCTAGCACACAGGGGAAAGGGCTGGAGCAGACACAGCCAATCAGGTAATTTGTAATATCTTTAAAATGACATTAAAATTTCTTTTGCTGAACAACACTTTACAATTGGACAATCTGGTTCTTGTTGCTCTGGACCTTTAAAATAACTGAATACAGTTTGGTCATATATTTCACTAAGGGTATCACCAACAAACCAAGAGAGAGGGCGAACACAGAAGAAACAGTGGGAGGCATGAGAGAGAGAAAGAGACATCCCCCATATGCAGCGAGCCATACATGTTGCATGAGATGACCTATCTAGTGCTGTAATCAAATCAATATGCTTGCAAAAGCCTAATCCAGAAGCGCCTGCTATACAACAGCAGTTCAGCTCAAAAATATATAATACTTGACACTCAGAGGTTGAGGCAGAGAAAGAAAAGGGAACTATGATCAAAGAAAGAATGAAGCAGTCTTCAGACAATCCTCCCTTGGTGATTTTGTGTATCCACATCCAGCTTGGGGTTTTCTTTGAATGTGTTTGTTTCATGGGCAGATACTTCTCGCAGCAAGGGACAGTGCATGTGTGTGTGTTTTTCCCCCCGTGTATCTACCATGTATACTTTATGAGTGCTATGATATTTCTAGGTCCATGTAGTCTCTAATGTTCACTATTCTCAGAAAGAGGGAGTGAGGTGGGGGATGGGTTTATATGCTTGGAGATTATGACCATATTTGTCCACTAACGCCTTGTTCGCACAGAATGTGGACAGCCTGCATACTGTTGCATGATTTACACGTACAACTCGTACAGACTGTTCAGACCAGCAGCTTCCATGAAAATTCACTGTAGGGATCAGTGGAAAACGGGCTATTAAAGCTTATTCTGTTCAGGTTTTCACTTTCTGCAGGCACTCCTGGGCATCATTACACGTCTCACTGCACCTACCCAAAGCACCAGTATCTGTACAGGCACAATGGCATTACCATTGTGCAGTATCACTAATATCAAGTAAGCCGGTACACTTAGGCGTCCCTTAAAACCTTTAGTCTCCCCATGCATGATCCCCTGGTGCCTCCTAGTGTAAATCTTCTGTCCTCTAATAAAGGACTGTGATGTGAAGACGGCATCAACAGCATCAGCAATCTTGAGGACACTTGAAACAGTCCATTACCTGCCCTGTGGGGTGATGACTGAAATTATTTAAAAATGTGGTTATTAATAAGATATCAGCTGAGAGGCCACTTTTAGTTTATTTCAAACTATTACTGTTATAAGAAGGCAGTTTGGTCCAACACTGATAAATGTGAGGGAATTCAAATGTTTTAAATGGTAAAAGCTTAAATTGAATATGCTGATTTCCTTTGATGGCAGTTTTACATTCATTTACAGTAAGTGCTAATGGAGGTTCTTCCTCCCTCGCTAGACCAGGAAAAGTAATTTGATATTACTTTGGGTTTGACTTGTGACACCCATCGGTGTAATGATGAATGATGTGATAAAATGACTAACTTGCTTTTGCTCTAAGGAGCAACTTTGATATTATGCTAAACCTTTTCATCTCAAAAAAGCCACAACCGTGTTTAACTTTATTCTCTGTTAGTGTGGTGGTAGTAGCTGTGCTATTTGTGTACTGGTATGTGTTTCAAACTGCTGTGAAGTGGTGTTATATAGTGTATTTGGTTTTTGATTGGCCAAGCTGCTTTGGTAATGCGTCCGTTTGAGAAGAAACCATTCACAGTTCTGAGGAGTTTTTCACCCTTTGACATGGCAGTGAGTCAGACTTCACTTTCAGATGCACTGTATTTAGTTTTTATTTATTCATGTTATGTTATTCCATTTTTATTTGATCTATCGATACCAATAAACCTAGTCTACAACAATAAGATTAATTTATGACAAATTGTAGCCTATTTAAACACAGAACAAACTCCTTTTATTTCCCTAAAGGATAACACTTAAATAACACAAGACACAGGACTGCTGTACTGATGTGCTCTGTAAACAAACAAGCGACTCTGCTCTGTGCACACATACAGATTCAGAGATGCTGACAAGAATATGGTGAGCTCTGTGAAGAACTGAACTGAGGTGCCACTTACTGATTTTCAGTTCAGCTCCCAAGTACCTTTTGCTCTGTGCTGTTTGTCATGTCACTTTCTGCTGCAGCTCATATAAGCAAATGTGCTTTTAAAAAAGTATTTTCAGAATGTTTTCAGGAAGTTATTACTAGGTCATAATTTTGTGTGTATGTGTGAGTGGTGGTGTCTCGATTATGACACACACACACACACACACACACACACACACACACACACACACACACACACACACACACACACACACCTATCTATCACCACCCCCACACACACACATACATTGCCAAGAAGATGAAACTGGAGCATTAAATGAGGAACAGTGTGTCGTTTGAGACCTAGCCCGGTGTTATTTTAAACTTAGGAAGCATGTCAGGGTTATGTTATCTAGGTAGCCTAGAATTAGAGTGACCTGTTTGCTGCTTAGCACATTATGCACACTGTATGGGTTGGTAAATAGGTTTAAAGATCTAAAGGTTACTTCAAAGACAACCCAACTCAAAAACTTAACCACAGCAATAAAAAGACAGAGACACAAAGCAATTTTACAAAGCATTCAACAATTGTCCAGTGATTACCAGTCCCTCCAGGATTTCGCAATGTCACGATCACAACAAATCACGCAAATTCAACCAATCACCGTGAATTTGGTGCCACTCGCAATTTTGACCAATCACCGCAACCTTACCTCAAATTTGACCAATAACCACAGCTTCCCGCGACTTCAACCAATCCCAGCAGTCCCACGTGCCAAACTTTGCGTCAGTATGTGACTCTGAGAGCCACTGACCAAGCAGGAGTGAGAACGGCTTGATGTAACTCACGTATGTTGCCAAATTCATTTCCTTGTTTCTGATATGAAGACGAGACATTGGCCCAATCCCAAAGTCCAAATGTCGACTTTCAAAGGGCGTGAGGGTTTGAGTACACACTTACCAAGCCCTTTCCGTGAGTCTGCATCGATGCAGACTTCACCAAAGGGAATTACCCACAGTTCAAAGCGTTGTGACGTTTATCGCGGAGACCATAGGGAAATCCGGAAATTACAAAGGTAAACAACAGCACGACCACGGGAACGGAACGGACCTGTTGTCCAGATGTAAAACAAGAGTTTGAAAACATTTGGAATCAGGCAGCTGTCTCCTGTGCCACGGCCGTGTGGAAAGAAACAAACTTAAAATGAAAATTCCCGGCATGTGTCAGCAAACATGTTTGTTATTAAACGTCGCCAAGGTAACGTGATCTCGTGAAGTGCTGTCCCAATCCCATTCATACCTATCTGAGCCCATGTGGCCTCACAGACTCACTCACTTAGCACCTGAGATCAATTAAGTCTGCGAGTCTTTAGTCCTTAGTCCTCAGGGCTCACTTTGGGATTGGGCCACTGTGATTCGAACATCTCACATTTACCAACAAAACGGACAGCGAAAGTCCATGCAAAACATTTCCGATTGTTATGCCAACCTGTATACATTTTAACATCAATGTATGCTCTCACCTTTTTTCACTCTAAAGTTGCTGAAAGCTGCTGCTGTTTCAATCCTGTCGGCTCTCTGGAACGGGCGGGGCTGCTGCTCAGTTCCCCCCGCGACTGACGCGCACACACACACAAACACACACGGTGGATGCAGGAAAAAACAGAGATGAGACGTACAGGATGACCTAAATTGAGGACAGCTACGCTCGTTATTGTAAGTGCAATGATAAGTTAAAGTCCAATAAGTACTTTATCAAACCGTATGGATGTGTGTCCCAGGCCAGGTTAGGAAATTAACTAACAATGTAAAGATCAACAAGCCACTGACAGATTTGTTCAAATTTGATTCATTCAAGAAATTATTATTTTTTGTCTTAAATCCACCAGCCATTTTCTTATTATACCAACATTTGCAGCATCCTGAGCCTTTTTAGTGAGGTTACTAAGAAAACTCAGCACAGAGTAGTTTTGTTCTCCCCAAAACAAGTTTCCTTTTATTTTGAAAGAAGTATACCAATTGTCAGTGTCTCTCGCAACTTCACTATCGCATTTTGTACAAAAGCTCTGGCAAAATCAGGCATTTTGGGCTGCAACCATCTCAAAAAAGACTGCAAAATCCTGGATGGACTGGATTACATATTAACAATGTAATATTTTGTTATCAAAACAACACATTTTTATGTTCAATGGACAAATCCCTCCAGCGGTCACAGCAAAAGGCCATTCTGCTGTAAAAAAAAAAGAAACTTCTCTGCCTTTTATAGATTTTTAAGACAATTTGTTTAATGCATTGTTAAAAAGAAAATGCGTGTTGTGGCTGAGTTGAGGTGCACAGCACTGTTTAAATGTTGCTTCTGAACTTGCCTTGCGCCTCAGGAAAAATTACCTTTTTTGTAAATGTTTATTTTAGTCTCATTATTTAGTTTGTGTCATAGCAGTTTCACACCTCATCCTCTGTTGAACTGCACGAGCTGATTGCTGTTTTTAATATGATGTACTAAGTGGAAGGTGGTGGTGAGTTGCCTTTGTGACACCTGACAAAAATTACAACCTCTGCGGTGGTCAAGAAAGTTATCACGGTTTCCTCTTTTCTGGTAACTATCCATTAATGTCATATCCTGCTCTTTTTCTATTTTTACTACATGTTGTGCTGTGCAACTTCAACAAACAGAAGTCAATGTATGATTATAATTAAGTTGAGAAACTTATGGGCACATGCACATTTTTCATATGAAAAAGTGAAATACAGCCACATTGATCAAACCAAATGTGCTTCTTGTTGTTACTGCATGCTTTTTCTAAAGTTGTCTTTCTGTGTGTGCAACAGAAGCACACTTGGCTTCCAAAACAGTGTGAATGTGGCAGTGATCATTACCGTGCAGTCAGCAGTGTATGAAATCATTGTTCTCGCAACCAACGCCATTGTTCTGCCAACCAGCTTCTGTTTCTGTATGATCACAGGCCATATGCTGATATGCCTACATGCACGTATTATCACAGGAAGAAATACTGTCGCCCACGGATAGAGGTACTGTAGAGAAAGAGTGGACAGGAAAAAATAGACAGACGGATAGATAGACAGACAACTGCTGGCTCTCCACCTGATTACCTGAATCCATCGTCGTGAACATCATCCCACTGAAAGTGGGTGCTGGACATTGTTACCGCTCTGAGAAAAAATACACATTGATTCCCTTTTTTTTAAATTGGATCTCCTACTCCGGCTTGCTGGAGGTTGTCAGGTAGAAAAGAGAGAGACGGACAAAAAAAAAACAGGCATAATTATGGGAGCATAGTCCTATAGCCTCGCCAAGCTGTCAGAAAGGTGAGAGAGATGTCAAAAGAGAGAGAATAGCAGGTAAACTGATGACGGCTTCTAACATTTCTTAAGCAGCCCAGAGGACAATAAGAGTTATAATGAGGCTTGTTTTTATTATCTGGCTCCCAGTGTCAACTCAACATTCAACACTGTTCTTTGTCATTTCATGCTCTCCCTGTCTCTTCTCCTCCCTCCCTGTTTCTCCCTCTATCACTTTTTCACTTTCTTAAAACTCTAGCACTTTTTCTCCTAATCACAAACTCGTCCCCTCTCTCCCACGTTTTTTTTTTCACTCTGTTTGCTATCTTTCTCTCCTGTTTCCTTGTGCCAGTTCTTTCACCCTGCTCTAATTTACTGGTTCTTTTCTATCTCCTCCCCACAAGCGACCCACTTGTCTTAGCGATGTTCAGCTCCAACTTCAGGTCCTGGAAGATGAGGAAGCCCAGAAAACGGAAGGACTCCATAGTGTTGACTGGGGAGTCACCCATGGGTGATGGGGGCGGGTGGGGATGCGTTCTTCCAGAAATCCAAAAACCATCTCCACTGTCTTCAGAGCGTTTAGCACTGAGATGTTCTGACTGCACCAGGTCACCAGATGGTCAATCTCCTATCTGTAGGCAGACTCATCCCCACCAGAGATGAGTCCAATGAGAGTGGTGTCCTCCGCGCAGGCTGATGGTCAGAGAGTCAGAAGTGTTTCCCACATTATTATGGAACCCACTGCAGTTCTAGGCAGGACCCGCCTGCTATTTTTCTGACCCTTCCTCTCATATGCCTCCTAATCTGTTTTTTTTTTTCACTGTGGTTTGTTCTGGGATTCATATTCTTGGATTTTATTGTTGATTTTATACTCAACTAGTTCACTTGCAATTTAGGAAATGAACCTTTCCGTCTCCAAGTTTAACACAGATAATTCATAGTTTGCCATACATTTCTTTATATGCATTTTGGTAGAATACAATTTCAATGAAGTGCCATTCTTGAGTAGAAGCCTCGCCATGTTGGGCTGCTTGCAGACTGAAGAGTTTGCTTTCAAGTGGGGGACTAATGGGTGCCAGTTCAGAGGGGAGCACCCAAGGAATGAAGAGAGAGAGATAACGTGAGTGAATGACAGAAAGGTGAGACCATCAATTAAGGTGAGGGGCAGGGTTACAAGGGGAAGTAGAGGATGGATGGAGTGTGGTCGGGATGGAAGATAGAGGGAATGGACTGTGAATCTAAAATACTGGAAGAATGTTTTACTGATGGACCAGAGGGGTGAGCGAACACAAGATTAGATTGAAATGATGATTAATGAATCTTGTGAATGTAGTCACAGGTCAAATATCTGCTGTTCTTAACCCAGAGTCAGGGACAGTAGGGTAGGGCATACATGCCTGGCACTGTATTTAAAAGTTCTTCACTCTTTCTTAAAATCTTGTAGGTATGGATTATTTTTCATAAACTGCCATAACACAGCATGTTATTTGTGAGTACAGTGATGTGCCAAGAGAAATCTTTGTGAATTCTAAGAAAACAAGAAAACTGTGTGTTTGCTTGAGTGCCAGTTAGTGTTTGTTTGTGAATGAGTATCCACATCTTTGTGTGTTTCTGACAACAGTTTTAAGCATCAAGAGATAGCTGTATTTACACACTAACACACAAAGGCTGGACAGCTTGTAATGTTGACTGTACTGAATGTGTGTGTGTCCAGCACAGGAGCAGTGAGTTCATTAAAACATCCACTCACATCTGAAGCTACTGTTTAATCCCAGAAACAACGTGTACCCTTCTAGTTTAACTCCCATTGTCTGTGTGTGTATGTGAAAGTGCACTGACAGTACGATGTTTATGGGTATAATTTGCTGCTCACACACAGTGTTTAATTTTTTATGTGATGTGGCAATAGCAGGCATCAATAATGTTTTTTTTTATTTGTTTTGTTTTTTATCATACCCCATGCTCACATTTCAGCTTTTACTGTATGTCAGGCTTGAGTTGCAATTATAGGATCACATTGCATTTGTTGTGAAGCATCACTATTGGCATTTTACTAAATTAAATTTTAGATATTACAACAATAACCTCAATCAAACAAGATGATTGGAACCCTCTGCTAGCCTCGTGTACCCTGCAATTTCATCCAATTTGCTCAGGGTCGGTCTTTCCAGCAGCGAGTGATACAGAGTATTACAAGGGGCAATCAGCGGTTTATGTTGTCTTTATGCAAAAGCAGTAAGTAATTGAGTTCATGGGAAATTTGTCTTCATTTCAAAAATGAAACAATAGGAGCTCAATAGTACCCTGACAATGACTACAGTACCACGCCTGGGTCTGTCCGAGGTTTCTCACTAAAAGGAAGTTTTCCTCGCCACTGTTGCGCTAAATATTTGCTCTTGGGGGAATTACTGGAATTCTTGGGTATTTGTAAATTATAGAGTGTGGTCTAGACCTACTCTATCTGTAAAGTGTCTTGAGATTATGATTTGATACTATAAATGATTGAATTTAACTTTTTCATTACTTACACTCAGGCATCCATGGTAGGGAGCAGCCACTGCAGCTAAGTGTTGAGGCCAGTGCAGGTCCTCTAATGGCTGCTAGATTGTGGTTGTCTAAAGGGGCAATTGTTAGGCCCTCCAACGTCTGTGTAGACAAAACCAAATCTGTTATGCCCCCCCCCCCCCCCCCCCCCCAAGAAGTTAGCATATACTTGAAGGTATAGTGGAGGATCATCAAGACTACTGGTCCATTCTGGGATATGTTTACATAAGGCCGTACATGCCGTGACAGGTCAGCGAGCAGACGGCCACGGCGTCCAACCCAAAGACAGTATATAAAGGTCCGACCATAGACAGTATATAAAAGCCTCCGACCGCTGCCTCCCCACTCTCAGCGATAGCTTGTTTGTTGGCCTGTAGCATGCTAAAGTTAACTATAGAGATGCTTGTCGTAAATAGATGTTCACTTACCGGTGGCGAGTCTGACATAGTGGAAAAAGTGCAAATCTTCTTTTGGAAAGTAGGCTTGTATGAGCCATGCCGACAGCAACTTGTAAACAGAGCGTGCACGAGGAGAACTAGGCTTGTACATGCTTTCTTGTGCACACGTTTAATAGGCGTTCCCTCTCGGGAGCATTTTTTCAAAAAGTGGAGAGGGCGGTTCTTTTCTAAAATTCGGGAAAATTCTCCATTATACCTTTAACTAATTAATTACACTGCATCTAATGGACAATGTCTTAATGATAAATTGGAAACTTACAATTCAAATTAGAGAATATTACAGTAAGGTTTTTAACATGTGCTGATTGGCAGATCTTGCAAGTTTTAACACTCCAAATTTACTGACTTAAGACAAGACATGACAAGATGATGGCAATTAGAAGTGTCTGTATTTTCCAATACTATGGTATATGGCCTTTGCAAGATGTGTGGTAAATCAATTGTGTTCTCTTCCATGGTAAAATGTTCAGAATTTTTTTCCCCTTTGAATTTTAAACCTTACAGTATGTCTAGTACATTCTTGACAAATGCATAGTAATAAACAGTGTTGGTCATCTTACTTTAAAAAATTGGTTACAAATTACTTCTCTCAAAAAGTAATTGAGTTAGTAACTCAGGTACCACATTGTAAAAGTAATTAGTTACTCAGCAAAGTAACTGACGTTATTTGTTATGCTCTATAATAACGCTATTTTATTTATATATATATATATATATATATATATATATATATATATATATATAAATATAATGCCTTGGTCACCTGTTGCTGACCCGAAAAATCGAGCGTTGCTTGTTTTAACAGAGTGGCTCCGTCTCCTTCGCTGGAGCTAGCGTGTTGATGTGAGGTGCTTCATAAGATTTGAGTTGCTTGAGGCAGACGTGGATAAAGTCTTTTCCTGGGCATAGAGTGCACGTTACATAAACATTATTGCCTTTAATTTCAATGAGCGAGAAGTAGTGCCGGTACTTCCAGTTCGAGAACGCTACCTTTGAATTTCCCTGGCTCGTCACCATTGTCGCTGTCTTGTGTTTAGTGATAGTCAGAGTGTGCAGTGAGACAGCGTGAGCATGGCATCCGCCCACCCAGCCAATCATCAAACGCATTTGCAACGGTGTCATCATCCCCCCCCCCCTGCTCTCTCCAGGCAGCTGATTTTTGTAGCCAAAGCTGACACCTCGCGCTTCATTCAACCAAATTGTTGTAACGTGCTACTTTACATTCTCAATAATGATAACTGCGTTGCAACGATGGGAAAAGTAATTAATTAGATTACTCCATTACAATTACTGAAAAAATAACGCCGTTAGTAACCCTAGCGGCAGCAAATTTAATTTGCAGCTAGGGTCAGTCTAGGCACTCTCCGTTGGCTTGCGAGCTGGAAAACCCACTTTGTGTGAGAAGAGATGGGAGGGGAAGCGTAAAGTGCACCTAATTATGTATTTTGCAGTGAAAATTGTCTACCTCTTTAAAAGCAGGTGTAAACCTGGAAGTGGGTTTCCTCGCATATGCCTCCTGGTGAAATGGCAGCAGTAATCTGAGCAAGACGGAGACTAAGGCCAAGGAGACGAGCTTAAAAGATTTTTGCCACAAGGATCACACTTTTTCAGTTGAGTAAACACAAAATCATTAAGCGTTACAGAAAAGCAGCCATGCAATATTACAGTTACTGGAAGAAATTAAAAATGACATTGAATCTCTGACTCATAGTTCACATTCCATTCCAGCAGTTGTTAAACTCCTCGCTACATTATATATATTGGCATCAAGGCAAGGCAAGGAAGATATAGTAAATGTAATTAGAACACACATTGTGTCTGCCTGTATCCATTTTGAAAAAAATATCAATTCTATAACATAGTTGCATGTGATCTATGCTATGAAAAGCCAGTATGATAAAAAATCCCCTCATCTACTTTTGTTTTCATGAATATGTATAACTTGTGTATGTGCCAACTTGACCTGTGCTTAGCTCTTCTGTCACATCAGTCTTGTGACCAAAAAATAATCCATGCATCAAGGGGTGGGGGGGTACAATGGATACATAATTATTTTGTACATGTGCAAACGTGTATTTCAAAACTAGGCCTACCAATTAAATATTGTTAAAGCTCACAGAAGGTGTAAGATACGGTTGGATGAAACTTTCATGAGCCCCATGGTGAAAGTAGACTGTTGCAGCAGCAATAAGAAAAAAGGGATACAAGAAGAAAATTAAGTGTGGGCTCTGAGCACTTTCTACTTTCTACAAGATGTAACGGCACGGTCTCACGGCAGTTCGTGAAATGGGCACGTTATTTTTAATCTATTGATTAATGTACATGGACATGATTTTGGACACGTTTTTTTCGTGTTGCTGACAACGTAATGTATTTGTGCTGGTCAGCACGTAATGGGAAGCATCTATACGGAGGTTGGTGAAGAACGGGGAAGCGACAGGCCACGCGCCAGGACACGAGAATTGTGAAAGCATACACCACACGCGGGGACACGATCCCCACTCTCTCCGGGGTGAAAGTCATGTGTTGTTTGACCCATCCACCACCCCAACAAACCTCCCTATGCGGATTGTCGGCATTTCATACAACTTGCTACCGTAGTCGTGCTGTGATTATGAAACATGCTTCCCATTTAAATACATTAGATTAACCGAGACAAACGTGCCATTGTACATAAATCCATAGATTAAATAACATGCCCATTTCACGAACTGCTGTGAGACTGGGTTAGATGTAAACCAGAAGTTACATTTGTTTAGAATTACATGATACATGCAAACGATTTGAATTCCCCAGCACCTAATGACTGAGGCTGGGATTGGCTGTGCATGAGCAAATGAAGCACTGTTTGTTGTTCCTTGGGGGGGGGGGGGGTTGCTGAAAGAGAACTGATGCATGTAGACTCTTAGGAGCCTCTAATCCTGGTCTTGTTCCAGTCCATGCCTGCCATCTTCCAAGGCCTGCAATTGTGGCTGACAAATCTCATCGTTTTAAGAATGTTAATTGGGGGAATTGGCAGTTAGTTAAAACTCCCAGTGTGAGATAATACACTTTACCATAGGGGGGTTGTGCTTTAGGGACATCAGGGGCGACAGCAGGAGGAGGAGCAAGCAGGGAACCAGGGTTTAGAAGAGAAAGATGGCCCGGGTAACTTTTCAAGAGGTAGCTGTGATTACTGTGAGTACAATTTTATTTTATTTTTATTTATTTTTTTTGGAAGACAAATGGAGTGAACACTCTCTGAAAGAGTTATGGGGTCAGTAAAATATCCGGAGTACTCACTAAAGTAACAGCAGACTGATTTATAGCAATTCATCTGGATTTTTGGCATGCACATCTGGTTAGGCAGGTGTGCATTATGACTGCACAAACTACTTAACCCCAGTTAACTGATGATGACACATTACAGTCTTAACAGGATCAAAGAGGATTGACAGGAAAAGGCAGCCAAGGTGGATTGTATATGTAGACAGCACCGCACCATAATTGTTGAACTCCACCTTTTTTTTTTTTTGTTCTTGCTTTTTTTTTACCCCCCGTGATTAAAACATGCTGAAATTCCTGTGGCCTCCTGAATCCACACAGGTCAGCGTCCTATAGCTGCATACTCTGGATGATTATAGGGTGCAGGTGAGAATGCTCTTGAAGGTGGCTATATGCTTGTGAAAAGCTTATCTCAAGCCTCCTGCACACTGCACTAGGTGTTTGAGTGTTGTAGAAATATTTCTATAATGTGTAGCTGTGATATTCTCAGTCTATAAATATAGACACATTTGTGTTCCCTGTACAATGTGTAGACTCACACACTGATACTGTAGTTGGCTTAAGCTTTGATTACTGTACCTTACAGCTCTGAAATGTGGGTGTGTGTTTTTCTGTACCAGACGGAGAACTGGTGTGTGTGTGTGTGTGTGTGTGTGTGTTTGTGTGTGTGTGTGTGTGTGTGTGAGGATATGCCCGGAGAGGAGAGAGACAGGAGGGGGACGCATTCAAGCAAGATATAAAAGATTAGGAATTTGGTTAGACAGTGTTCATAATCCGACATAAACTTTGCTGCGGTTAGGGAAACTTAGTGTCATTTTTGTGAACCCACAATTGTGTTTTGTAAACTTAAATGCTGGACTTCACTAAACTTGCTTAACTGAACTCTTTGTCTCAGATTGATCCTTGTGTTCTGGTAAACTTAAGTCCGATGTAAGAAGGCGCGGGAATTAATAAATTGGAGTCAGATTTGACAGGCCTTAGGGCCTCATTTTAGACTGTGTGTGTGTGTGTGTGTGTGTGTGTGTCTTTGACATCAACTGTCACCAGAGACAGTCCAGTGGTAATACATGTAAAAGCACCAGCACACCTCTTGCAATTAGTTTTGCTCAGATGCAATTGCCAAGCTTCGACTATCGATGTAGCACCCTCACGTTTCTATCTTTTTTTCAGATCTATTGCACAATTGGCCTGTTGAAAACTTTATTGTTTATTTCTGGCATTTGTTTTTAGTCTATTTAGTTATCTCCATTTTCCCCCTCTCTCTCTGTCTCTTTCTCTTTTCTGCCTTGTTTTCTGTGCTGTTGTTATTCTCTTTTTCCCACTCTAATTATGTCTCTTCATCCATGCTCTCTCCTGTCCTCTATCCTTGCTCCTTCTGTCTTTATCCTCCATTTCCTCTCCCTTCATCACTTTTGCTCTCTGCTGCATTTTCTCTCCTTATCTGCCTTGGCCCCTCTTTTTCTGTGCTGTAACTCTTCTAAGAGAATCAAACAATGAAAGAGGCAGAATTTAGATATTGCCATGAGCGAGAAGATGAGTGAAGAAACCCCACAACTCTCTCTCTTATCTCTCCCTCCTGACATACTGTTGTCTTCACCTTTCCTCCCCCCTCTCTATTTTCTGTCTTTCTACTCCATCCTTTGCTTGTATACCTCTGCTATTTGTTTTATGTCACCTTTTATCTTTTTCTGGCTCTTTTGAGGACAGATGTTCTCGACCTCAGACCAGAAAGTTCTTTCTCACTATCTGTAATTCTCCTACTGTCTCTCACAGTCTCACTGTCTGCGTCCTGCACACATTCACTGTCTCTGAGATTTAACAAGCAAGAGAGAGTTTCATAACATGATCTTTCACAGCTCATCTTATATCTGGTGTCGAGCACTTTGTTCTCAATATCAGCCCCATTCCTCAGTCCCCCCCCCTCTTTTGTCTGCATCCATTTTCTCCGCCCTGGATGTCCTGCCACATTTCCATCTCTACATTCTTATATGAATAACTTTTTAATCTCTGTTGACAGCTGACACTATACAATACTGATGGATCAACATTTTTGCATGTGCTGTTCATTAATTAATTACTTAACACCAAGTAGGGCAGCATCCAAGAATAATATCTGAGTCACCAACACCACACTGGGTATCATAACACAGTGACACCTAGTGGTAGTCACATCTGCAGATTTGGTGCTCCATGAGTGGAAGCAAAGGAAGCAAAAGCATATGTATTGGGTCCTCCCTCTATTGCTTTTCACTACCAACAGTGGTGAGACGGGGACTGAACCACCAACCAGGCTATACATGAATGACCCTGGGTAACACCTCAGCTGAAACGTCACTGCAGGGACAAAATCTTTTTGTCAATAATGAGAGAACTCTGGTCGTACTAGGACAGTGTGGATTTGGCCCTTTTTGAAGTCAATAATAATAAGCCCACGGTATCAAAGAACACCATTAATTTAATCAGTGCCAGGGATCAAACTGAAGAAGGCTTTACGTAGAACCTGCACTACTAGCATGAAACAATAGATGGTGGATAAGCATAAAAGTCTCTTAGGCCTCTTAGCATTAAGATCATTACATTTCAGATTCTTAGACACTGAGCTGATGTTCTTAACTCTTATCAGCTTACAAGTACAAACAATAAAGGCCAACTCATATTATATCTATCTATCTATCTATCTATCTATCTATCTATCTATCTATCTATCTATCTATCTATCTATCTATCTATCTATCTATCTATCTATCTATCTATCTATCTATCTATCTATCTATCTATCTATTTATTTATTTATTTCACAGTCTACCTGCTTTGTCTGTCTGATGTGAATCTGCGGGTCACTGTGACACATAATGAGCACTGTTAGACACGGACAGGGAATGACTCTCCACGGTATTTGATGCTGTTATGTAATTTCTTCATTAGCTAATTTTCTCACTCTCTTCCTCTCCCCTTCTCTGTCTCTCAATCTTTTTTTTTTCTTTTTTTGCCGAAAGCAAGACAGTGGCCTAGTTGAGCGGTGCAGAAGGTTTGTTAGCATCACCCCCACATGAAACAATAATAATGTGGAATCAAGGGAGAACACAGGAAGGTTTGAAATCACATATGCTGTATACATTCTTCCATTAAGTGAAGTGCAGGTGCAGATGCTCAGATGTTTACTGTCTAAATGAATTGTAGAAGAACAAGCATGCATGCACAAAAGCAATCATACACCCCCACCGACATACACTGCTTCTCTTGCATCGTTGCATGAATGCCAATTTATTCTCTTTGGAGCATATACATTTCGCTTTGAGCAAAGCACATCTGCTCCCCAACACAACATATGCTACTTGCTACTGTATTGTTCATACTTATTGTATATTTAGTACATTTATGAGAATAATACTAACATTTCTGCCTGCTGTTTGATATATTTCCAATTTTTTTTTAAGTAGCCTCATCATATAGTAATAAAAAAATGCTTTTTGTGACAGCTCATCGTCTCATCACACAATCTATGTCTCACCCAAAATGATTCTCTCCCCATTAGAATGAGAGGTAATCACACTAGTCACTTACTGTACAGTAGCAATATAAGCGAGGGTATAAATACAGTAAGAGGGAAGAACAGAGAGGAGGAAAGGAAAATGAAAAAAGGAGTGTATGTTTGTGCATGTGTTCCTATTTGTACAGTACTATGTGTCATTATACACATACAAATAGGAAGTACACGCAAAATTGTCTGAACCAGTGTTGGGTTTCAGCTGACCCATATTATAATCTGTTGCAGTCAGTACAGGATGCTGGCCTGCAGGCTACTATATGAGAAGCCATCCATCTGGGGCCCCAGACAGAATCTCCATTATTATTATTAACTATGACTCATTGCCTGGATTCACTGTTGACTCATAGTTAATAAAATTAGTAAATATACACTGGGAATAATACTGTATACTGTATGCCCCAAACATATTCAGAAGATTATGGTTGGTAATAATATAAAACATAAAACCAAATTATATGACATGGTGAGTGAAGCACAATTACAGGGCTGAATCAAGGTGGGGAGCTTCTGAGTATATCCCATTATGGGATGTGATATGATGATATGGCATATCACATCATAATCTATACTGAGAGTGAGTCCAGGAATAGTTTGACAATTTGGGAAATACACTTGTTTGCTTAGCAAGATTTAGATAAAAAAATCTATTCCCGTCTCACGTCTGTATGGTAAATATGAAGCTACAGCTATGCAGAAGCCGGTTAGCTTAGCACAATGACTCAGAAGCCATCTACCTTAGTTCAGCCTTAATTGTGCTCCACTCACCATGTCATATGACGAGCACAGTGGATGCAAGGGGACTGGCTTTAGTTGTGAACCTATACCAAAATTACCCCAACTCCCCAAGTTATCAAAATTATTCTATACAGTAATACCACACTGATGAGACACATATTTATAGAACAAGAATATACCTGGTATACTACCCACAGTTCTCACTATTTTCACTCAGAAGAAATACAAAAAATAAGCTTTTCATTGTAACTTCAAGATTCAACATTTTAAATAGCTTCCTCAATAATAGAAATAAAGCAATGACCTACAGAATGTGTTCTTTCTCAAACTGACTGACTACAATTGAATACATTCATTTCTGTTTTTTATCATAACAGGTACCCTGCCAAGGTTTTGTTTCTTCTTAAGCTGACTGTTTTGGTAGTACGACCCAGCCATCATGTGGAAAATGTTTGCTGGGAAGGGCACATATCCACACATGCACACTTTATTATGGCCTCTAGCTATTAAGACCAATAAACAATCACAGAGGAGAGATATGAGGGAAAATATTTTTAAAAAGCAGTGCCAATAGCACATCTTTAGCCATCAATCCACCCTCAATACACTGCAAATTAAACATTATGCCTAGTTAAAATCCTAATGTCTTTTATCCATTTTTGGTATTTTATATTACTACTTGTTGTTATTGCCAACAATAGAACAATACTGACAAACAGCCCTTTTATTGTAAATCATATTGCATTGAGCAATGTACAATAGCGCAGAGAAGTTATATTAAAATAAAGTGCAATGTTAGGCTTAAACATTTCTCATTCATCTGACATTCCCAAAAGGAGCTCCCTCTTCTAAGCTCAAGGCTATCAATATCCCAACATCATCAACCAGATGATGATTTTTGACAAATTAGAGTTATTTCCTGAAAGCTGCAACTTTGCCCGAAAACACGTTTCTCAAGAGAATGAGAAGGAAATGAATATAGAGGCATTTGTAATGTATTATAGACCCATGCAATCCAATTTCAAAGTATAAGAATTGGGCATTGTTTTTTTTCTTCTTTTATCCGTAAAGTGAAAAGTACAAACATGTTTACATGGTTACTGTGTCTGTCAGAGGAACGATTGACATGAATATTTGATGCAAGAAACTGTTTTGCACTCTTAGTGCCCCCGAGCAACCTTGGGATCTGGTAGTAGCTGTGTCCCATTCAGAGATTTTACAGTACAGCAATTTCACCTTAGCCTTTGCATTCGTCAAAAACTCAGTCACTATGATATTGAAGAATGAATGATTTAAAAAGAAAACAGCTAAATAATACAAGTTATGTTCCACTGGAAGGGCTTTTATGACATTACACTATGTCAATCCTCCCAAAAGTAATACAGCAAAGAAATGGTGCAAATATTTGAAAAGAACAAGCTGAGTTATTTTGTTAAACATGTCTCACTATTTACCCCTTTGATTTAAATTGAAAAATAGGATTTAAAAAAGTTGAATCAATATTAAAAGGATCAATCTTTTTTATTCAGCATATATAACTGCAATGGAGTAAGATTTTGACAAGAACGCTGCTAAACTTAACTAAGCCATTGTGAATACATTATTTTCTATCCAGTGCTCTATTCTCATCTTCCTTTTTGTATTTTAATCATATGAAGCCCTGTGTGAATCAAGCTTCAACCTGGCTGTAAAGCAGCACTGTTTTAACCCTTTCAGGCCAGTATATCCTCTGTGTCTCCCCTTTTAATGAATAAGCTGTGGCAGACTGCACACATGCATAACACACACAGAGGCAGATACACTGTATATACAGCAACAGGTACACACGGTGCTGCAATGTCTAAAGTGGTGATCATCCAAGCACAGTTTAATATTATAAGCTGTATTGCTACAGTATTGAGGAATGCTCCTTTGTAATGCCGTGTCATTTTGGTCCAGATTTTGGGTGTTCCCTTTATTCTCATGTCTCATCCCTGCTTTTGCAGCACCTTCCACCACCCGAACCTCCTCCTCCTTTTCTGTGGTAAAGCTTTTCAATATTGTTGACTTTGCAAAGATCTGATATCTGTGAACAGCTATCTCAGAATTCTGCATACTAAAGTGAATGTGCTTATTATTCTGGGGTATTGGTGCTCCCAGCATAATCCTCGTTGCTGCTTGGATTATTTCAGAGTAGAGCCTTTTGCAAAAGATATGACTGTATAACCATTTTCAATAAATGTTAAATTCCTCAACACAACTGAAGAAACGAGTGATCAGAGGAGGGAGAAAGGTTGTAACACGAGAGGATGAGAAACATCAGCTCTTATTTGTTTGCGCCTCTTAATTAGAATATAACATGAAGTGGTGCCACAGTGTGCCATTTGGTGAATGCAATGTTTGAGCTCATTGAGAGCATCCAACCTTCCAAAACTCCAACCATGGCACCATTTTCAACCCATTGGGCTGAACAAGTAAACCCAATAATTTATCTGCAAAGTGGTGCAAAAGGAAAGGTTGTAAAGCTTCTGGAAAGAAAGCAAATCTTTTATTTGTTTGAAAGTACAAACTGCAAACTTGCTCTTTCTCTCTCTCTCTCTCTCTCTCTCTCTCTCTCTCTCTCTCTCTCTCTCTCTCTCTCTCTCTCTCTCTCTCTCTCTCTCTCTCTGAATTTATTTTAGCTTGGTGGTTTACCTTCAGGCTTGCTGACGAAATTCCTCAACATTGCGAGTTGCGATTAGGCATCTAGAATATTTATGACTCACACATAACTAGTCAGCACTGCACATTACTCTCCCAAGTGGGCTTGTTTGCCCGCCTTTATGAATATGCATACACATAGAAAGTGCATCCTGATGGGGTTTTATATCAAAAAATAACCTCGTTAATGTGCTTCCCAATGCGTCAGCCACAAAACCAAGATACAGTATGACTTACAACACAGTTGGTAACCTTTTTGTTTCCCTTTAGGCAGAATAATTCCAGCCCTTCTTTGATTTGTGAAGGCAAAACTGATCACCATCCATCCATCCATCCATCCATCCATCCAATTATTTTCTACTTATCCTGTTCTAGGTTGTGGGGAGTCAATCCCAGCACACATTAGGCAAAAGGCAGGATAGACAAGCCAGTTTATCACAGTGAAGGCAAAACTAATTAAAATCTAACATCAAACGGTATATTGAACACACCTGTCAGTGCATTCACACATCTCAATGGCAGTGCTGCACCACTCTACCCATATCAAGTCTGCCATGGGGGACTGTGTGCCTAATTATTACTGCCTCCATTACCAGGTTGTGAGAATCACCACACACTGTAAACCTAGATTTAGTTGTAATTAAACTTTTTAGTGGCCACTCCTCATTCTTTCATGTTTTGTTAAAAAACATATTCATTACTAAATAACATTAGTTGTTTGTAATAATCAGCTTAAGTATGCAGTGCACAGATCATACCAAGCAGAGATAACTCAGGATGTTAAGTTTCTGTATGGGAGGGGCGGGGTCATTTAAACTGTTCTGCGCTGAAGCGGTGCAAAGGCTCATGGGAAAATAAATGTATGTTCTGAACCGTTTCTGTCCTAATTATAGTGTGTTTAATAATGTCCTGTGAATGTTTTGGGCGTTCATTTATGTTATGACAACAAAACGCATCCACATGATACAAGCCTTCTGTGATCGCGCACCCCACCCCTCCTCCACGCAGTTGCTAGTAGCCAAGGGGGACACGGAGGATTAAAAAAGCATGATGGATTCTTCAGAAGAGGTCATTATCTTTGCTAGATTTTCTGCGTGTCAAAGTCACTGGACGAGACTAGCTTCTGAACACAGCCATACTGAGAAATACAGAGAGAGTTGTTTGGAGCTGATAGTCTTAATTAGCTTTGTACAACTCATTTTGCAATGGCTTGTATGTAACGGACGTTTAAGCCAACTGGTTTCCACGCAAATTTCTAGTATCAACTAATTCAACTAATTCGGGATAGCACTGCAAAAAGACATATTATTATGATTGTGAAGCTTCTATTTTGTGAGCACAGCAGTTTGCTGCATGCAGGTTACTGCTGAGTCATCACTGCTAGCACCGTCAATCTTCATTCTTCCTCGACACCCCATGTCCCCCGTTTATTATCCGCTCCCCATTTACTCTTTTTACTCCACACATCCATCTCTCATGTAATTCTTTTGCTCTCCATACCATTCTCATTATTTTTATCATTATTTCCAAATTTGAATTTACTAATATCTCTATCTGGCCCCTATATCTCAATTCCTCCCCCTTGTTCCTCTACATTGTTGATTCCCATGCTCTTCTGTGTTCGAGAAGAAATTGTGCTTCCGTGCCTCCAGCATTGATACATTGTTGCTATGACAGCACTGGTGCAAGTGGGTGAAGTGGGTAGGTCGAAGGATAACAGATGCATTGATGGTGGCAAATGTATTGTGCTTTGATCGAGAGTGTAACTTAACTTGTGTTCTCGTATGTGAGAAGCAGCAAATGTTAAACTCACAGCTGCCCCCACAATCTATGCATGTGTGTGCTTATGTGTGTGTGGAGGAGGAGTAGTATTGTTGTAATAGATTCTGAAAGTGTTTGTCAGAGTTCATATTCTGCAAATGAAAAACCTCCAGGACATAACCAGAGGAAAATCAATAGACTATAAACTATAATCAACAAGTACGGTATATGATTTATGCCTTCTTTCAAGGAAAGCCAAGGCACCATTACTGTACATAACACACAGAGAGGTGAGTTATAATCAACATATCTGTTCTGATTAGTACAGGGCATACTCAGAGCTATAGTATACCCTGCATGTTTCCTTTACATTTTAATTTTAAGTTTTGTTCCAAATAAAATCTCCCTCAATGTATGAATTTTGCAAAGAAAATAATATGACATTGTATGAATGTTTGTTTCCCCCTGTGCAAGTAAAAACGACAATTGCAGCTTTTCAAATCTGTCATTGCAGCCTCTCAAATTCTGCCCCCCACATCGCTAATTGGTAAACTCACACACTCAATTTTCATTGGAAGGCAAAGGGGCAAAGGGCAAAACAAAGCAGTTTGCTAATAGAATATTTGCCAGGCACCTTACTAAGTTTACTTATTCTAAATGACATTTCAGCCATTGTCAAGATACCCATTGTGGTTTGTGATACACAAACATTCTGCAGAAAAATTACCTCACCCTGTGGCTGGGTTGGTTCAGTGGGTAGAGCAAAAGGCACATATACTGAGAGGTTCATGCTTCGACGCAGAGGTCCAGGGTTAGAATCCGACCTGTGACGATTTCCATCATGTCTTCCCCCTCTCTCTCCCCTTTCTCACCTAGCTGTCTTGTAAAAAATTAAAGGCGGAAAAGCCCAAAACAATCTTTAAAAAAAAAAGATAATTACCCTTACCCTTATCACCAGGGGGCTTATCATCCCTCAACAAACTGCCATAACACTAAAAGTGTTTGGTACGGTAATTAATACTGTCATATAGGGAGAGAAAATCACCCACAATATGTGCTTTTATTGGATTCATATGGGATTACTGATCAGCACATGCAATATTGAAATTTCCCCTGGGAAAATAAATCCTTTCTGATTGAAGCTTTACTTCATCCATTTATTTTCATTAGCTGCAACCAGGTCTGTTGAGCTGTAATTTAAGCCCCGCCCTCTTTCCCAGTCAGGTGGTTGATTTGTTGATCCAGAAATTGATCCAAATGCATTGAGTTTCCGATTGATTCATTTCTTTCTTCTTTTTCATTTTCAGCATCTATATCTATTGACCCTGTAGCCATACTGAGGTGACATGATTTGAATGGGTCATGAAATGTAAACCCCTTAGGCCTAACTTTATTACTGTAATGGCTGTCTGATGATTATCTATACACATCTATTTATTAAAACCACATTGAGATAGTGCCGTATTGGACGTTCCTGTCAATTGATGTGAGCATCCAATTACTTGATTGTTGATTACGGTGTGTGTTTCAGTAACACTGAAAGAATTAATGGCTAAGTAATCACTGTTTCTTTCGTTCTATGGTTGATCGATCTTGTAGATTTAACTTTTTTACTCCATGGACTGTTTTTGTTCAGGGACCTCATGTCTGAACATTTTAGACTTGCTGAGCCTCTTATCTCTCGGAGTTAACAACAGGGACTTTAGATTCTAATACCAGGGGATGGCTGGGGCAGTAGGGGCTAATTATTTGTCTAGCTGTAGGTCTTTGTCAATAACACTATTTTAAGTGTTGGGCCTTGTGTTGGCCTTTGATAACTGTTAGAGTTGCAGCTATACTGTTTATGGAAGCTTTAGTTAATTATACACTTTTCTGACCATGATTTTTATGGATTGAAACCTGTTGATTTAAATATTTGAATCCATAACCTACAAGTTTAAATCTCGCTAGCTTCTTCTGTTTTGAGAGACAGCAAGAAAGCTTTTGAAAAGACCTTTTCCTATAACCGTGCAGGACCATGATTCCATTCTGCCCTCAATAGCATTATTGTAAAGGCTGCAATCTGACATTTGACTGACCTCAATCACCGAGTTATCCCCACTACCTTTTGTAGTTCACATCATTCAATTTCTGTTTTCCATCATCCCCTGTGTTGCCTGGGTCCAAGCCACATGTCTACTGCTATTCCCCAAATCCTGCCCTAGCCTCTAGCAAAAACAATCTGCTTCTTTCCGCATGGTTGCCATAACTGCTCTTGAGTTTCAACCCCCAGCTCACACTGGCTTTAACCCCAGCACTGGGTGTTATTTCACTCTGGTTCTCTCCTAGAAACTCTTCAACTGCCCAACCATCTCACATGCACAAGCCTCACCATGGAACCACGCCCCCAGGCCTTACATCCAGTCCAGTTGGTGTTGAAAAGAAGCTGTGGTAGTAGTGGTGAAATAGCAGTCAGTTGGGGGGCTGAGGTGCTCTGCTCCATTTATCCCCAGACCTTTGGGTCCTTTTCTGTCATCCTCCATTGCATCACTTGTTCCTTTGAGGCATCCAGGAAATGGATACGATGTCATGCATGAGCAGCCATAGACGACAGTGGTCTAAAAGTCAAACATCGGAAAACAGGTATAGACACAAACGCACAGCGCAGGTCAGGAAGGACGGACACAAAGTGAGACAGAAAAAAAAAGAGGGTTAGTTGAAAAGATCTTTCCAAGGCCTACACAAAGATGAAGTATGAATTATAGATCAAACCTTAGAGAGGTAGTTAGAACACGCTTTCCTCTACTATCTCTTTCATTACTTTCTGCATATTCTCACTGTGTGCTTGTACTGCTTTCTCACTCTCCAAAGATGTTTTTTTTTTTGCAGCCTGGATCATTGTCATAATAACACAGTGCATCCAAGGTGATTTGTGTTTCAGTGTCTGTGACATTGTCTCTGTTCTGTGCTGCTGTGAAAAATAAGATTGTGGAGGAATCAAAGATCAAACGCAGCATCCCATCGGTTCTGTCTCGAGCTGTCTCTCCCACTGGCCGCTCTCTCTCCTCCCTCGCTCCTCTTTTTCTGCCTTTTCTTTCTCATCATGCTCATTTATTTATATCTTTGCAAATTTTTCTTTCCTACTTGAGCAACGAATAGCTACTCAAGGTATGGGAATAAAGGCAAGATGGTCCAACATTCATTTATGTGGATTTATATGGAGACAAACGTACAAAAAAAAAAGTATATAGGTATTGTTTATGAAGATGCACACATAGAAAAAAAATAGAAATCTTTAAACCCTGCAAAGAGAGAACAAGCACCATTTTGTTCAGCGGTGCTTAACAAAGTAGAACTGCTGCTTTTAGCAGGTTCCACTTACAGTATGGCCACTGAGGAATGATCTGTTCCACTCACACATACACACGGTGAAGCTATCAGAGGAGCCTCCTCTGTCTGTAGTTGTGTTTGTTTCATCTATAAGCCCTGTGTGAAGTGGAGAGGAAAGAGTGTTTTACTCACAGAAAACTTCTCAGCACCACACTGACTGTCCTCCAGGGAACTGGCCTGGACGAGGCGAAAGCGTAACAACAGTGCAGACTGATGGAAACAAAGTGATACAGGGAGAGGTGAAAAATACACAAACTGGAGGAAATTAAGAGACAGGAACTCATATCAAGGCTTGTGGGGGGATTAGAGGAGTTGAGAGACAAATAAAGCTAGAGGGAGCGGGAGTAGAGCAATCTAGAGAGACCTTGGAGGAGGAAGATAAAGAGCAAAAAGCAGGTGCAGACAGAACAAGGATTCTTTTGGAGATTCTTGTCTGCTTGGGTTGTTTGCCAGTACATTTTTTTTACTGAATATAGATGAGTATTACTGATGTCTACGTATTTGTATTTTTGGAGGATCAGCACGCAATGATTTCACACATGCACATGCATGCATTATCTTATTGTTAGTGTTCAATTTAATTGGTCACTTACCTGATTGTTGCAATAACAGAATGCAATTAGATTTTTTCTTGCAAGTATTTATCTGTTGATGTTTTGATTGTAGTGTATGTACCATATTTGTATTTCATGGAGGTTCTGCACATGATGAGTTTACATACTGTATGTTCAGGCATTTTCCACTGTTAGTGTGTAAATCAACTGGTCATTTATCTAGTTGTTGAAAGGACAAAATATGATATATCTCTTCTTATTACTTGTTGGAATGGTTCTTGTTACTATTATTTGTTTTTTGATGAGGTTGTTTTATCAGCTGGCTGGTAATCACTTGCAGGTCCCCGGCTACTGTTCATGAGGGGTTACACCCACAAATGTCTCTGAAACGGTGAGAAAGGCCTATAGGGCTAAGACGTGTCTGTTCCTTTCTGCTGCCATGCAACATTAAAATTATTAGGCCTACATACTTATTTGTGAGTGCTGACAACTTGCAAATTTTGTGATTTTTGGGTCGGTGCCCATTATAAAGACATTTGAGTTGAGCACGGCAATTCTTTTGTTTGAGTCCCTTTGTTCCCCTCCTACCCAGGTTCAGGAAGACATCCACTGTGGGTGGGTATGCTCATGTGTACCAACTATTTATAGCATACATTAGCTATAAATCTGTGCAAGAAGAGCGGGAAAGGGAATTTTAAGGAAAAAGAGCTGAACTGTTCAAGAATGTTGTGGGTACAGGTGTGTGTGTGTGTGTGTGTGTGTGTGTGTGTCCTCAGATGGTTGATTGACAGCTACAACGTTATCTTCCTCTGTCATGAAAATCACTGAGCCATCAGCTAAATACCCCATGATGCCATTTTTGCATAACAGTTACCATAGTGACCTGAGTCTGTCCCAAATCACTGTAGGGAATAAAAATAGGATTAATTCAAGGTCATAATATCAGCCTGTGGGCACTCAGAGGGGTTGTCAGTTCAAATCCCCTTTTTCTTTTACTTGAATTGTTTGAAAGGAGCTAAAGGTTTTGCCTTTCAATAGAAATACTCAAATAATATATTGGTTTGATTAACTGTATGCCCATAGAAACATCCCTTTGCATTGTCTTTCTTATTTTTCTTTTCTTTCTTCATTCCCATGCTTGAAATCAGCACTTGAATTGCGAGGCACACCCACTTTAAATCAGTCTTTTGAGTCTGTCCAAGGTCCTCTGACTCATGGTGGAATGAATGAAATCAATTCACTTAAGAACCAGGATGAAAAGAGGGAAATTGTGAAGGCTTAGTCATTATATCCTCAGGCAAAAAAGGTTTGCATATTTATACTTTTAACGGAAAATCTACATTCATGAACTATTATGTGATTGTTTCTGTGTTTCTTTGTGTTTTCTCCAAAACTACTCTGGGAACGGTTGTTTTGGTAGTTATGCTACATCACACTTCTCGAAACATCCCCGTCAGCCACAGGGTCAAAAGAGAGTCATGGATGGAAAATAAGTTGCTGAAAGCCAGAATCCTCAGTACCTGCCAACAAAATCCTTTGAGTACTGGCATTAATCAACAACTATATCAAACTTAAATAATATTGTCATTTTGTCCGTTAAGACTGTCAAACCTTATGTGATGCCGCTAATACTGCGTGGGAGGAACTATCAACGTTACCATCTGAAGTTGAGAGCTACTGATTTACCGTACTTGGTTTCCTTAATTTATTTGCAGGTGTTAAGCTTTTTTTTTTTAAGATAATTGTTTGGGCATCTTAGGCCTTTATTAGTATAGGACAGCTTAGACTTGAAAGGGAAGAGAGAAAGGAAATGATCCGCAGCAAAGGGCCGCAGCTGGATTCGAACCCACAGCCGCTGCATTGCGGAGAAAAGCCTCTATAGATGGGCACCCGCTCTACTAGGTGAGCTAACCAGGAGCCCGGGAAGTGTTAATCCAACGTGTCTTTCCTTTGTTTTTTTTTCTTTTAAATTGCCATATTCTGGCCCTGTTCATGTTTTTTTTTAATAGCCTATTTATTAACCCTTGTGTTGTCTTCCTGTCGCCCATGCAACTAGTCCTCCCAGGTAAAAATAAAAAAAATTAACCCTTTTTTTTTAGATGCTTTTTTCAGCCATTTAAATAAAAAGCTGATATTATGAATTATTTTGACAAACAGTTACGATGTAGTGAATAATCACAGACTGTCAAAGTTTAGTCAGGATTTTAGAGAGGTTTCAAAACCATTTCATTTTTTCCCCAAATGCTATAAAAGATTTTAATATAACAACCAAAATTCCTGATCCTTAACTTTACTTGCAAAGAGCGTTGTATGGAACCATCCGTGTTATTTTGGGGAAATTTTCTTGAAAGAAACCCAAATTTCTTAAGTAGAAACTTTGAAAACGGGTCAAATTTGACCCAAGGACAACATGAGGGCGAATCAAACACCAGCAACAGCAAAACACTGGGATGTTGTAGCTGCCACTGCCTGGGAAAATGTCACTGTGCTGTGTGCAGAGTGTCAACACCCGTAAACAAAGAGTTCACATTCTCCATATAAATCATATAGAAATATGTCCAGTTTATTTGTATTAAATGTTTCTTTTTCATTACGTTTTATAATTCAAATTAAGTGTAGCCTGGCCTGGCCTGGCCTGGCCTACATACACAACACTGTACTGTTGACTCCCACAACATTAGTGTTACAAGCCTCTCTAGTGAATTCATATTATTATCATAATTTAATGAATTAACCATAATAATGTGAATATCTTAGAATTTCATTACTTTAATTACTGAGTTTTTCTTCTTCAGCATCACCACAAAGTTGCTCTCTGAATGCACCTACAGTAGAAGACAGGAGGTCCTTGTCCGATTGCGTAATGAACTGCATGCCTGAGTATAATCAGACGCTAATTGCACACTGATTGTAAGCACAAATTGTATGAAAGAAGCACTGAAAATTGACCCTGCACTTTCATGTGCATAAATCTGCCCCTCTTTGTTTTAACATGTCAGTTCAATGGGTACATATATATTATTTGCAGGGGACACAATTCGAAATGAATTATATGCCGCCAGCAACATCCAGTAAATACAATTACATTTGAACTGACAGTGGCCCAGCTCCAAAAGTCATGGAGAAAAGACATGTATCCTCTCCAATTCCAACACCTGTCACAGTCAATGTTCATTGGATACTATTACAATTCAGGGTTTCTTCATTGTGGCAGAAGAGACACGCTGATTCGATGTCAATGCCAACAGCATCCTATTCTGTTAGCATTAGGCTTAATTGCCACTGTCAATAAGTGTGTAAGTGTGTGTGTGTATAATGTCTTATATATGGTATAGTCTTAACGACTACTCAAAGCGCTTTTACATAGTACAGGAACCATTCACCATTCACACACATTCATACACTGTGGCCAAGGCTGCCGTACAAGGTGTCACCTGCTCATCAGATAAACATTCACACTCCGATGCACAGCATCGGGGGCAACTCAGGGTTCAGTGTCTTGCCCAAGGACACTTCGACATGGGACTGCAGGGCCAGGGATCAAACCACCAACCTTCCGATTGACCGCTCTATCACTGAGCCACAGCCGTGTGTGTGTGTGTGTGTGTGTGTGTGTGTGTGTGTGTGTGTGTGTGTGTGTGTGTGTGTGTGCGTGGATTTACACAGTATAGCATTGTTCTAAAGATGAAGATAACTGCTCTAAACTATGTTTAGGAAGATGGAATACGCTAAATATATTGTATAACAATGGCTGAGCTTTGGCTTCTATTAGGCTAGTCTATATCCTTGACGTTCCACTTCCAGGATTGCTCCGGTGCCGCAGGAAATTCCGTCGATGTATTTTTGCCGATGTCCGTTTCCTTCCGCCTTCTTTTTGTTGGAATTTTAAACTCCGGTAGATTTATGAGGACTATGGTTAACT